>OX101791.1:36334960-36559960 GCA_944452715.1 Ophion slaviceki
GCAACAGACCAAACTTTTGTGCATTTACAATAAGCGATGAGACCTCAGACCAATTATCTTGGCTCAGTTTCGACGCAAATCAGATGCTCTTCGAAAACGAACGTGTAACTTTTGTTGATAATAGAAGATTTCATTTGCTTTTTCTGTTTTTTATGCAACTTTCCTGCGTTTTGCTGGAAATTTTGCTGTGTTCTATTTACCATTTTTCTGATTTTTTTTGCGCTCTTTATTTCTATGTTAAAAAAATATTTCCTGCTTTTTGAAAACTATTGTTTTTTTTGGAATTTATTTTTTTAAAACTGTGTTTGCAATTTTTGAATAATGGTCCTTCTTTTTTAACATCGTCTTATTTTTGTTTGTCGGAATTCGTATTTTTTACTTTTTTCCTATTTTTTTGCAATCTTTCGGATTTTTTTGCAATTTTTCGTACGAAGAATAATACCGCCGAAATGCACACGCAGTCGAACAAACCCAAACAACCTGTATATTTCTATATTTTGTTTGCTATCCTTCTGCATTTTTTCGAAATTATTCTTCTGCTTTCTTTCGAAATTGTAGTTGCAAATTTGTCTGCAGTTGTGCAATTTTTCTGCATTTTTGCAACATTTCTACAACTTTTCCTCACTTTGTTTGCAGTTTCTGCATTTCTTTATAATTTTCCTGCTTTTTTTTGAGTTTTCTATTTTGTACTTTTTACCCGAATTTTTTGTCATTCTACTCGATTTTTTCGCAATTTTTCCTACGAAGAGAAATACCGCTAAGCTTCACACGCAGCCGAACGAACCCAAACAAAATTCTCACCCGCGTGACCGGCCTTTTTTCGCCCAAATCTCCATTGGAGAACTATAAGAAAAAATGTTAAACAATAAAAAATACACAGGTACGTCAGGCGAGGAGCAATTTATTTTTCCTTGTTATTCCAGAGAATCCGCATGTTTTTGTGGCGCGAGTCCATGCGAATCGCAAAATGCCATCGGAGGCGGCGTGCGAGCCTCCGTCGTGTCATGAAATAATGCTTCATTACTGGGACAATTTTCGAGGCGTGATGGGTTAGAATGAAAGAACCGTAAGGGAGCGAGATGGAGAGGGAAGAAAACAAAAAAATTGTTCGTCGAGCGCGCGTGGATGAGTTTACTGGCCGGACACGTCTGTCAACGATATCGAAGTCCGGCAAAAACCTCGTGTGGAAAAGAGACACGCGTTTGGTATCGTCAATGCGAGAACGACACGAACAGGTACGTATATACTGGGCTCTTTTGCCGCTCGTCACGTTTAAATTCTCTTTGGATGGCCTTTCTCCCACCCTCGCTCTCTTTCTCTCCTATCTCTATTTATTTCTCGTTTCATTCGTATACTTTCATGCATTGATATATATTTTTTATTTATGTATTTTTAATTTATTATTTTTATTATATTTTTTAAATTAATTTCGGTTTTTATATATAAGATTGTGTTTGCGTCGATTTTTTTGCGATTTTTCTGTATCTTTTTGCATTTTTTTCTATTTTTTTCATTATACAGGGTGTCCTGTTATGAATGGATAATCCTGCAACTTGCGATAGGTCAGATCATGTTAGATGACTAAACTTTATTAAATTATTATGACTAAATGTTATTAAACTAAACTAAACTAAACTAAACGACGACTAAATTATATGGTGGAATTTCAGTTTAGTAAAAGTCCCACGGTTTTCGAGATATTGGGCTTAACGTTATTTTTTGAAAAATTCATCTGCCTGGTTTTTCGCATGTCATTTCTACAAATGATATGAATCGAAAATAACTAAGCAACTTTTCAAAGTAATTAGCACGATATCTGTACATTTTCTTTACACCGCAGGCTATCAAAGTCAGATGTTTTTTTTCATTAAGTTTCCTTAACATTTAAGGTTAAAAAAACGACTTTTCTAGATAAAATTATAACCAAGGGTATTTTTTTAAATCGTGTCAACAAGAATGATCATTTGTAGAAATGGAATGCGAGACCAAAGGCAGATGATTTTTATCTTGAAAACCGTGTGACTTTTTCTTAACTGAAATTCCAGCATATAGTAGGATATGATCTATCGACAGTTGCAGGACAGTTGCAATTATTCATTCTTAACAGCATACCCTGTATATGCAATTTTGCTGCATTTCTTTATGATTTTCCAGCGTTTGAAAAAATACTCTGTATTTTTTTAATTAATATTTTTACTATTTTTCTATATTTTTTGGCAATTTTTCATGTAAAGGGAATCACCAGTGCAATTTACACGCAGTCGGAAAAGAGTACCAAAGGTTGCGCCCTCCGCCGTTCAGTGGCGCACCTAGCGCTCTTCGGCGCTCGCTTCTCCAGTTCCTCCGCCACTTCATTCGCGGTGCAGAAGCCGCAGAGCGAAGAGCTCCTTCCACTCGCCCGCTCGATAAAGTTGACAACTCGCTGGTGAACGCTAGCCATACTATCCTCTGCAGAGATTCGCCCCACGCGTATACGATTGAAAATAATTGCAGGAAATTACGAAAACCGTACGGGGCACAATTAAATCTTCGTTTAAGGGGGAGATCCTTTTAGGAAGCCGAAAATAAGCGAATTTTAAATACTTTTTTCTGTCCAAACTATTTATGCTAGGTAATAAAAAAAATGTACATGTTATTAAATCTTTGTCGTTCAAAAAAAAAAAAAATTATGATAAAATGAACGACAGTGCTGCCCGAGTTGTTCCACGGCGTACAACCTACCTTAGTTTTAAATTTCTAAGACGCACACGCTCCAAGTGAACCTAAAAATCTAAAAAAACGGGCGAAAATTCGAAAAATGACACGTGTTTGAAAAAATGTTTTATTCTTCATGCAATTGTTACTATAGTATTTGAACCTGAATGAGTAGCTTTTTTCAAATAACTTTCAAGCAACTTTAGGTTCACATAGACGGTAAGTATGTTATTGAAAAGTGTGCATAATTTGTAGATGATCGATCTGATAGTGTTTGAGTGATTTTGCCCGAGGTTCACGCGAAAGCGGTTTTCAAGGAAACGCGTTTAAACTTTCAGCCTCAAAAATGTTCTCCACATTTTTGAGGCTGAAAGTTTAAACGCGTTTCCTTGAGTTTCCGTAGGTGGTGCGCGAGTCGTATCGGAACCTTACGCAAAACTCAGCGCAGATGGCGCCACGTAAACATAACGTAAACAAAAGAAGCTGTCAACGCGCGTGGTACATTTTCACGACGTCTGTCTTGTACTAAAATTATATGAATGGACATAATGGACAATAATTACGGATATTTGACTATACCGGAATTGAAAAATCGGCTTCTACTCTTTTCCTTCTCTGTTCATTCTTTAAAGTTTTTTTTTTGCTCCAAACAAACAGGGAAGGTATCAATATACCTTTTCAATATTTTCCGGCTCGGTTTCATCCCCGTAAAGAATGAAAATGAGCTAGGCAAGTATTATGTAATAAAATAATACCAGAAGGTTAAAAAAATGCACATATTTCAAAAAGAATTTTTAGGTTATGATGATTAACTACTTTGCAATATACTTTTAGAAGTAAATAGCGTCAAAAATATTATGTTTGCACACTGAGCTGTAACGAATCCTTCATTTCTATAGTCTGCAGATCTAAAATGATCAAAATATAGCTTTGAATGTTTTATGGCTGTAAAGTGCTTGCGACGTATAGCAATTACCCATTGCTTGCGAAGTTTTTCGTTTTTATGAAATAAATGAACGCCTTCGCGTCTTCATTCAATTGCACAAATTCTTCACAATTTATTCACGACAAACGGATTGATTAAAGAAAATTTAACAGTAGTCGTGGAACCACGGGAAAAACCAAAGAGAATCTCACTAAACGTCATGTTTTGTTTACGTTATAATACAATGTCCCCTCTAGCGGGAGAAACTGGCAGTAAGGTTCCCTATTGAAAGAGGCGTTGCAACTAGCATTGGCTAGTTTCTAATAAAAATGTACACGAAATAAGATCAATGTATACTGAATAGTATGCCTTTTTTTTTCAAATCCCAAATAAGTAATATACTAGGTGCGCAACTAAGTTTCCGGGTTTTTGTTACCAATAAAAAATCGAAAATTTCAAGACAAATACAAAAAATGGTTCATTCGACGTATTGTCCCTCGCTATTTACACATTTTTGCCATCTCTCTGGCAATACATAAATACCGCGACGATAAAAAAACGCGTCTTTGGACTAAAACCATTCGTCCAACCAGTTTTGTACTGTATCATGATTGGCCAAGTGATCCCATTTCAGTGTTTTTATGGTGTCCTGGACGATGGAACTGCGCTGGCACGGAGCGTTGTCGTGCTGCAATATCACACGTTCGTGTCTCGTGTCCCATTCTGGCCGTTTTTCGAGCAATGCGTGGTTCAAATTGATTAGTTGTTGTCGGTAGCGATGCCCATTGACAGTTTCGCCCGGTTTCAGCAGCTCATAGTACACGAATCCTTTCTGGTCCCACCAAACGCAGAGCATTGTCTTTTTTCCGAAGCGATTTGGCCGTACCGTCGATGTTGACGCTTCGCCAAGTGAAAGCCACGATTTTCTGCGTTTGGGATTCTCGAAATATATCCATTTTTCATCGCCAGTAACAATTCGATGGAGGAAACTCTTTCTGTTCTGCCGCAAAAGCAAAATTTCGGAAGTGGCTCTTCGATTTTCCATTTGTCTCTCAGTCAACTCATGCGGCACCCACTTTCCTTCCCTATGAATTTTTCCCATGGCGTGCAAACGTTTCGAAATACATTGCCGAGTCCCAGATAGACAGATGTACCTCATATTGGCATCATATGTACATCATCACTGCAGCATAGAAAGTCTCACAGCTGTGTATCCCTTATGAGTGCTCCCGTTGAAGTCATATTTGCATCACATGATGATTCACAATAATACATCCAAATGAAGCAAAGTTGTTCTCACGCGAATATGCATGCAGTGAATTCATCAGACTAGCAAATTTGGCTCACGAATATCTAACAATAAGTGAGTGCATATGGGGCTCATATGGGTGTCACGGCGTGAAGAAACTGTAGTGCTCATATGGAGCTCATATTAGCGGCATGCCGTGACGGAACTATGCTGTGGTCATACGGAGCTCATATTAGCGGCATGGCGTGACGTAAATATGCTGTACTCATACGGAGCTCATATTAGCGGCATGGCGTGACGTAAATATGCTGTACGCATACGGAGGTCATATTAGCGGCATGGCGTGACGTAACTATACTGTGCTCATATGGAGCTCATTTGAGTGTCATAGCGTGAAAAATAACAAAAATCCAAAAATATTGAATAAAAAAAATCTGGTAGAATTTTTATTATCCCCATACGCTTTATTGATGTTCCTGCCTATATGATAAATGGATTAAAAACGTATTCTGCCTACTTAAATTTTGTACCTACCTACGGTTTGAACCACGTCTTCTAAATCGAGAGCCGAGCGCGCTACCTACCTAGCCATTCTAACACTTGTACAAGTTTCCTTTGTGTCTGCTTATTTGTATCATTCTGGATTTGGATGAATATCGCCATCATATTGCGCTTATGGCATGTGTCACTGATGAATATACATATTGCCGTCTTATTGCGCTCGTCGAATGTATTACTTACAAGGAGACGGCAAAGCCTGGATGTCGCGAATCGGGTTCTCCTTTCGCCTGGTGAAAGTTGAAGACCTCTGAATTAACGTCGTTTTTTTTATTTTTGTTCCAATAGGCCTTAGTTGCTAAGATATCGCGATTTGAAAATTTGGGAGTTTTGGCTCGCGCGTAGAGTACGTTGAGCGTTGATACTTGAAACAAGAGCCACCGTAGCTAATACGGTAAGACGACGGACTAGTACTCTCAAAGTTCATGGTTCGTGACCCGTGTTTTTTTCTTGAATTTTTTTTTTTTTTTTTATAATCTCTCATAAGACTTTGCATGTGCAGGTACAGAAGTCAATTTGAAAATATGTATTACTAGTTTAATTAATCCATTACATTAAAATAACTAATCCAATAATGAAGTCACAATTACATAGCAAAATAATATTGTATAACAAATAATTAATCTAATAATCAAGTCACAATTACAAAGCAAAATAATATTGTATAACAAATAATTAATCTATTAATCACGTCACAATGAGAAAGCAAAATAATGTGGTATAAAAAATAAACAATTAATCTAATTCACACTTGCAAATTTCGCGGCAGGTAATTATTCTGATTCTTCTTCTATCAGATCAGTATGTTGACAAATTGAAGGGTGGAAACCATCGTAAAAGCAAGGGTAGCACAAAGGCTTACGACACCACGAACATAAAATGAACGTAATACCACCGCAACCATATTTAACCTTATAAATTCTATCAGGAAAGCATATTTGAAGATATAGATCTTCAAATATGCTTTCCTGTGAATTAGATTAATAATTTATTTTTTATACCATATTATTTTGCTTTGTAATTGTGACTTCATTATTGGATTAATTATTTTAATATAATAGACAAATAAAACTAGTAAAACATGTTTTCGAATTTTCTTATTTACCTGCACATGTAAAGTCTTATGAGAGATTATAAAATTGAAAAAAAAAAAAAATTGAATTAAAAAAAAAAAGCACAGGGACGCGAACCATGAACTTTCAGATTGCCGGTCTATCGTCTTACCGTATTAGCTACGGCCGCTCTTGTCTCAAGTATCAACGCTCAACGTACTCTAGGCACGAGACGAAACTCCCAAATTTTCAAATCGCGATATCTCAGTAACTAAGGCTTATTGGAACAAAAATCAAAAGCGACGTTAATTCGGAGGTCTTCAACTTTCACCACGCGAAAGGCGAACCCGATTTGCGACATCCAGGCTCTGCCTTCTCCTTGTTAGAAATATGCAAATCACCGTCATAGGATGTATCACAGAAACACGCATATCGCCGTCATATTGCGCTCATGGGATGTATCACTGAGAAATATGCATATCGCCGTCATATTGCGCTCACCGAATGTATCACTGAAAACATGCATATTGCCGTCATGGAATGTAATACTGAGAAACATGCATATCGCCATCATATTGTGCTCCTGGGATGTATAACTGACAAAATATACATATCGCCGTCATATTGCGCTCAACGAATGTATCACTTAGAAACATGCATATCACCGTCATAGGATGTATCACTGAGAAACATGCATATCGCCGTCATGTTGCGCCCATCGAATGTATCACTGACAAACATGCATATCGCCGTCATATTGCTTGCATGGCATGTCTACTACCAGTGCTAACCCAGTGAATTCATCAACACAGTCATTGGATGACTTCCATATGACGTAAAATTTGCAGATATTAATTGTGGACACTTGAGCACAGCGATATGAGTTCAACGTGCTTCAAACGTACGATGCATTTGTAAACGACATATTGAGATCAAAATGCTTTGTACATTCACTATACTAAATGAGTTCACGGCTTTGTATCATGACATGTATTCAATATGCTGTAAAATTTGCTTCATCAATTGTATGCACGGCGTGATGATCACGACTGTCTATCTGGGGTCACATTTAATGCCTCGGCAAGTTGATCTTCTGTTTGAGCGTCATCTTCATCCAATAACGCTTGCAGATCGGCGTCCGCAAATGTTTGCGGGCTTCCCGAGCGCTCCTTGTCCCCAGCCTCAAAATCGCCACTTCTAAACCGCTTGAACCAATCTTCACACGTTGTTTTTGATGGTATATGTTCGCCGTAGGCCTCCTCAAGTAACCGACGTGCTTCAGCTGCTGTTTTCTGAGGTTGAAGCAGAAAAGCAATGCCTCCCGCAAATGCTGTTTATTTGGCACAAACTTTGACATTTTCGAGGTTAGAAAAAAGGTCGTTGTGCTGCGATATTTGTTTATATTACGACTGGGTATTCTTAACAGATGTCCAAGCTATAAAGACACCCAATTTCAGACCTGTATGCCGACTACATGTGTCGCTAGCGCCATCCATGTGTGAGACCCAGGAACTTAGTTGCGCACCTAGTAGTAGACAAAAAAAATCACACAGAGGTTCAAATAAAAATACACCGTTGCTATTTTCATTTTTACATATTAAAGTTCTTCAAAATCTTTTTTTTACAATTGATCATCACTATTGGCACAATATAAATAGGCTTGATATTATGACGTAGAACTTAACGAAACTATATATATATATATATATATATATATATATATATATATATATATATATATATATATATATATATATATATATATATATATGACACTTACAATTTTATTTAAAAATATTACATCGTACACGTGTACCACATACCCTGCGTGTCTGTGCGCATGTATATTCGCGTCCCTTTAGCTGAAGCCGTAACTAAAAAATATTTACAGTAATGCAGGCGTCAATCGTAAAAAATCGTTCGCGCGATTTTATTTTTCGCCCAACTTTGAGACTTGATATGTTCCTTTTTTTCACACCCTCTTTTCAAGCCCGTCATACTTTAACTCCTTCACATCCTAGACGAGGTTTCATTTACAGAACTGTACCAGCAGTTTTACAGTCCAGCTGCCAGGGCTTATTTGGGTTTAGCTGTGTGCACGATCGAGGTAGTCTCTCAGTTCGCACAGTTTCGGGACGCAACGTATGGATGCAAATCCGGGCAAAGTTTCGGCCCCACGATACGACGAGCATACATTTTTTTCCCGCCGACAAACATTAAAAATCGCGCGTACGAAAAATTACTCTGTCGTAAATTACTCTTCGTGATCTGACGAGTCGACGACTCACACGAAGTCCTTGTTCACTCTCGCATTCGTCAAACTCAAAAATCCTTCCGCAGAAGACCCTATGGAATTATTTCTGTACACACTCGAATCTATAAATAAACGGGGGGGGGGGGGGGATATCGCCAGATTGCAAAAAATCACGTACGACCTCGTGACACGTGGTGTACGCGAATCTTCGTGTGCAATTGAACGCTCGTAGACTGGCAAAATGGAACAGAGAAGGATTTTCGTATAAATGGACACAAAGAAGGCGAAAAAGGTGAATTTTCGGAAGAAAAAAAATCGAAAAAAAGAGATATTGATCAAACGAACTGGTGGATGGAAAAATGGGAAAATATTTTCTGTGTCCAACTGTGCTTTGAGCGCAGCGTTTTTTTATTGCAAAAAAATATCGACTTTTTTGTTGCAAAATAAATAAGTATATCGAATTTTTTATTGCAAAAAAATATAAAACGTATATTTTGTTGCAAAAATAAATATATAAAGCAATTTTTTTATTGCAAAAAAATATGTATACCCTTTTTACTTGAAAAACCTTTTTCGTTTTCAAATTCATGATTCATTTTCCAAAATTTCGTGAATTATTTAAAAAAAAGACCTGAGGCGAGTAGTAATGGAAATAAATCGCTACGGTAGGTTTTTTTCCACAATGTAGAAATATCTCGTCGGGCTTGTATAGAAAATCCAGCCAACCCCACCGCCCCATCTCACCCGGGGGAAAAGAATGATGCGCCAATTACCGTGATTCTTGCCACATATTTTTTCCCCTTTTTTCCCTATGATACGAGGCGAATATTTTTGCGTCGACTTTGTAAAAAAAATTATGACAGATATGTAGTAGATTTTTATCCTCGTCAGAGACGATGTTAATCCTCCATATTGGGTACGTATAAATTCGTCGGGGATTTTTTTTTTTCGAATAGCACAAATATTGCTGTAAATTCGTTGCATATAAATTTTTAACCGGATCTTTTTTTTCGAGCCGTAAAATTCTGCTTTATAATTGTTACGTATAAATTTTGTCCGGGATTTTTTTCTCGAAAAGTATAAACATTGCTTTATATTCGTTGCGTATAAATTCGTTCCAGCGAGTTTTCTTTTTCAAAAAGTACAAATGTTGCCCTGCATTCGTTGCTTATAAATTTTTCGCGGTGCGTTTTGTTTTTTTTTCTCAGTACAATTATCGCTCTATATTCGATGTGTGTAAATTCGTCCCGGGGAGTTTTTTTTAAGTATAAATATTTCTCTTAATTCATCACGTATAAATTCTTCCCTGGGATTTTTTTCGAAAAATTGACCCTTTTTTTCTTATCAAATCCAAGCCCTCGACGCGCTAATACTTAAAACTAGCCCTATAAAAAAAAACATTTTCACGTGTTCGACCGGAGAACTCGTCGTCGCGAATGCCGATTCGATTGGCTCGAAGAAGAGGCTCGAAAAAAATCGTGCGCTCGGCGTAGTAACGATATTTTTCCGCGCAGCAACGATTATTGTGCAACTTTAGGCGTTAGTGAGCGCAACTATCGAGTCACTTTTCTCCGAGGTTTATTTTTTTTTTTCGTTACGTCACTTGGCACTCGGTACAGCTGCGTCGAAATTTTCCTTTTGTATCCTTCTTTTTTCTTTTTCTTCTTTCGCGATTTTTTTTCTTTCGAACCACCGAAAGTCGAACTTTTTCGTGCAAAAAAAACACAAGCTCGTTCGCACGAACAAAGGCTCGCTCGCTGAAAAAGTTAACCAAAGAGCAGGCGAATAAAACTGTACTTGTCCCCATTACTTCAATTTAAAAAAAATCGCCTTGTTCAAGCACATCTTTATTAGCTCCCGAAATATTTTGACTCACAACCGGCTCAAATATTTTGATTCAAAATCGACTCAAAACCGAAAAAAGCTGTTTTTAACAAATTTTGAAGTTTTTAGAGCCGGTTTTGAGTCAAAATATTTCAGGTGCTCTTAAAGCTGTGCTTAAACAAGACGAATTTTTTTTTTCATTGACCTTGTGTGGACAAGCCCGATTTTCTTCGCTTGCTCCTTAAATCGTGTACGTACAAAATATTTACGATTTTTGGCAAGCTCGATGTTTGGGATTGTCCCTTGTTTTTTTTATCTCTTTCACCCCCATGCCCCTAACCCTCTTGCCATTACGGCGCCTCCTCGCCCACCGGGAGAATGGGAAAACACATAGTGCCGAATAATCTCTCGTTTCCGGCCCATTACGACCAATTGCAGGAATGTCCCATTTTCACACTAAGCACGTCACGAATGTGCACAAGCCCCGATATAGGTCACGTTTGGAACTCAATTTCCGTTGAAATTTCAAGCATTTTTCACGAGTAGCCGAAACTTCGGACAATAGCAATGCAAAGTATTTTTTTCTTCTTTTCATCCGACAATAATGTAGGCGAAGCGATTTTTTTTTGTAAATCAAAATCCCGAATCCCTTAGTAATCATTTGAAAGTCACTTTGCGATTTCTCTTTTGAACAATGAAATTAATAAAAATTCGGGAATTCAATTGTGATTCACTCAAATTTTAGGATCCTTTGGTTAAGACCGATCGGAATATTGAGAAAAAAACTCGAAAAGATCCTTCAATGCTTGGCAGAGGAAGCGCACGATAAATTGCACTATATGAGAATATTTTGGGAACCTTTTTTGAAATATATTTTTACGAAGCTAGTCTATAAACGACTGCAATTTCAATAAAAATTCGGAAATATTTGACATATGTATGTATGTATGTGTATGTATGTGTAGATATATATATATATATATATATATATATATATATACATATATATATATATATTAGAGTAGCCCTAATATGAGCTTATCGTTTTTCCTTTTTCTCAGCATCCAATAATCTTCTTTAAAGAGAAAAAAATTGTCACGAAATCGGCGAGCGGTCAAAAAATATTTAGAGATCGCTCAAGCCTCCCAAAAATTAAAATTTTCATTAAAAATCGATTTTGTTTTTAGTTTACTTCTCACCCATGAATTTCACGCTTTATAATTTTTAAATTAACCTCGCGAAAGCTCCAGCCAGTCAATGAATATTTAGTGGTCGCTCAAGAGCTTCGAAATTTCGAATTCTCGCCTATTTTTTTTATTCATCTCACTCATGAATTTGACGCTTTGTAAAATAATCAAAACAATTAATCATTTTTCTTTATAAACACCTTTTTCAAAGTTACATCACACTACTAACCCAAGAATTTGTTCTCATAAAATAATTCTTTTGTTCTCTTACAATATTTGTTCTCATAACATAATTCTCTAAAACTCTTGTTTGTAAACAAAATTATAGGTCCCCCGTTTTATCGGGTTAGAACTGTGAGGTAAATTAAAAAAATCTGTTTCTTAAGAAAAAAAGGATAAATTGTTTTGAAAGTTTTACAAAGTGTCAAATTTATGAGTGAGAAGAGAACAAAATCGGGACAATTGGAAATTTCGAAGCTCTTCAGCGACCACTAAATATTCATTAGTCGGCAAGAGCTTTTGCGAGCTTAATTTAAAAATTATGAAGCGTAAAATTCATAGGGGAGAAGTGAACGAGAAAAAAATCGTTTTTTTTTTCAAGAAAACTTGCATGGTAGGGAGGCTTGAACGACCTCTAAATATTCGCTCGCAGATTCCGCGACAATCTTTTTAAAGATAATTGGATGGTGAGAAAAACGAAAAAATGTAGAGCTCATATGTGTGTGTGTGTGTGTGTGTGTGTGTGTGTATGTATGTATGTATGTATGTATGTATGTATGTATGTATGTATATGTATATTTATATGGAGAATTTTCGAAAATGTTCAATCTCGAGGATAATCCTTAAAATGGCCAGATGCGCTGAATAACAACTTTACATAAATATAACGGTTTCAAAATTCCTTTAAAAAAAATAAAAATCTAGCGTATTTGCCTTATGAGTAGTATTAGCCAGAAAAAATTGAGGACTCTGGAAAAAAAAATCCAAACTCCATTTCGAGTGCAACAGAATGAAGATAATTAAATTTCGAATGCAAAACACTCCTGAAATACTTTTTCTGTGCATCCCGTCATCGAGAAAAAAATTTCACAAATGCATTTTAAAGGTTCAAACGCAATGTAATTCCGTTAAAGGAAAAAAAAATCAGGAGTGCTTTGTATTAGGAATTTACATTTTCATTGTGCCGAATTCAAAATGGTATGTCGATTTTTTCCCCGAATGCTACATTTTTTCTGGCAAATACTGCTCATCACAAAAATACGATATATGTTTTTACAAAAAGGACTTTAAAGAGCTGTAGATATATTTCACTCGGTCGCAAAACCTCCGCATCCTTAAAAAACACATGGCTACCATATAATTGTCACCCTGCATGAAGGGTGGGGCGACAACCATTAGCAGTAGAAATATTTTCTGACCTATCAGACTTAGGAGAAAACTTTTCCTCGAAAAGTTGCATAGTTCGAAGAGAGTCATCGAATGGTGGCTACGACGTTCATCCACTTGGAGACGTTTCGGAGATTTCAAGGTCACCTCCATTTTTTAAATCGAACCACTGATTTGTTTCAGAATTTGAACAAGGAACTAAAAAAAAGTTCACTCACCAAATTTCAAAATCATCGATCATGATTTAGTATTAAAAAACCGATAAAAATGCAATTTCGATGTTTTTAGTAATTCCGCATTGACGGACGGAAGTTCTCTCGTGGTACTTTTCATTGAAGAGATAAGAGATTATTATGGAAAACAGAAACTTCTCACTGCTATCCAAAGCACGTTGATAAGTTTATTAGTTGCGAACAATGTAAACGAAGCCTGGACTTACCTGGATTTTGCTTACTGTTAGTATTAAACTTTTGAAACCTCAATTTGTTCGTCAAACCTCAAACCTCGTCAAACCAAAATTGAAACCTCAATTTGTTCGTCAAACCTCAAACCTCGTCAAACCAAAAACCTCGAAAAATTTGTTCGTCAAACCTCAATTTGTTCAAACCTGTTCGTCAATACAGACTGACGTGCTTAATTAAGGGATAACACCACTTTAGGATTTTGGAAAAATCGCTTTGTTTGCTTAAAAAATACTTTGGGGTCATAAAAACAATATGCAATTGGTCCTGTAGCGAATTTTTTTTTTGAGGTTCAATTATCGATTTTCCGCAGCGCCTCGGACTTCTTCCAGGCACCTCGTACAACTTTAAACGCGTTTTTTTCTCAAAACAACTTTTTTCAAACTGGGAGGACGGATTACTCGAGCACCTTTGCATGGATCGATTTGAAATTTTTATAGTAGCTTCACAATTACATTCTCTATGGGAGTACGCAGCCGTTTTTTTATTAAATGTAAACTTTTTTTATAAACAATTTACTGCTTTTTTTGGGCAAAAAATCGATTTATTTCTTTCAAAGTGCGCCATTTTTTTCAAAATTTGATTTAAAAAATCCCTAAGTAGTCCCAAAGCTAATAATATATAGATTATAATTTTTGATGGTTTTTGTTCCAGGTCTTATACTTTACGAGAAAACCGTCCTCCCGTGAAGCTATTTGTGAAAAACACGTTTATCAAGATGGGCTCTGTCACCGCCATTTTGTATGAAAATAATATTTTTTTTTTGCTTCAATACTTTTGTATGTATTAAATAAACCCTCTCAAAAGAAATCCTATTTCTTTTTTTATGCTCCAGAAAAAAATTGTCAAAGTTAGGCCTTATTTTCTGTCGCTAGAGTGGCGTTATCCCTTAATAAGACAATCCAATCACTGCAAATCAGACGCAAGCGTGCATTGAAAGTGGTGGCCATCGCTTTGAGCACCATTCACGGGATCAAGTGTTTGCAGTAAAAATAAATTCAGACGCCAAATTTAAAGATGATCAATTGAGATTTGGCAAACATTGAAAAGATAAATTTTTATGTTTTTAGCCTAGATTCGATCGCAACTAGAAATCTCGTAAACTTGTTTTCGATAGTATAGAAAACTATTGAACACGTATTTTTGTTTATCGGCGGAAAAACGGTCTTAAGGGGGGAAACCACCCCTCAAAGAAAGACGTGTCGAGGGGTGGTTTTGCAGTTTCACCCACAAGCAGTCCGCCGATCTGAATGAAACAAAAACCAAAATTCTTCCGATGTAAAGCGATGTAAAATCTACTGTAGAAGTATTTTTTAAAAAACTAAATTAAGGAGTCTTCTCACTTTAGACGCTTGAAAAAAAAACTGTTTTCATGAATTTTTTAATAGGTTTACATTATAGATATTAATATAAAAGTTGTTACACTTCATAAATACACTTTCGAAATACATTTAAAAAAAATATTTAAGTTACTATTTATAGAGGAAAATGGTAGTTAAAAAAATGTCCTAAAAACATTGTAAGTCTGCGCTATTGATGAAATCTCGGAGATGGATCATCCGAAACAAAAAAATCAAACGGTTTTAGATTCAGTATGTTAATGGCTATAGCGCATATTATACGATTTTTTATATGCAAAAATCACAAAATGGCGGACATTTTTCGAAAAAAAAAATTTCACCGTTTTTGGCAACCAAAAAAATTGTAAATAGAAAAAAAAATCAGTATGCTAATGTCTATAACGTATATCATATGATTTTTGATATATGCAAAAATAACAAAATGGCCGACGTTTTTCGAAAAAAAAAACGGTTTTTTAACAGTTTTCGGCAAGAAACAATAGTAAATATTCAAATTAAAAAAAATCCTTTATATGCTCTATAGCTATAGATGTAGAGAATATGTGGGTAAAATTTCACAAGGATCTGTTCAGTCGTTTCAAAGATTTTATCAACAAGTCGTCGAAAAACGTTGTTTCGAGGAAAACGCGTTTAAAGTTTGTTTAGGTTATATAAATATATAAAAAAAAAATTTTTACGTATTTCGAAAGTGTATTTATTAAGTGTAACAACTTTTATATCAATACCTATAATATAAACATGTCAAAAAAATTCATGAAAATAGACTTTTTTAACGTCTAAAGTGAGAGCAGCCCTTAAGGGGTGACACGCCTTTCATTCAGGGGTGGTTTCCCCCTTGAAAATGTTTTCCGCCGCTGAAAAAAATACGTGTCTAAAAGTTTTCAATGCTTTATCACATGTTTGAGTTTCAACAAAATCGAAGACGGAAACTTAAGTGATGTTCCTTGTGAGCAAAGTCCAGGCCTTCGTTTACACTGGTCGCAACTAAAAATCTTATAAACTTGTTTTAAAAAGAAGTCTAATTCTTTAGATAAGAAGATTTCTTAGGATTTCTTTAGAAAGAAGAATTCTTTAGATAAGTGACTTGTCCGGAAAACAACCCCAAAATTATTTGTTCCCTATTTTCTCATTTATTAGGTTATAAATGATGATATTCAGTCGAGGGAAGCTGAAATTCACCCTCCCAATAAAAGTTATGAGGTTTTGAAGTTCGCGAAAACACGTGACAAAATTAGGAATTTTTGAACATTTCGACGCCTACATTGGGTTTGTTTGGATTTATGAAAAAAATAGCAAAACAAAAGGTTAGGTTCATTTTTCGAGTCACTTATCTAAGGAATTACCTTCACCTGGATGAGCTTCGCAGCCACCACTCGGAGTCCCTTCGAACTATGCAACTTTCCTGAGAAAAGTTTTCTCCCAAGTCCGATAGGGGAGAAAATATTCCCACTGCTCATAGTGCCTGCCTCACCCGGTTTACTTATGTGGAGAATTTTTACCACATTCGACTTCGATTACCATCCTCAAAAGTGCCGGACGTGCCGATCTGCGGACTTTGCCAAAATATAACGCCTCCAAAATCACTTTTCCCCATATACATAGATATTTCCCATTCACCCTTGCAATACACGGCCGAGGCAATTCCACTTTTGCTTGGCGCATTTGTACAATAACATTTGGCGTTTCGCGTCGTAATGCATTCATTCGGTTGTAAAAGCTATTTCAACGTTTTGACTACGACGTGTGCGTGTGCGTGCGCGCGCGCGCGCGCGTGTGTGTGTGTGTGTGTGTGTGTGTAAAAGAGAGTGTGTCGTGTGTGTGTGTGTGTGTGTGAGAGAGAGAGAGAGAGAGAGAGAGAGAGAGAGAGAGAGAGAGCGTGTGTGTTGGTACGTGCGTGTGAAACAGCAAGAATTCTCGTTCCCCATCTACACAGGCACAATTATGGCACTTGGCACAAAGTTCGCCGTCCGCGCTACAACTCATCCGCGTCCTGAATAATTCAACGTTATTTCACCGAGGGGACCAAAACTTGGATAAACTTGGGTATACCCGCACGGAGCCCCATTACGTGTAACGTTGTTTCGGACGCAACGACCATGGACTCGTTTTCGACACGAAACCAAGGAGAAAACAACCGGAGAACACAAAAGTAAACGAAGATTTTCAATCGCATTCCACATTTGGCGAGCAGAGCTCACTTCCGGTCGACGTAATTTCGCGACTCAGACGATCATTGGGATCAAAGAGCGCTACAATTATTTTCGTGTAAATTTTTCACGAGACGTGACTGAAAAGAGAAGAAAAAAAGTATCGTGACACGATATCGTTATTTCGTCTTAGAAATAACGATACAACGCACTGATGAATTATTCGATTTTCTCTTGTTTTTTGTTCGTCTTTCATCCCACCGTCGAAAAATTCTGCCTTTTCGGACAATTTACGTAAAAATTCGCTTTCCGTCACTGTACAAGAGTCAACGATGAAGAAAAAATGATTGAAAAAGAAAGATTTTCACATCGTTCGGCACGATGGGCGAGTGCGCTTCTCTCCTTTTCCGCCGCGGCGCAGCGTGACGTTCCTCGAGGAGCCTCGTTGCAAGGAAAAATAGAAAGTAACTAGAGCACGTCGATGAAGATTTATCGCGTACGCTCGTCCCCTCGTCTCAGAGCTTCGCCTTGTCCTGTACCACCTCCGCTGAACAGTTTCTAGTAATTGAAAGAGACACAGGATTACAAAATCGAGATATTTTCGTCACGCTTTACTCTCTTTCACTTTCTCTGTTACACCACACGATCGAAGGGTTCGTCTTTCTTGAGTTGGACTAACTTTATCCCAAAATTCATCATCGAAAAACAAGTCCCTAGTACTCCCTTGGTTCACTAGTTACGTTGCCAGTGATATAGCCGTGTTCCCAAAAAGTAACTAGAAAAAATCACTAGTGAATAAGGAAAGATAGCGAATATATAAGAATAATATTGGGAGTACAAATAAGTTTCCGCCGTTTGACAACAGATGGCCCCACCAGGAGGTTTGGTCAGACCCCTGACACTGGCCTACTATTCCTATAAACGAAAACGCGTTTTGTCACGGCTTTTTAGTTCTTAAAATCGCCACTGCATGGCGTTGGCTGTTGTGTGACAGCCTTCGGCTCTAAATACTCCGATCAGCTGAACGATTCGATACTTTCGTGGCTTTCGCCTGTTATCGTTATCGCGACGTTATTTATTGTGTTTGAATGGAAAATCATTTCAAACATATCAATAGACTTTTATTCACGTAAAATATTCGAAACACCGGCGCAACATACATATATATGCATGCTTATCACACGACTACTAACGCCACAGTGCGGCAAGGACATTTTGCGGACAGCATTTATCTACCAGTGTCAGGGGGCTGGTTATGGTTGAAATTGTCAGATGTAAAACGTCATATCGTGAGGTTGGACATCTGGGAAGACCATAACATTGAAATATTCGCGATTTTGTATCAACATCGCATAATTTTTGTCGTGCAAAAATGTGGAGTTTTGAGCCGAACAAGCGTCATTTGCGGGAACTTTTGCGTTTGGCACGAATCTCCCTCCAATAATGCTTACGAAGCCACGTCTTCGTTTCGGCCTTCCGCTATGTTCTTTGTCTTCGACGTCTAACTCACCGTTCTTAAACTTTTGAAACCACTCACGACTTCTCTCACTTAAGGGATTATATACAGTTGGCAATTTTCGAAAAATCGTTTTTTCTTCGTAATGTACATATATTTAAGTGCACACGGAATATTTCTTGTCAATCCGGCGAATATTCTTGAAGCTACGCGCACATTTGTAATGACGCGTCAGACCGTTCGAAAGTGATTTTGAAACTTTAAACGAGTTTTTCTCAAAATTCTGTTTTTAAAGTCGGTGGGCAAGATTGCTCGGAAACGGCTGAACCGATCAGTCTCAAATTTTAACACAATCTTTTCAAGTATATTTTTTTAGTAATTAATCGAAGGTTTTTACTCACCAATAAATATTTTCCATTTTATAAACAATTTAAGGCATACATTTTTGTCAAAAATCGATTTTTTTAGAAGCCGCCATTTTGTCAAAAATTATTCGCTTATTCCTTCGATCAATTACAAGATAATCCATTATATTAACGAAATATTTTTGGTTTTTTCATTTTGGATGATCCACTCCAGAGATATCGTGCTCACCGCAAACGCCTTTTTTTAGAGGTGCTCCCGGAGATCAATTTTAGCAGCTTTAAAAATTATTATTTTTACAAATAAAAAATGTTAAAATGCAGTTAAAAGTTACCATAATATGTGTACAAATTGTTACGTTAATAGATTTAAAGGTCTTCCCAAGAAAAATTCTTGAAAAAACGATCTTTTTGGGCCTCCTGACTGCATTTAACCCCTTACAGCAGCCTCACCATATGCTTCTACAAGCAATCCATGCACCTCAGCTGCAGATTTCTTCAAATTAAAGAAGTAAAGAAGAGTTATAAAGTTCCCGTAAATGACGCTTATGCGGCTCAAAACTCGACATTTTCGAACGAAAAAATTATGCGATGCTGATACAAAATCGCTAATATTTCAAGGTTATGGTCTTGCCAGATGTCCAACCTTACGAAATGACGTTTTGCATCTCACAATTTCAGCCATAACCTCCTGGTGGGGCCATCTTTTGTCAAACGGCAGAGACTTATTTGTACTCCCAGCAATTTAAAAATAATAAATAAATTATTAAAAATACTTTTAACAAGTGTTATATATGTATGTATATACATATATAACATTATAACATTTAAACAAAAGTATAAACGTGTATGTTTATACTTTATTATTACTATTGTGATTATTATATATTATCTTTCCCCATTTACTAGGGAGTATTTTCAAGTGACTTTTTTTTAGTGGTGGCAGCGGAACTAGAAAATAACTAGAAAGAATCCCTAGTAAATAAATAAGGATAATAATGTATATATAATAATAATAATATAATGGTTAAAAATATATATATATATGTAATATAATAGTAAATAATCAATATCTATAATCAATAAATACCGATAATAAATAAGTAATCATTAGTAATAAAAAAATCATACTTTATATTTTCGTTACTTTTTTATTACTTTATTATTATTATTGTATATCGATTATTATCTTTTCTCATTTACCAGGAAGTTTTTCAACTTTCTTTTCAATACTGGTGGAAAAGTAACTAAAAAAAGTAACTAGAATATAGAATGATAATAAATAAACACTAAATAATATTTATTTAGTATTGTTATTATTTTTATTATTTATTATTATTATATATTCATTATTATCTTTCCTCATATACTAGGGAGTTTTTTCAGCGACTTTTTGGAGACTGGTGGAAGCGTAACTTCGTACCAACGTTTTTGCACGATCAAGTTTGGGGACCATTCTTGCCTGTCCTTTTCCTCAACTCGAAGAAACAAGCATTCTTCCATTATTTTTTTCAAAGTTTATTTGATCGTTTTGTCGTGTGGTTTGTAGAAGAAAAGTGGATTTTTTTCTTCAATCTTTTTGCCTCTCGAAGTGAGGAGAGTTTGTTTGGGTTTGTTTGTGTGAAACTCGTGGCTTCTTCGAACCTCGAAGACTCGAGCGAATCGTCGAAGCGTGCGACACGAGGAAATACGAGAGACGAGAAAAACGAAGAAAAAAAACTTTGGCGAAGCTTTTGCAAATGAGTTTTTAATTGGCCAAGAAGGCAAAACAGGCAAATCCACAAAGGGCCGGGAGCCGAAAGGCGTTTGGAATCGAATGGGGACAAAATGTTTTTTTCTTAAATAAGATCTACAATTTACAATAAATAAATACGCGGAAAAGCGACAGCACAAATAATAATATTTTTCAAAAACATTAAGTAGCGCTCCATTTTAGATTTTTTTCATTGTTTTTTCGCCTGCCTCGTCTTCCCTCAATATGGTATTTTACTCTATGTGAGAAAAATACTAAGAATGTATAAATAAGGTAGTTTTCGCAATAAGAAATCGAATAATGTTGGTTTTGATTTATAAAAACACAAAATAAATTTTATAATTCCTTTGAAAAAAATACTTTTTCTATCTGTTCAACGAACATGCGAAACGGTCGCCGCCATAATGGATTCCGACGTGACGTCATTGACATAGTAAACAAGAAAGCGGTAGACGTATTACTCTCTAACCTGTGAAAGAAAGCGTCAACTATATATTCTCGTTTGTCATAGTCAATTGCAAATTCTCAAACAGTCATCTGTACTTCAAAAAAGAACAAATGAGTTTTTTTTCGGACTATGACTTTGGATCTCTTCTCGCAAGTTTTATCCAAGTCTTCCTCATATTTATATAAATTGGCATTTTGATCCACAACGTTCCCGGTGTTTGTACACTAGTATTCTTACATTTAGGAACAACACACCAATGATAGGGATTGTAACTCACTACTTAACCAAAAAAATGTACGCATTCGCAATTGGCGCAGCGTCGATGTTTACTATGCAAGTGACGTCACGAACCGAAGCAGCATGGCGGCTAGCGTTTTCGCGCGGAAATTTGAAATGTGAAATTTAAGGTGCTATACCAGTGTGACACTTTCAAAAAATCGATTTTTTGTCGCCTTTTTCGACAGTTTATACTTTCAAGAATATCCTGCAAAAATTTCAAGGTCGTATCTCTAATCATTTTATCTTGCAAAAATCGATAGTTAAGGGGAGGGTAGGGGTTTGCACTTTAAAAAAATCGATTTTTTTGTCTTTTCTCATAGTTAAACATTTCAAGAATATAATCCCAAAATTTCAAGTGAATCAGAGCAAAACTCGAAGTTATTGACTATTTAGTCCCACTCCTCTAACACTGTAGCTCCGACTTCTCTAAACTTCAAACGCGTTTTTTCGAAACCACTTTTTCAAAGTCCGTGTTCACTGCCATTTGAAAACTACATGACCAATTTATTTCAAATTTGGTACACACTTTCTACATATAAAATACCTCCCCCAACCGTTAGTTTGAGATTTTTTTACATTGAGGGGGTTTCCACCCCCAAAATGGCGGAATTTTTCGTGAAAAATGGCACTTTTCCCTTTACATGACCACCAAAAATTTAGAAATGGAAAAAAAAATTATCAAAGACCGTTGGGGGAGGATTTGCTGATACTTTGACGAAATTTTAATGGTACTTCATTTTAGATAATTTCTAGCTGAGATACAGTGAACACCGCAAATCGTGTTTTTCCAAAGGCGTTCTTGGAAAAGCTTTGTCACCGGCTTGTTTGTGGATATTTTCACGTACAAATTTCACGGAATGTTCTTCAAATGACACTTAACAATGTACAAATGGTTTCAATAAATTTACTCTATCCATATAGATAAAAAAAATTGCAAAAAAGTGTTTTTTTTTCACGCTGAAACCCCTACCCTCCTCTTAAATCTTTAAACGCGTTTTTCTCGAAATGAGATTTTTCAAATTTGCTGACAATGTAACTCAAAGAGCAATTATCCGATTGACTTGAAATTTGAACTGAGTACTCTTGAATATATTTACTCTACAATGACGTAGGATATTTCTGATTGGATGAAAATTGACGATTTGGCATTGAAAAAAACGACCATTTTATAGGCAAGAAAACAAACTTTTTTTCGTAACTGCGCTATTTTGTTAGATTTTGATATTTTTCGAAAATCCTACGTCATTGTACAGGAAATACCTTCCAGTTTAACGACATTTTTTCCTTTTTCGGTTTCAGCTACTCAATCGGCCGGAATCATGTCAGCAGTGGAGGAACTTTTTTTTTGCGCCTCCGAAGGCAGCACATAAGTCGCTTGGATCTCAAGATTGTTCTATGAAAAAATTATGTAATATAGGTCAAATATAGCCAAATATATTCTTAATTTCCCGAAACATTTAATTGAGTACTTTTCTTCCAAAAAATTCCCGAAAATCACCCAAATTTTCAGCGTTCACACTGGTATAGCCCCTCAAATGCATTTTTACGGCACATGTCGATTTCATAAGCAAGAAATAAAAATTCCAGTAGTTGATCACCACCAAAGGATCAAATTGCGACACCTTAAAAAAAAGGGTGTAATCCTCTATTAGTCGAAGTAGGCGAATGAAACGTCGGGCGGCTGGTTACTGCACAGGGTATTAGTAATGGCGTATGGAGAAAAACAAAAACAAAAAATGAATACACAGATGCGATTTATACAAAAGCGTGTTTTCTTTCGTGACGTTCTTTCAATAATTTTTAATAATAATATTAATAATAATAATAATAATAATAATAATAGACAGCTATAAAGTAATATTGAAATATTTTACAGGCGTGAAACAATGCTTTCTCTCTCAATGCGTAACGAACATCGATGCGTCGAGAAAATGAGGATGTACAACGACAGTAATGTTAAAAATTTGAGACCATACAGAGGCGACGATGAACCGGCATACGCCAACAGTCTTAAAGGGATTAATACACGAATGGCAATAATCGAAGGATCGAGAACACGAAAGCGGACCGCGTTGAACCGACTTTTCTCAATTTTCGTCCCTTCCATCGCTCTCTCCTGGCACACACGCGGACAAATATAATATATTTATAATAAATTGGTCGGTGACGCGATCGAATATTGCCCGGACATTTATAATTACAAGCTGGTACGCGCACCGTTCCGCCTCGCGTCACCGTCCCTGTATACAATGGAACGCAATTCAGGCACGATTCGGTATCAAAGACGGATCATCACACGCGGCTTGTCGTTGTTTCGCGAAATAAAAGCAAGAGAAGACAAAGATAGAGAGAAGACAGAGAGAGAGAGAGAGAGAGAGAGAGAGAGAGAGAGAGAGAGAGAGAGAGAGATACAGAGACGAGAAATTATATTGACAATTGTACAAGAAAGAGAGGGGACGGCACAGTGCCGCCCCCCTCACCACCCGTCGCGAAACTCCGCCGTCCTTCTACGCGAAGAGACGCAATCGGGCGCTCGATCGTAACGCTATCAAATGTCAGTCAAGCCACTCGAAGCAACGACCAAATTATTTGCAAGAACGACAAGCACTCGCGACACGATTCGTGCAACGCCAAGGATGTATCCTTTGATTTTTTTTTCTTTCATCAGGAAAGACGAGAGGCGAGGAAAAAAGAAATGCGAGAAGACGGGGAATTGAAAGAGGGAGAGAGGGAGGGTGATAGACAGAACGAAGGTAGAAAGATGGAACGAGCTTACGTTAAGAAATTATGCATACCATAACTTTTTGGCAGGGCAAATTGCGTGATCCTCAAAAAGTAACTCCCTAGTTAAGTTTACGGTTTACTAGTGTAATAGTGTTACCTATATATATGTGTGTGTCTGTGTCTGTATATATATATATATATATATATATATATATATATATATATATATATATATATATATATATATATAATTTCATACTGCAATATATATCATACGGAATACAACATATACAGGGTGTTGTCCCTCTTATCTCTGCCACCCGAAATGACTCGGTAGATATCGACGTCACAAAAAAATGTTCCAGACAAAAGTTGTACGGTGTGAAGGGTTCAAATGCGACCAATTTTTTTTTTATTTCGGTGGAGCCGCAGACGCACAGTGAAGGTCACCTCCACTCCTCTTTTTAATGGAATCGTACATTTTTTTCAACCATCTTGTGGAGCACCCCAAGCCGCATAAAAACATTAGAGGGTCCGAGTCGATCAAGGTCATTCAAGGTCACCTATTTAGATTCGTATCATCGATACTGACCTTGAGTGACCTTGAACAACTTTGACCCCCTGTTTTTTATGCGGCTTGAGGTGCTCCACAAGATGGTTGAAAAAGAATGTACCATTCCGTTAAAAAAAAGTGGAGGTGACCTTCACTGTGCGTTAGCGACTCCATCGAAATAAGAAAAAAATGGTCGCACTTGACGGCCTCCCTTCACACCGTACAAATTTTGTCTGGAACGTTTTGTTGTGACGTCGATAATTACCGTGTTATTTCGGGTTGCAGAGATAAGAGGGACACGCTGTTTATATACATATATATATAGTATTTATTGTACACGTTACAATATTGTGTTGTGGAATTATTATTATTCTTTGTATATTATTTATCTATAAATTTTATATTATATATATATAATATAAAAATTATAAAAATATGTAATAATAATAATTCCATATTGTAATATATATTTCACAGAATACTCTATAATATATATATATATATATATATATATATATATATATATATATATATATATATATATATATATATATATATATGAAGTGAAAATCAAAATACCATTTTAAGTTCGGCAAAATAAAAATGGGTAAATTCCAAATACAAAACACTCCTGAAGAACTTTTTTTTAAATGGAACATCATTTGACGCTTTGAAATGCATTTTTGAAATTTTAACTTATACAGGGTGTATCTTAAGTACTAGTTTTCCATTCGTGAGCATATAGGGTGTCTCTTTCCAAGCAAAACGCTTTTTTTTTAATGTGCGATAAAAATTGACCGAGATATTCACGAGTAAAGTCCAACGGTGAGTGAACAATGGCACAGTTGTTTCGGCGTCCAAGCGAGCGCGGACGCAGGTTCGCATCCACATTCGAGCAAGTGGGTTTGAACTTTCAACTTTGAATTTTGATATTTGAGTTTTTAACGTTATCCGGTCGCTCAAATAAGATATTTAATAAACAAAAATGTTAAACAATGTTGTGCCTTGTTTACTCGAAAAATCTTTAGATCTTTAGATCTTTCGAGTAAACAATGGAGAAAATGGTCTGACACTTTTTATTTATTATTTAATACTCTATTTGGGCGACCGAATAAGGTGCAAAATTCAAATTTCAACATTCGAAATTGAAAGTCTTAACTTTCAATTTCAATTTGAACTTGACAAAAAATGAATGGATTTGAATCCACTTGCACGAACGGGGATTCAAACCCGCGTCCACTCCCGCTTGGACGCTGAAAGTATCGTGCCATTGTTTACGCACCGTTGGACTCTACTCGTGAATATCCCGGCCAATTTTTGTCGCACATTAAAAAAAAAACGTTTTGCGTGGAAAGAGACACCCTATATGCTCACGAACGCAGAGTTGGGCGTAATGCTATTTATAAATACGAATACGAATTTATTCACATCGTGATTTTCACGTGAATATAAATACATATTTATTCATACTTCACTTATTTGTATTCACATGCATGCATACAAATACAATTGTAATCACAAATATTCTGAACATACAAATAAATTCACAGAAAAAATTGTGAATATTCACAAAAAAAATCCTGTGAATTAAAAAAAAAATCACATCAAAATCTGTGAATGGAAATGTATTCACAGAAATTGTAAATACAACAAAATTCACAAAATAAGTTGTGAATTTTTTCGTATTTAAGACAAATTACAATCAAATTCACAATGATTGAATAAAAATTTACACCAAAAGTGAGTTCTTACGTATTTTGAGAGAAAACATTGCGTCGAGGCAAAGAAATTTTTGCAAAAAAAGTTTAGAGTTTCAAATATTACATTATAAATATGAAAAAATTCACAAAATGAGTTGTGAATTTCCGCAAGTTGAAGAAAACTAAAATCGAATTCACGACAATTGTAATAAAATTAATACCGCAAGTGAGTTCTTACGTATTTTGAGAGAAAACATTGTGTTGAACTCAACACAATGTTTTTTCTCGACGCAATGTTTTCTGTCAAAGTACGTAAGAACTCACTTTTGGTGTAAATTTTAATCTTATCATTGTGAATTTGATTTTAATTTGTCTTAAATGCGAAAAAAATTCACATCTTATTTTGTGAATTTTTTTGTATTTGCAATTTTTTGTGAATACGTTGGCATTCGCAGACTTTGATGTGAATTTCTTTTAATTCACAGGATTTTTTATAAATATTCACAATTTTTTCTGTGAATTTATTTGTATGTTCAGAATATTTGTGAATACAATTGTATTTGTATGCATGCATGTGAATACAAATAAGTGAAGTATGAATAAATTTGTATTCGTATTTATAAATAGAATTACGCCCAACTCTGCACGAACGGAAAACTAGTAGTTAAGATATATATATATATATATATATATATATATATATATATATATATATATAAATTTCCTTATTCACTAGTAATTTCGTATTTACTTTTCTTAGTTTGGAGCGACAAACAATTTGAGAATCACGGTACCCTCCGATCTTTTTGTACAAAGCTTCATGGCGTGTATTATGGGGACTCGGTACCGCGCCATGTTCGATTAAACAGTTAGCACGATCTCCGCGAGGCACACAAGAACGGCTGAGGCACGCAGAAAGACGAAAGGCCCATCGCGGACAAAGCGCGAAAAATTAGCACGAGACATTTGACACGAGGAAAAACGCATGACAGGCGAGGGGGAATAGCGGAAAATGCTGTGGGAACGAGATGAATTTTTTGTACTCTCTCTCGATGGCGCGAGCGCGTACGAAATTGGGAACAGCTTTGCGGTGATTATGACGTGTATGACGATGTTTGATTGTTTGCAAGGACGTTTGTGGTTTTTCTGACATCGTTTTACAACCTTCGCAGCGAGGCCATACTGAGGGAACTGCACTTTGCCTTCCTCGTCGGCTGGACCGACATTGGAGCAACGAGAACCTCGTCACGCGACGGCGAACCTGAACCACCGTTGCCCAGCTCCTGGAAATACACACGCAATGAGACGTCGTTTTTTCTCTCGATCGTCGCTGGCTCTGCTACGAATTACGAGAGAATGAAAGATAATGACGGTAACAGAGAAATTGCAGGGTCGCGATCCACGAAGTCGACGGCCCCGTGAAATTAACCACCTAGGTATTTTCGTAGGTCACTAGTTGTGTATGCAGTGAAAACCGGTTATAACGACTTGAAGGGACCGTGCGGTAGCGACGTTATAGACGATGGTCGTTGTAAGCGATGTCGTTATAAACGGCTTTGACTGTTTATGTGGATAGATGTACAGGGTGTTAGGAAGGTCGATGCAAAGCCTTAAGGGGGTGATAGGTCACCTCGTTAGGAACATATCTAACCTAGGTTACCTTAGTCCAAAGTCTGAGCATTTCGAGTTATCATGGTAAGTATGATTTTTGGAAAATTTCCCAAAATTAGGTACCAACTCGTTCATAATTTTCAAACAGACAATAATTGGCAAGTAAAAACTTATTTGCGTCTTAGCTTAAGGGGCTTTACCAGTGTGACACTTTCAAAAAATCGATTTTTTTGGCCTTTTTCGGCAGTTTATACTTTCAAGAATATGAGATGAGATTTTTATACTTTCAGGAATACGAAATGAGATTTGTCAAATTTGCTGACATTGTTACTCAAAGAGCAATTATCCGATTGACTTGAAATTTGAACTGAGTACTCTTGAATATATTTACTCTACAATGACGTAGGATATTTTTGATTGCATGAAAATTGACGATTTGGCATTGAAAAAAAAACGACCATTTTATAGGCAAGAAAACAAACTTTTTTTCATAACCACGCCATTTTGTTAGATTTTGATATTTTTCGAAAATCCTACGTCATTGTACAGGAAATACCTTCCAGTTTAACGACATTTTTTCCTTTTTCGGTTTCAGCTACTCAATCGGCCGGAATCATGTCAGCAGTGGAGGAACTTTTTTTTGGGGCCTTCGAAGACAGCGCATAAGTCGCTTGGATCTCAATATTTTTCTATGAAAAAATTATGTAATATAGGTCAAATATAGCCAAATATATTCTTAATTTTCCGAAACATTTAATTGAGTACTTTTCTTCCGAAAAATTCCCGAAAATCACCCAAATTTTCAGCGTTCACACTGGTCTAGCCCCTTAATGTGTATTCAATCGACAAACACCAATACGATCATCTGTATACACACAACTAACTAAATGAAACGTGTTGAATAATTAAAAACTTGTCCAACAATACAAATACCTCTTATGTTAAGGGCTTAATAGAGTTAAAATTTTCGAAAAATCGATTTTTTAAATTTTATTTTCGTAATGTACATATGCTTAAGTACCCACACAGAAAATTTCTTGTCAATCCGGCGAATATTCTCGAAGTTGCACGCACATTTGTAATTGTTTTTTGACTATATGTAAAGTGCATTTGAAACTTTAAACGCGTTTTTCTCAAAACTGTGTTTTTGAAGCGGTGAGCAAAATTTCTCGGCAACGACTGAACCGATCAGTCTCAAATTTTAACACAATCTTTTCAAGTATATTTTTTAGTTATCAATCGAAGGTTATTTCTCACCGATAAATATTTTTCATTTTATAAACAATTTAAGGCCGAAATTTTTGTCAAAAATCGATTTTTTTAGAAGCCGCCATTTTGTCAAAAATCATTATTTTGCTTATTCCAAGATCAATTACAAGATAATCCATTATGTTAACGAAATATTTTTCGTTTTTTCATTTTAGATGATCCAGTCCGGAGATATCGTGCTCACCGCAAGACGCCTTTTTTAGAGGAGCTCCCGGAGATCAGCTATAGCAGCTTTCAAAATAATTATTTTTACAAATAAAAAATGTTAAAATGCAATTAAAAGTTACCATAATATGTGTACAAATTTTTACGGTAATAGATTTAAAGGTCTGTTCAAGAAAAATTCTTGAAAAATCGATCTTTTTGGGCCTCCTGACTGTATGTAACCCCTTGATGCTATTTTTTTAATGGCATGAACATAAGAGGTAAACGAGTTAGTATCTAATTTTGGAAAATTTTCGAAAAACATACTTACCATGATAACTCGAAATCCTTAGACTTTGGACTAAGGTAACCTGGGTTCGATATGTTCCTAACAAGGTGACATATCACCCCCTTAAGACTTTGCATCGATTTTCCTAACAGCCTGTGTAACTTTTATATTAAAAACCAAATTAAAAATAATGATTTTATATAATACAATTATATATATATATATATATATATATATATATATATATATATATATATGTGTGTGTGTGTGTGTGTGTGTGCGTGTGTATATGTATGAATATCTGCAGCCAAAAATTATTGTATATATTTTATTATACATACAGGGTGACAATTATAGGGCGGTCATGTGTTTTTTGAGAGAAAAATATGACGTTTAAAGGTTTTTCAAATCCTCTTCGAAAGAAAAAGTCTACCGTATTTTTGTGACGAGTTGTATTTGCTGGAAAATATTGAGCACTATAAAAGAAAAACAAAATTCAATTTTGAGTGGAGCTGAGTGAAAATACTTTAATTTCAAATACGAAACACTCCTAAAGAACTTTTTTATTAATGAAATTGAATTCCATTGAGGGTTTACGCCTAGTTGAGTTTTCGACAATATCAGTTTTTGGTTTTCGACTGAATCTCAAATTAGAACATTTCAAAAATGTTTTTGGAAAATTTCAAAAAAAATATACCGTATTTTTGTGACAAGCAGTATTTGCCAGAAGGAATGTAGCACTCTGGAAAAATCTAAATTCCATTTTGAGTGCAGCTGAATGAAAATGATTGAATTGCGGATACGAAACACTCCTGAAGAACGTTTTCTTAAATGGAATTGAATTTCATTAAAGGCTCACACCTAGTTGAATTTTCGAAAATGTCGGTTTTGGGTTTTCGACGGATTTTTTAAAAAACATTTTTGATTTTTGAAAAAACATTTTTGATTCTTGAAAAAACATTTTTGCAAAAAATTTCGGAATATTTGAAGTTGATTCGCTGAACGCTTGAATAGTTACGTTCCGCGGACCGGCGAACTTCAAACGCGTTTTGCTCAAAATCACTTTTCCAAAATCAGTGATCACGATACCTCGAAAGTCACTGCACCGATCAACTTTAAATTTTACAAGCTTCTTTTCCATATCAAAAAGTGCTTGAACGAAGAATTTTTTTTCAATGCATCATTTTTGTTATCAACGAAAATAAGGCGTTTTTTTCACCGAACATCGATACTTTCACTTTGGACTGCGGTCATTTTTTCAAAAATCAATATTCTATTGAATCCTTCGTCCTAGCACTAGATAGTTTAATGCAAAAACTAGATGAATTTTATTATTCTATTTCAGATGATTTATTTTTGAGCAGCAGTGGTCACCGCGAAGAACGTTTTTCGAACAGCGCTTTGCACAAACCATTGTATCTACCACATTTATAAGTATTTTTCAATACAACAATTGTACAAGATCCTTAAAACCATACTCTTTAATGTAAAAATAAAAAATTGAAAACCTGCCCAAGTTTTCCCACAAAAATTAACGAAAAATCCTCTTTTTTCCGGCCCCGAGCTGGGTGTAACCCGTATTAACCCACTTGCAAAAGCATCTATGATAATTTTTTTTCTCGATGACTGGATGCGAAAAAAAAGTTTTACAGGAGTATTTCGTATTCAGAATTTTTATTTTTTTCCAAAGCCCTCAATTTTTTCTCGCATATCCACATAAAAAAAATACGGTATTTTTTTAACGAGTAAAAAGCCATTAGTAAATCATATGTTTTTTTCAGCTGCGAAAGCTCCGCGCCAGATCCTTATAATTGTCGCCCGGCATATATAGATAATAAAATTGCTTCAATAATTTTTATATACGATATATACAGGGTGTCCAGTTATGAATGGATAATCCTCCAACTGTCGATGGGTCAGATCATGCCCTACTATATCCTGGAATTTCAGTTTGGTAAAAGTCGCACGGTTTTCGAGATAAAATAATCTACTTTTGGTTTTTTGCATGCCATTTCTACAAATGATAACTTTTTTCCGGTTGAAAAAAAATACTCTTGGTTATTTGTTTCATCTGGAAGTCTTGTTTTTAACCTTCAATATTAAGGAACCTTTATGAAAAAAGATCTTATGCAGAATTTTTATACAAACCAATTCGAACATCTGACTACGATAGCCTGCGGTGTAAAAAAAATGTACTACGCATATCGTGCCAATTGCTGTAAAAAGTTTCTTAGTTATTGTCGATTCATGTAATTTGTAGAAATTACATGTAAAAAACCAAAAGCAGATTTTTTATCGACAGTTGCAGGATTATCCATTCACAACAGAATTCCCTGTACGTATATATATATATATATATATATATATATATATATATATATATATATATATATATATATATATATATATATATATATATATCCAAAATATTGCCGTTCAATTTTCAAATCTTCAAATTTCACAACCATCTAGTATTCAAATTTCCAAAGTCTCAGAAATTCGCGCACCGTTTCTACCCTTAAAACCAAACGAATGTTTTTTCAAAATACCATGCAAGTGATTATAACATATTCGTGCAAATCAAGCACACCACACAGAGATGCATTAACGCAAAAGTCACGAAACAAGCAGAGCAAAAATTGCGCGACGAATCCGTAACTTCGACGAGCGCCAAAGCGATTTATGCGTCGACAAGTTGATCGTATCGCGAGAGACAAAGAAGGAGAGAGAGAGAGAAAGAGATCGACGAAGAAAGGAATAAAGAATGAAAGAAAAAGAAAAGCAGCAAATACATTTCATGTATTCTTCACAAAAATCGTAGCAAAACCGTTTCGTTTTAATCGAGGGAAAAAAAAAACAAAAAAAAACGGAGAAGGCAAACAAAGAGAGAAAATAAAGAGAACAAGAATTCGCCGCCGTCGAACTTTCCGCTGAGTAATTCGTTCGCTAAAGAATACAAGTACGACTTAATTTCGCGAGAACATTTGTCTTTTTCTCGTTCCTGAGCAGTGATATCAAATCATCTGAATTCCGGTGAGGAAGAGTGGGCGGGTTGGGTAGGCAAAAAAAAAAGGATGCGAACGGAAAATTGTTGCCGGAGGCTAACGCAAAGTATCCGTAAGCCCGTCGAAAAACTGCGACACGTTGCAGTCGCGAAAAGAAAAAGAAAACGGTCAATGCATTTTTACGTTGAACAAAAAAATGTATATGTATATATCACTGCGACGCAATTGTGGCAATCGTCTCTTGGCTCGCACGAGAAAGAGAGGAGAAAATACGTAACTTGTTTCTCGAATATTTTATTAGATAAATAGATGAAAAAAAGCTGCGCGATTGCCTCGGTGATTTTTGTTTTTCGCAAAAAACAAAAGTTCCACAACTATCAAAGTGTCTACGAATTTCCTGTGCGTTTGTCTTCGTTCGCTTTACTCACATGTGACCCCGCGGCGTCCATTTCCGTACTTTCGACTTTGTCTTTTGAGCCGTTGGTGTTTTCCAACAAAATGGACAGTCATGAAAAAACAATGGTGATAGTAATCGTAAAAAGAACAGACGATGGATAGAAAGAGGCCCGAAGACGCCGCGTTTATCGTACTCGATTCACTTTCTCGTATTCACAGGCTAGTCTTTTTCCGGTCGATCAATCGTTACACGGCGCATGCATGACGGCGTTATCGAGAAGACCCGGCAATTCGATACGTGAGCGAGAAACGAGACGGGGCTCTCGATTTCATCGGCTAAAATAGCAAACAAAAGTCTCGCCTCGATACTAACGATGCGCAAGCTAGAAAAACAAACGGAGGCATTCGCAATGAGAGAAGCGTTGATTTATGCAACGTACACGTATGTGGCGGAGTGACAAAATGGAGATTGTCGTTTTCGAAGGGAGAGAGAGAGAGAAAAAAAAACAGTCGAAATTCGAGAACAAAGACGGAAGTGGATGTCGGTGAAAAACAAACGCGTCACGTGCGACGTTGTTTTTTTTTCTCGCTTCATCGCCCGACCATCGCACTCGAGGCGCACAAAAATCTCCCCGAGCGAGAGAAACTTCGAGAGAAAACCGAAAGTCGCAAAAAACCAAAAAGAGAGAAGAGAGAGAGAGAGAGAAAGAGAGAGAAAAACGAGGATAAGATGGAGAAGCGTATGGGAGGTACGAGATGCTGTTTGGAATGAGGCAATCAACGAACGTTAATATTGTTGCAACTGGCCAATCGCATCTGGGCCAACTGCTGGCTCGCCGGTGTCAGGCTGTTCGTCGAGCCGAACGGCGACATCATCGTCGACATTGCCCTCTTCAATTTGCTCGGCGTTTTGTTGAAGCTGAACGCTCGCCCGACTTTCATTCTCGTACGCGATGCGAATCTGCGCACAAAATTTTTCGTCAGTATCCCTCGTCGATTCTTGTAGCCCCGGTCATTCTTAACTACGAAAAAAAAACTCTGCAACTAGCAACGAAAATTTTTCATCCTTCGTCGAACACGTTCGGCTTTCCCTTTTTAACGTAACGATGAGAGACTCGATACTTTTGGGTTTGTTTGGGTTTTGAAATGGAATTCAAATTTATTTTTTTAATTTATTTTATTTACTGTATTTATTTTATTTATTTTATTTATTTTATTTATTTTATTTATTTTATTTATTTTATTTATTTTAGACAAGTGGCAAAAGAATGATTATAGCCGCAAAACCGTAGTAGTGAGGAAAACTTCTGTGAAGAAAAGAAAGGAGGAAATGTAAGAAGCCCGCAAGGATATACATGGAAGTAAAGGAACTACTATTTTATTTATTTTATTTATTTACTTTATTTGATTTATTTGATTTATTTTATTGATTTTAAATAGAATTCATTTGAATATTTAAAAAAAATTTATGAATATATACTATTTTTAATTCATTCATAGAATATATTTTTAAATGAATATAGAATATTTTAAATTCATTCATAGAATTCAGAATAATATTTTACTTAATTTATTTATTTTAAATAGAATTCAAATTTATTTATGGGGAAAATCAAGTTTTTTGGGTCAAACAGTCAAACTTATCAGTAAATTCTAGTTTTTACTAGAAAAAACTAGTTCTGACAAAGGCCTTCGGTAAGGACGCGTTTTTACTGTAACGTAAATATATATTTAACAAAGCCGAACATTTGAACGCGTCGAAAAAGTGTATTATTTTCGAGCCTGGAGTCGAACGTCGAAGGAGGAAAAGTTTTCTCACAAACAAGAGGATTTTTGCCACCAATTCATAATTCCCAAACTTAAGAGAAACATTGTTAAACCAGTTCAAGTTCCAAGAACGAGATAGAAATGCTTCGAAAAATATTAGAGAGAAAAAGAGAAAGTTATTAACGCGAATGTACATTTTTCATTCGGTACGAATTCAAATCGCTTTATTTGCGCAGGTTAAAAGTCACTTTCAAACCAAGTCACTGCTTTGTGAGTAACCAAACGTCTCTCGGTAGTGAAACCTCGTGCGAATTAAGGGGTTAGGCTACTGTGAAAATTTTGAAAAATCGATAGACGCGTGAGGCAACTGAAATTGTGGAGGAATGTACAATATGTGGTACAGGAATCGCAGATTGAACTGCTGGTAAAACTTTACAGGGTCTTCTCACTGTAAACGCTAAAAAAAGCTATATATATAAATTTTTTTGATGGGTTTATATTATAGATATTGATATAAAAGTTGTTACACTTAATAAATACACTTTCGAAATACATAAAATTTCTTTTTTAATGTATTTATGTAACCCAAACAAACTTTAAACGCGTTTTTCTCGAAACAACGTTTTTCGACTGCTTGTTGATAAAATCTCCGAAACTACTGAACCGATCATTATGAAATGTTAACCACATATTCTTTACAACTATAGCGATAGCGCATATCAAGGATTTTTTTAAACTTTGATATTCACTTTTTTGCCAAAAACGATGAAAAAAAACGTTTTTTTTTTGTTTTTTCGAAAAAAAGTCCGCCATTTTGTTATTTTTGCATATACCAAAAATCGTATTATATGCGCTATAGCCATTAACATACTTAATCTAAATCCGTTTGATTTTTTTGTTTCGAATGGTCCATCTCCGAGATTTTTTTCGTCTATAAATAATGACAAATAAATAAGTTTTTTTCAAAATGTATCTTGAAAGTGTATTTATCAAGTGTAACAACTTTTATATCAATATCTATAATCTAAACCTATAAAAAAATGCATGAAAATAGTCCTTTTTAGCGTCTAATGTTTTTCAAAACGGTGTACACGATTTCTCGACATCTAATGAACGGATTGACTTGAAATTTGGTACACTTATTCAGTATAATAGTAGTTTAGTCTTGACCGACGTTTTTCTTCTTAACATTTTTTTTCATTAGTTGTCAACAATAATGTCACTTTTCCTCGAAAAATCGAGAAAAAAAATCAATTTTTTTTTAATTATTGAAACACGGTAACAAAAGAAAGCTCGGTGAAGACCAATATTATCTATTTTAATCAAGTTTAAAGGTTCTCCACGAGATTGTTCATAACTTTCTTAATTATTAATGTTTTTTAATGAAATTTGGTACCCAACTTCGTTAATGTACATACAAATAAATCTGCAAACGATTTTTTAATCATCTTACTTTTTCCGTCGAAATTATATTTTTTAAATAAGCCCAGTTTTCGGGTCGTCACAGTAGCCTAACCCCTTAACCGCGAGGCAAGAAATCTCGTGTGTGTTCAGTTAAAAAGAGAAAAAAAAATCATCCGGTTGCAGGATACCAAAATCGGCGAAAAAAAAGCAAAGAAAAAGATCGGTTAATCAGTGTAAACTACACACAGGGGACCGAGAAAACGAGAACGTACGAAAATCACAATTCTTGAACTGGTTGAATGCCAAGATAAATTACTCATTGTACAATTCATTAATTTTAACTTAACCTCTTAAAATTAACGAGAAAAAAAAAACAGAAAAAAAACTTTTATAAATATAGTCTTAACTAGAAAAGCGAGGTGTGGGGTTTTCGAAACGAAAAGCTAGTTAAAAAAACGTAATATCAGCCTGGTGCGAAAACTGACGGTAGTGGGACATGTAACGTGGTTTCACACATGCTATTGAGTAGGAACACATACGGGTCCATATACTCCAGGTAAAAATTATGAAATAGGCTCCTGCAACCAAACGTGATGTCGTCCCATTATTTGTATTGTTTCAACATGCAATGTCGAGAAAGAAGAAACAGAGATAGATTGCATCAATAGCGATGGAAAAACTTTTGAGGCCTTTTATACCTTTGAAGAAAAAAAAAACAAATTTATCAATTTTTTCATTGGCTTAAATGACGTAAAAATCTCAATAATGACACGGTCCGAAGAAAAATGAGTTTAAGGAGGTACACTAGCTTCAGCAAAATGGTGATAGATCAATAAAATTTGGTGAATATATTCTTTAGTATTATTCATGTAGATACAAATTTTTTCAGATTTTTTGGTTGTGCCGTTTTGTTACAAATAATTCACAAGCGTTTATTCTTATACCCGGAATATATACCTATATCTATAAAAACCCTATGCTTATACACGTGAACTTCAATGTTCAATTATTCGATAACGGCACAATGAAAAAATCTGAAAAAAATTGTATTGACATATATAATACTAAAGAATATACTCACCAAATTTTATTGATCTATCACCATTTTGAAATTTGACCATGGTTTAGCATGGCAACATTGTATGAAGCTGGTGTACCTCCTTAAAACTTTAATGGAGTCACCTTTGTGCGAGTAAACAATTTGGTTATTTTTGTTATTTTTTTTTAAGCAGCGATTTCTTCGCCATTTTTTAGACTTAGGATATAATTTGTTACTACTTATGGCTGTTAGATGGTATTTTTTTATTAATCTCTAAAAATGGCGGGGTATGGCACGGTCTGAACCGCATTTTCAAAACTAGCGTCAAGTATGGCTAAAAAACTAATCGACCAATTTCGATCTAATTTAGTATACATTTTTCTAACCGTATTGTCCAAAACATGACCCTAAATATATTTTAAAATATAAAAAAGAATTTTTTGACTACACACTGTAGCCATTTTTTCGGAAAATTCAATCTTTTTGTTTCAAAGCATGTAATTTCATCGATTTTGCACATTTCTCACTTTTTCTTAGTTCATATTCTGCGTATGAGTGTTAATAACAGAAAAATCTTTGTTGTTTTTTTTTTCAGATTAATCCCGCCGACGCTACGTGTCACGCCGTCTAACAACATCCGCCACAACCCGTTTAGGAGACCGAGCCATACCTCCGACATTTTTAAAGATTAATAAGAAAAAAATACGATGTAACAGCGAAAAGTTTTAATAAAACATACCCTAAGTCTCAAAAATGGTCGAGAAACCTTTCCTTTTAGAAAAAAATACGAAAATCAGCAATATTTTCCTCGCCTGAAGGTATCGCCCCCTTAAGTGCGTTTTCCTTGAAGCCATATTTCCAAAATCGGGCGGACTCGTAACTCTTGCAATTTTCAACCGCTTGACTTCAAATTTCAACTGTAGCATCTTAGATAGATTTTCTAGCGCAGTACCCACGATTTTCACGATCGATTAATAATTACGGTTCTTATAAACAAATTAAGGGAATTTTTTCAGTCGAAAATGCGACTTTGATTTATAAATTGTGCCAAATTTGCTAAAATCAATATTTTGTAATAATCGTGTGTGCTTCGCTAGCAAAACTCATGTGGATTACGAAAAAAAAAAATTCTCCAACGAGTCCGCCCGTGGAGAGGCTTAAAAAAGGCATTCTCTTTCTGCCAGCCACTGAGCCGCCATTTTGTATTTTTATGGTAAATAAAAAATCGATTCAAGCACCTACAGATATGGAAAATAAACCCTCCAAACCTCATTTTGCTTGCTTTATGAGTATTAATTTACGAGTATTAAAAAGAAAATCCCAAAAAAGCCTTGTTTTTCGACCATCCAAAGGTATATAAGGCCTTAATTCATAGACAATTCGTCTTTCTATTATTGCAAATACTTTTCCAAATAAGTTACTCATATACGTTTCAACGTACGAGAAATAAAACGGGCAGTTTCCAAACAATATCCGATAAGATATCGCTGATTTTTATGCGATATTGTTGGAAAAATATCGGTATTACGATCATTGGAATTTCTACGTAGCTATGTACAATTGACGGGTCAAACGAACCTAGGGAGAATGATACTGGAGTATTGTTCAGGAAATTTTTTCTGAGCGCAACGCTTTTCTATATTTTATTATTATTATTATTATATATTTTTTTAGGACAGCTCTTACTCTGCTTAAGAATTTATTTATTTTGGTAATTCCTTAGATAAGTAACTTTTCCGAAAAATGAGTTTGTTTGGGTTTGTTTATGTTGGTTGAACTCAATCGAACTCACTTTTAGGAAAAGTCACTTTTTACTTTGACAGTAACACGTTAACTTATGAGTAAACTTACTTTATAAGCAAACTTTAACCAATAAGTCACTTTATAAGTAAAAGTGACTTCAAAAAATTAACTTTATTATTTATAAACATTTAAAAAACGTTGGCGACCAAACCCAATTATTTTATTATCGGAAATATTACGTTCAAAGTATCCAGGAATGACGAATAAATTCCTACACTTTTGAAACGTGTACAAAGCGAGTTTCGCAACGCGATATAGCGGGCGAGGCAACGGCTATTAGCAGTAGAAATATTTCCTCGCCTATGGGACTTAGGGGAAAACTTTTCGTACAAAAGTTGCACGGTTCGAAGGGTGTCATCGGGTGGTGACTGCGAGGTTAATCCAGGTGGAGGCGCTTTTGAGATTTCAAGGTCACCGATTTTTTTTTCCCAACTGGACCACCATCTTTTTTTTCCAAATTTTATCGAGGAACGGAAGATAAGTTCGCACGCCAAATTTCAAAATGATCGATCGAGATTTAATATAAAAAGTCGATACATTTTTTTTTATTTAAAATTTGTTTTAAATGTTTTTAACTGTTTTCCAAGAGTTTATTGTACACCTTGATAAATGTGTAACGCGAATGCGAATGACGAACCAGATGACGATCAGCATACGCAATTGCCGCTTGGGTTGCATTTTTCTGACATTGTCCCTGATTTAAGATCATATCAACTTTTTGATATTTGAAGATTCTGCGGTAAATTTCATTCTGTACTGACGGACGGAAATTCTGTCGTAGTACTTTTCGTTGAAGAGAACATACATTATTCCGTAAATTGAAAACTTCTCCCTGCTTTCCAAAACAAGTTGACAAGATTCTCAGTTGCGAGGAATGTAAACAAAACCGTACGACTTGGCTCGTGATTGTGTTGCATTTTGACGTGATTGATAAGACGATACGATCAGTGCGTATCAGATTGCAAGCGTCCACTGAAAGTGGTTGCCGTCACTTTGAGTACCTTTTATGGGAGTAAGTGTTTGCGCCGTTTTTTAAAGTGGTTAGGCTACTGTGAATATGACGAACGCTCGTTCGTCGCTTGAGGCAACTCAAATTAAAGAGGACGGTCCAATATGTGCTGCAGGAATCGCATATTGGGGATAAACTTATAGTAAACGATAGAACTTGCTAGTAAAACTTTAAACGCGTTTTTCTCGAAATTATGTTTTTCAAAACGGTGTACACGATTTCTCGACATTTAATGAACGGATTGACTCGAAATTTGGTGCACATTTTCAGTGTAATAGTAGTTTAGTCTTGGCCGACGTTTTTCTTCTCAATATTTTTTTTCATTAGTTAACACTATTGTCATTTTTCCGCGGAAAATCGATTAAAAATCAAATAAAAAATTCTTTATCTAAATTTTAAACTAAACTTTATCTAAATCATCTAAATTGAATCGAATGAAAAAGTTCTTTTTGTTTTATATCATCGAGACACGATTACAAAATAGCTCGGTCAAGTAGCCAATATTATCTATTTCGAGAAAAAAAACTCGTTCTTTTTGTTTCAGATCAACCGGACGACTAAAATCAATTACACCGTTGAGCCCCTCACGTTCAAAGGTCCTTCACGAGATTGTTTATAACTTCTTTGACTATTAATAATTTTTCAAGAAATTTGGTACACAACTTTGTTAATATACATACGAATAAATGTGCAAACGATTTTTCAATCATCTCACTTGTTCCTTCGAAATTTATTTTTTTGAGCAACCCTTATTTCAGTTCGTCGCAGTAGCCTAACCCCTTAATCGATTCTAGGCTAAAAACATGACATTTATTTTTTACCGATTTTTTATACTAAATCTCGATCGCTCATCTCAAGATTAGGCGTGTGAACTTTTTTTAGTTTCTTGATAAAATTTTGAATAAAAATATTGTGCGCGTTTAACCCTTCGTAGACGCACTGATATTTGGCCCCGGCTTTGACGCACGGGGTCAATTTGACCCGGATAGTACTTTATCCACATGCCCTTAACAGCCCTTCTGTCGGTTTTTATTGAAAAAAAATCCGGGATACACTTTAAACATTTCTGAAGGTAATCCTATCGCCAGGCTTCAATCCATAGGATTTTCATAATTTTTTTTGAGCTAAATATATTAAGGGAGACTTTGTCCTTGAAAGCAGCGGGAGATGTTAGCGGCTCAACATGAGCAGCTAGAAGAAGAGGAGGGATGCCTCTATGAACCAGGCATTGCCGATTAGCGGTAATTATAATCACATTTGTGTAAACACATTACAAAACTTTAAACGCGTTTTTCTCGAAAACACGTTTTTTAAAATGGCTGACATTCTCCTGACCGCTGTAATTAACATATCGACCTGAAATTTGGAGAGCATACTCAGAAAATATGTTTTCACGGAATGACGGAACGTTTTTTTCGATAGATACATTTTTGCATTTATTATTTATCTTTTTATGCAAAAAAACGCGAAAATTCGATTTTTTTTTAAATTACCGCCATTTTCCGAAATTTGTACTAAACGAAAAACCCATCCGTCATTCCATGACCAAAGGGTCCCAGATTGATAATATGCTTTGAATTTGTGTTTCAGATCAACAAAGAGGGGGCAGTGATGTCAGCCGTTTACCTCCCGCGATTTGAGGACCTGTTTTCGCGGAGCTGCAACGGCCGCCATTATGGTTTAAAAAAAAAAAAAAATTTTAACGTTCTGTATATTATGAATAAAAGCAAGAAAAAAACCGCATTCAAAACGCTTTACTCGTTTCCTTTAAAAAAAATAAAATGTAAACACCTGAAATATGGCACTCCAAGGACAAAGTCTCCGTTAATAAACGTCTTTGTAAATTTTCAGGGTCGGTTATCGACCTAATTACAGAAAAAAAAAATTGAAATTGCGTATTTTTGTGAAGGAATTCCGAGACTACATACAAAAACCCAATTTCCGGTCGCTACAAAAGTGTATATTGTGGGAATCCGTCAGATTCTTGAAAATAATCAGATTTACATACTTAACACTTGTAGTAATCCAATGCTCTCAGAAAAAATTACGCTTATTGGCCTAATTTTTATGTAATGTCAAGTTTAATGTGAACTTCCGGTATTGGATTTATTACCACTTGGTACGATAAAGAGACGCGACAGCAAGGCAACAACTGACTGTAGTCCTAACCTCATCTCACTCATTCGAATTTCCACACATATTTCATTTTTAACCGACATATTTCGCCGACACAAATTTTCCACGCTTTTTACCAGTCGTGGCCCGAATACTTTATATTTCCCGCACCTGACATTGCTTTGACAGCTCGACGTTGAAAAGCACGGAGGTTAAACTCGCCTGGATGAGTAAAAAGAGACGGAGATAGAACCAATGTTGCCAAATATCAAACCTAGAAATACTGCGCGAATCGTTGGAATAACTATTTTTTCATTTTACTAATTAAATGTGAACATTCATTGAACAGTTTACACATGGAAAATTTTAGCTACTACAAATGATTTTTTTTGCATATGTCAAAAATATAAATTGTACAAGTCTCAAGTATGATCAGTGGTATGACTAGTGTGAAGCGATAGGATTACCTTAATGTGTCGGCATAATTGAAATTCGGAAAGTATAAAATTGAACTGTTGTGAAAAATGATTGAAAACGTTCAATTTTGAGAAAGTGAGCATTTCGTTTCAAATTCGTTCGGGTCAAAATGACCCAGTGTGTCGAGGGTCGAAAAAAATTAAACATTTCTACTCCTGACAGTTGTCGCCTCACCCGGTATATATCCACCTAGTTTCATTCTCCCCGGTTGCAATCGGTCAACGAAGAACAAGGGAAAAAAAGTGCAAAAGTTTCATCTACGTGACTACGAGTAACCCTTGGGGGTTTGAAGATTCTAAGAGATGCGAATAGCTCGAAGAAAAAGAAAGGAATAGAATGATACGGTACGGGCGTGTGATACTTACTTAAATGCTTTGCTCAATGTACCTAAGGCTACGTCACTCGTATCAATCTCAAGTTGATGCGAATCAAGACTGATCAAGAAAGTATCCTGTGAACAATTATCAAAGGAAAATTAAAATGACGACAGTCGATGAGAAAAATTCCGTCGTCGCAAGCGTCGCCGCCTGTTTATTTTGACGATCGACAATTTATGGGTTTTGCGGGGAGAAACTTACCGCGTCGGCTTTGCAAACGGTGTTGGCCATTTGTCTGCACAAAGTTCGCAGATAATTCGTCTTGTTCACTTCCTCGTCAGTGATAGTGAATGAAAATAATTTTTCCTTCAATTCCTGATTACTTCGCACCATCAGGGCGAACACCTTTTGACATTCTGAAAACGAAAATATCGATGATCATCCGGTTGTGAAATAAATTATTTTTATCAATCTTTTAGGTTTTTGGTAATTTTTTAGATAAGTTATCTTTCCGAAAAACGAGGCTAGCATTTTTCATGTTGCTGTTTTCTCATTTATTGGGTTATAAATGGTATTTAGTCAGGGGAAGCTGAAATTCCCCCCCCCCCCCCCCCATAAAAAGTTTTGGGGTTTTGAAGTTCGCGGAAAGCGGTGATAAAAAAGGGCATTTTTGAACAATTCGACGCTTATCTTGGGTTTTTTTTTTGGGTTTGTTTGGGTTAAAGAATCCGTAAAAGTTATGGGGTTTTGAAGTTCGCGGAAACACGTGATAAAGTAGAGCATTTTTGAACATTTCGACGCCTGTATTGGTTTTGTTTGTGTTTGTGTTTGTTTGGATTTGTTTGGAAACAATTTTTCGGAAAAGTCACTTGTCTAAAGTATTACCGTTTTATTGGGGCCAGGTTGAAGTTCCGAACTTTGAATGCTCAGACGGTTTAAAATTCCGAATTTTCATGTTCCGAAATTCAAGACGCCGTGTTGAAATTCCGAGCTCTAAATTATCAGGACGCTTGAAACTCCGAAAAAATACTACCCCGAAAGATCAAAACTCCGAAAGAATTTTACACGAAAGACCAAAACTCCGAAAATCTGAACACTGTCAAAATAACTGGGCTATGGAAGTTTCAAAAGTTTCAAAATTTTCAACTAATTGGGAATTACTTGAAGAATTTTTTTTCTTTCAGAAGCGATTTTACGTCGCTTTTGAAATTTGTCTAGACAATGTTAAACATTCTATATCATTTACAGTCAACTATGATGTAGAACTTATAACATTGTCTAGACAAATTTCAAAATTGACGTAAAATCACTTCTTAATGAAAATGTTTTTTTTTATATAATTCGTCGATTTGTTGAAAATTTTGAAACTTTAAAAACTTCTATAGTCGAATTATTTTGACGGTGTTCAGATTTTCGGAATTTTGGTCTTTCGGAGTTTTGAGCGTTCTGCTCATTCAAAGTTCGGAATTTCAACCCGACACCTTTTTTGATAAATATTTAACGGGTTGCATCTACCCAGGTGGCTAAAAAATTGCATTTTCCGAAAAATATTTTTATTCGATAGTTTTAGCCTATACTCACCTTTCAGCTGTATTCCCGGAAAATGTCATTGAAATATTCCTAAAATTGAATGGGCTACCATGTTTTTACACATGGCGGCCATGTTTTTGTTTCTTTTCTGCATGAATTTTTTTTCAAAGGCTCTCAACATATGTACCTTTGTTTAAAAAAAATGCGTTCCTTTTTCATCGACCGTTTTCCAGAAAACAAATTCAGAATTTGGCGATTTTTTCGGGCCACTAGGTAGATGCAACCCCTTAAATTAGCAAATAGTTTTTTGTTCGGCTCACCGTCAGTCTCCCGAATATCGACGACTTTCTTTATCGTACTGAGCGAAAGCATCCTAATGTGTTTGTACGGTTTGCCCTGACTGAGCTTGGCCGAGTGCAGTCCGTTGGCCGTGTTCGGGCTCTTCAACGAGTTGAAGGCTTTCGAACGCTTCTTGCATATCTCGAGTGTGTCCGTGAAGAGAAACAATACGAGATGATCGCCGCGACCGCTCAGGCCCTCGCTCAGCTCCATAACTTCGCATTTGCCGATAAACGAGCGATGCGACGACACGAGATGGGGCGGACAATTGTCGATCTCGTTGAAAATATCGAACATCACGAGTTGGCCCTCCGTTTTTCTCTTATCCTCGTTTATATACGTCATAACTTCCTTAATACTGCTGATCGACAGTTCCAAGGCGCTATGGTCTGGATTATTCTTATTCGTATGCTTAAGAATATCTGAAAAAAGTCGATCGCTCAATTTTGTAGACACAAATTTGCACAATGAAAAATCATTTGGTCACGAACTTTGTTCGATCGATGTTTATTTTCCTTTTAAATCGAAATTCTTTTCAAAAGTCGAATTTATCGGACGTGCGAATTTATTTCTTCCTCTTTTTGTAAAGTTCGAAATTTTTTTGTGAAGTACAAGAAAGATTTAAATTAAAAAAATCGTCATTATCACTTTTGATAATCTTCGAAAGCATGGACATTATTTAATTGATTAAATTCTCACTTGCATTTTTATATTTAAAAAGAAACGATTGAAAATGTTTACATACAAATATTTTGAAATAAGATTTATTTATAAGAATGCAAGTGAGATTTTGATCAATAAAATAATCTTCCTGATTTCAAAGGTCATCTAGAGTTTGAACTTAAACTTACAGATTGAAATCACACTTGCACTTTCATAAATTATATTTTCAATATTTATAAATGAATTTTTTTTTCATAAGAGGACAAGTGAAATTTTGATTATTTATGTTATTTATTTATTTGTAAATAAATTGTTAAAAATAATAGAAATCTTCCTTGCAATTTTATAAATGAAATATTTATTTGCAAACATTCGCAATATACTTTGTTTATAGAAGTGCAAGTAAGATTTGTATCATTTTAATTATTTATTTATTCGTAAAAATGCAGACGAGATTTTAATCAGTAAATTTAAGTTAATTCAAACTTCAGATATCCTTCGCAATCGTGGAGATTATTTTTATTGAAATCTCACCTGCACTTTTATAAATGAAACATTTATTTACAAAACTGCAAGTGAAATTTTTATCAATAAAATAATCTCCATGATTTCAAAACTCACCTGAAAAGACGAAGAATATTCAATTGACTGAAATCGCACTTTCAATTTTATAAATAAATGTTACAATAATATTATATTTTTAAGTAATCATTCAAGGTCCGTGTCCCAAATATTTTTCATACAGGAGCGAATATTCCAGAAACCTTAAGGGGTCTTCTCACTTTAGACGCTAAAAAAGGCTATTTTCATGATTTTTTATAGGTTTATATTATAGATATTGATATAAAAGTTGTTACACTTAATAAATGCGCTTTCAAAATACATTTTTTTGAAATATTATAGTCACTTTAAATATAAAAATAAGTCACTATTTATAGACGAAAATGGTAGTTAAAAAATGCCCTAAAAAAATTGTAGGTCTGCGCTGTTGATGAAATCTCGCAGATGAATCATCCGAAACAAAAAATCAGACGGTTTTGGATTCAGTATGTTAATGTCTATAACGTATATCATACGATTTTTATATATGCAAAAATAACAAATTGCCGACATTGTTCGAAAAAACGAAAAAAAAAAAAATGTTTTTTTACCGTTTTCGGCAAGAAAAATAGGAAATATCCAAATTTTAAAAAATCCTTGATACTGCGCTATAGCTATAGGTGTAAAGAATGTGGTTAAAATTTCATATAGATCGGTTCAGTAGTTTCGAAGATTTTATCAACAAGCCGTCGAAAAACGTTGTTTCGAGACAAACGCGTTTGTTTGGGTTACTTAAGGCCTTAGGCCACTCTAGAGGCCGAAAAATAGGCTTTTTGGGGATTTTTTTTCAGAGAAACTACAATATAAATCGAGATTACAAAAAAGGGTGTTTATCATACATATAAGTGACTGTATACAATAATTTTTTTTGAAGCGATTCATTTCAAAATGGCGGCTGTGCAGCGTTTATCTCAAAACTGCATTTTTTAAGTAGGCCGGAAACATAAATCAGACAATTTTCAACCGATTCACTTGAAATTTTGTTTATATCTTGAAAAATACATTGTCTATGGAAGTACGTAGAATTTTTTTTTATATTGCATAGTTCATTTGTTATTAACAATTATCTGACCATTTTTTTAGGCAAATTTTTGGAAAGTGAAAAATTTCGTCAGATAATTGTTAATAACAAATTAACTATGCAATATAAAAAAAATCCTACGTGCTTTCATAGACAATGTATTTTTCAAGATATATTCAACATTTCGAGTGAATCGGTTGAAAATTGTCTGAGTTATGTTTCCGGCCAACTTAAAAAATGCAGTTTTGAGATAACGCTGTACAGCCGCCACGTTGATATGAATCGCTTCAAAAAAATTATCGTATACAGTCACTGATATGTACGATAAACAATTTTTTGTAATCTTGATTTATTTTGTAGATTTTCCTGAAAAAAATCCCCAAAAAGCTCATTTTTTCAGCCTCTAGAGTGGCCTAACCCCTTAAAAACATAAATTTAAAAAAAAATGTATTTCGAAAGTGTAACATCTTTTATATTAATGTCTATAATATAAACCTATCAATGAAAATCATGAAAATAGCCTTTTTTATCGTCTAATGTGAGAAAAAAAATCAAATCTTTTTCGTCATCGTCGTAGGTCCCCGAGTAAAAATTCAACGAAAATGACTCACCATTTAATAATAAGCTAATACTGGGTAGTCTTTGCACCGGTTTGATCAGTAGCTCTTTCAGGCTTTGCCTGCCGCACTCGGGCTTCGTTTGGCAGATCTTTAGAAAAGCATGAAATCTCGGCTTATTCTGATCGCACTGATCCAACATTTCCTTCGTATTCTCGAAGAAGTTCACGTATGGCGGATAAGCCTTGACAAGATCCGGCGCGTATCTGAGAAAAATGTTTCCTATGCTGACGTCCTCGGCCCAGTGGGCCGCACTGTAACGCAGCTCCTCCAGCATTTTCTTGTGGACCTCGTAGATCGGTGGAAAATTGCCGAATATTATTTTCGCCTCGGTACTGTTCAACAATTCGCCGCTCGTCTCTATAAGATCCTCGAGCGGCGATTTGAACAACTGCGCGAACGAAGGCACGAAAAAATAGGAATTCTTTAACGTGAATTTCGAGAGTTTTGGATTAGACGCGATTGGATTTTACGTACCGTCATAATCGTGCTGAGTATACCGACGTAATTCGACTCGGTTTGTACCAACTCGAGAAAGACCTGATGACGGGGCGAGAGATTCTTTCTCGAGGTTTCTGTAGTGACAGCTTCGACCTCTGGAATATCTGTCAGTTAACCAACACAATTCCGTTTGTACATCGCATCTCTTCCCTCTCGTATGGTCCATGTTAATTTATTAATCGAGACGGCGAAACAGCTTTTTTTTAAGGGGTTGAGCTACTGTGAAAATGACGAACGCTCGTCGCTTGTGGCAACTCAAACTGAAGAAGAAGGTCCGACATGTGGTGCAGGAATCGCAGAACGAAGGTAAACTTGTGATTTCAACGTTGGAGTAAAAATGCTAGTGATAATTTAAGGGGGGAGATACCTTTAGGGGTAGAACAAATTTACTGATTTTCATAATTTTTTTTAAAGCAAAGATTTTGTCAGCATTTTTTAAACTTAGGGTATGTTTTTTTTACTACTTTTGGCTGTTGTAAAAAAGGTATTTTTTTTTTATCTTCAAAAATGGCGGCGGTATGGCACGGTATTCTAAACTGCATTTTCAAAACTGGCGTGTAGATAAAAAAAACTAATCGACCGATTCTGATGGAACTTGGTATGAATCTTTCTAACCTTATATACAGTTAAAATTTTTGAAAAATCGATTAAATCATTTTTTTTTCGTAATTTACATATATTTAAGTACACACACAGAAAATTTCTTGTCAATCCTGCGAATATTCTCGAAGTTACACGCACATTCGTAATGACGTGTCAGAGCGTTCGGAAGTGCTTTTGAAACTTTGAACGCATTTTTCTCACAACTGTGTTTCAAAAGTCGGTGAGCAAGATTTCTCGGAAACGGCTGAACCGATCAGTCTCAAATTTTAACACAATCTTTTCAAGTATATTTTTTATAGTAATTAATCGAAGGTTATTTCTCACCGAAAAATATTTTCCATTTTATAAACAATTTAAGGCCTAAATTTGGTCAAAAATCGAGTTTTGTGGAGAAGCCGCCATTTTGTCGAAAATGATTATTTTGCTTATTCCTTCGATCAATTACAAGATAATCCATTATATTAACGAAATATTTTGGGTTTTTTCATTTCAGATGATCCAGTCCAGAGATATCGTGCTCACCGCAAGACGCCTCTTTTTAGAAGTGCTCCCGGAAATCAGCTGTAGCAGCTTTCAAAATAATTATTTTTACAAATAAAAAATGTTAAAATACAGTTAAAAGTTACCATAATATGTGTACTAATTTTAACGTTAATAGATTTAAAGGTCTTCTCAAGAAAAATTCTTGAAAAATCGATCTTGTTGGGCCTCCTGCCTGGCAACACCTGAAACGCGTTTTTCTCGAAACGGTTTTTGCATAACGGTGTACACGATTTCTGGATATCTAATGAACGAATCGACTTGAAATTTGGTACACTTATTTAGCGTAATAGTAGTTTGGTCGTGACCGACATTTTTTTTCTTTACACTTTTTTTGCATTAGTTATTAACAATAATATAATTTTGCGTCGAAAAATCGAAAAAAAAATCTTTTTTCGATAATTGAAACACGATAAAAAATATACCGCTGGGTCAAGTCTCAGCCAATATTATTTATTTTAAGAAAAACAAGTTTTTTTTCTTTTCGATAACCTGGGTGGCCAAAATCAAGCAGGTCGTTGAGCCCCTCACCTCAATTATTAATATGTTTTAATGAAATTTGGCACACAACTTTGCTAATGTATATACAAATAATGTCCAAACGATTTTTCAATCTTACTTATTTCTTCAAAGTTAAGTTTTCGTCCTAAACTTGATATTCGGATCGTCACAGTAGCCTAACCCCTCAAATCGAGGATAAATTTTGTTTGCAGCCGGATATTATGGCACCCTCGGATACCGTTGTTAAAAGGTCGTTAGTGAAAACCTTCGGGCTCTCCGAGCCGAATGAACCATAGGACGAAGGAAGATTTGGGAATTTTTCGGGAAATGTCAAAATCGAAATGATTTATTACGAGCAATAAGGAAAAGTCGTAAGGATGGAAGCGTTTACGAGAAAGTGGGAATGAAGCGTTGGAGGACAAACTGACCGTCTAACAATTGCTTGTCCGGGCTCGCTGTGCAATCCAAGAAGCTACCGCTGACACTGAGATGACCAGCATCGCTGATGCTCGATCGCCTCTTGTGTACCGCCGGCGAATCGGCACCGTTTTGCCGGAGACTAGATAACGTTTCGGCAAGTCGCTTTCGCTTTCGTCTCGTCGAGGCTGTGCTCGGCGTTGCTGCCTGCTGGCTGTCCCTTCGAGCCGATGCGGTTGGTGACAAAACTGATTCGAGGTACTGCAAAGAAACGATCCAATAAACGATTGTCCGCGTGTCAATAAAATCGGTGACAAAGTCGACAATTTATCGCACGGGGAATATGAAATTCATTGACGAGTTAACGATCGTTGGAGATTAAAAATAATTGACCAAGGAACATCAAGAGCAGGGGAGGAAAAATATTGACATTAATTATTACTTGCCCAGAGGGTTAAAAAATTCGTTGAATTAACAGATAATTTCCCGAGGAAGCAAAAAAATTGTAAAATTGGCAATTCTCTTTTAGAGAACAGAAAATTGGTTGAAAAATTCACAATTGTCTAAAAACCAAAAATTGAGAAACTGACAATTGTCCTTTTTCACTTTTGTTTTTTCCCGTAAAACAAAAAAAAAGCCCGTAAAACTTTTGATTGAAAAATATCCAATTGAAAATTGATTGAAAAATTCCCAATGTCTGAAAACCAAAAATTGAGAAACTGACAATTGTCCTTTTTCACTTTTGTAAATTCCCGTAAAACAAAAAAAAAATGAGAAATTAACAATTGCCCGTAGAACATAACGATAACGAAATAATTAACAACGAATTTGTTAGAGTACGAGGATTGATTGCCAAATGAATAATTAATTGACAGGAGAAGAAAAAATTCGTCGACAAATTTACAATAGAGCGCTCGGAGACCAAAAAAATGTTTTGAAGACTCAACTATGACTTTTCTACGGGACAAAAATCTCGTTGACTATTCAACAGTCAATCGAATAACGAACAAAGAACTAATAAATTGAGTTTAAAAACTAAACTTAGCGGATCTACAAAAAACATCAACGAAAAATTGACCTGAGAACAAAAAATTAATTGGAGAATTGACAATCATTTTTTAGAGAACAGAAAATTGATTGAAAAATTGCCAATTGATCGAAGAACAAAAATTGAAAAATTGACAATTGCCTGTAAAACAATTTAAAAAATTACAAATGAACAATTGCCCGAATAACAAAAAAGATATCTAAAAAACTAACAATCAATTTTTCAGAGTACAAGAATTGATTGCCAAATTAATCATTAATTGACTAGAGACCAAAAAATTCATTGACACGTTGATAATTACCCAATGACCAAAAAAATCAATTAAAAAGTTAACAATTACTTTTCTACGGGACAAAAATCTCGTTAACGAGTCAACAGTCAATCGGCTAACGAAAAAAAACTGAAGAATTATCCGCACAACAAAAAAAATCACCTAAAAATTGACCTGAAAACAAAAAATTCATTGACAAATGGAAAATGGCCTGTCCAGCAAAAAATGTATCAGCAACTAAAACTCAATTCCCTGCTGATTAATGACCGATCAACTTTATCAACCGGCACTCTACCCTGAACCTAAAAAAAGTAGAACCAAAAATCTTCCACCCAATAGCTCAAACGTAATTTCCTCCAGTGCCCCAATGAGGAGCATTATTCTCGGGGAATATTCACACTCACATCTTCGAAGAGATATTCCTTCTCGTCGGCCGCCCCCTCGTTTTGCACCGAAGTCCAGAACCATTCGGCTTTGACGATATGCGCCCGCACCGAGGCCAAGTCAGGTAACGCGTTCACGTTGGACTCGTCGACTACCTGCGGACACGATATTACCCAAGTTTATGACGATTTTCGACGGTTCGAGCCTCCCATCTCTCTCATCCCCGACAGAACGAAATTACAAGGACGGCACGTTTCAACGATTTTTCACACGCAAAGATTATTTTCATTGGATTCAATTGATTAGATACACATTGGATTGGAGCCCTGAACGATGCCAAAACAAGTCTTCCAATGGAGTTCCCGCGCCATGATCCTCATGATGCACTTTACAAGTGCGATTCCGTACGATAGGAGGAAGGACAAGTTTCCAGGGGAAAAGAACTGATGTATGGACCACAATTACTCGTTCCACCCTTAAGGGTGCACCCTTTATTCGACAGTACGACCTACTCGACCTTACTTGGATCAACGATCTTGCACAATGTACATACGTATGTATGTATATATTTATGTATATATAGGTGCACACATATTGGAGATTTATCATGGCGTTGAAGTTTTCAGAGCTGAAATACAACGCTTTTGGAACGCAAAATGCTTCTATGATTATCCAACGCTTTTTCTTTGCAAATTGAGGTCGTTAATCTCATTCGAGTGATTTTCGGAGCCCAACACGACCAAAAAAGAATTGGATAATTAAAAAGCATCAATTTTCGTTGCATCGCAACGAACTTCAAAAGCCAACTTCAACATCATGATTTGTTTTGAATTTTATACGATTAATTCTTATTACCAATGTTCTCGTGTATTTATTTTTTAAACTATTATTGTGAAAAATCGAAATAAAGTAATTTGCCTATTTGCTTGTAGTTATATATATATATATAAATTAACGAGAAAGTCGCGCTATTCAAAATCATCACAAAAAGATAAATACATATACACACATTTTTAAGAATAATTAACAATGATTTGTTTATTTCTTTATATAAATGTGCAAATAACTTCCAAAAAAGTTCTTAAAAATGTACATGTACATGTTCTATGTTTTTAAATATTTTTGCAATCAATTTGAATGACGCGATTTGTGATCCAAAAATGTCACAAAATAATGAATATATATATTACAGTTGAAACCCATTTTTAATTTAAACGCGTTGTACCTAGTGAAAAGTAGTTCTGACTGAAGGCTTCGTTGCAACTATTTTCTCCTAGTGAAGACTAGAATTTATTGATGAATAAATTTGAATGTTAGTTAAAACCAGTTGTACACTAGGAAAAACTGGTTTTAGCTAGGAAAATCTAGTTTGAACTAGGGAAAACTAGTTTTAACTAGGAAAAATGGTTTTAACTAGGAAAAAAACTAGTTTTAAGTAGGAAAAACTAATTTTAACTAGGAAAAACTCGTTGTAACTAGAAAAAAGTAGTTCTAACTAGGAAAAACTAGTTCTAACCGGGAAAATCTAGTTAACCCAAACAAACCCTAACTAACTAGTAAAACTAGTTACAACTGTTTGAAATTAAGACGAGTTTTAGCTAAGATTCAAATGTATTTATCAGTAAATTCGAGTTTTTTGGGGTTTGTTTGGGTTTGAGACGAGTTCGAACTAACATTTTAATTTATTTATCATTATATTCTAGTTTTTTTCATTTGCTTGGGTTTGTTCATATTTAAAACGAGTTTTGGCTAACTTTCAAATTTACTCGTCAGTAAATTCTAGTTTTTAGCCAGAGAAAACTAGTTGTAACGAAGGCGTTCAGTAAGAAGGAAAACGCGATCAAACTGAAAACGGGTTTTAACAGTAACGCATGCACATTTTTAAGAATTATTACAAGTTCTTCGTAAAAATGTGTATATATATATATTTTTTGTCATATTGTTGTATATATATGTATGTTACTAGTTCGTAAAATTTTCCGTACGATTAATTTCCATTACCGATGTAAACATATTTCATTTTTTTAAATATAATTTTATTAAACTCGATCAAAACAATTTGTTTACTTTTTTAAAACACGTGTCTCCAATATGTTTGCACTCAGTATTATCGTGAAGCTTTCATCTCGCGAATGATTCAATTCTTAACTGAGAGCCCCCGGCTTTTCCTCAAGAACAATGCGCCTCAATATTTGGCCAGCTAAATATCCATGGTTGTTGCGCATTATTGACTCAGAAATTCCCTGACTTTTCCAGGTTTGCCACACAGATTTTGCAAATATTCCAGGGAGTCCGAGGTCAAATAAAAAACAAGGTTTCCAAGATCAAATACATGAAAATGTTAAATGCTAAATTTTTTTTAAACTGAAATTCGAAAAATGATTTAAACACTGTAAAAAAAAATACATTAAAAGCTAATACAGAAGCTGTTCTTTATTATGAAGAGAATTTTTTATGTCGGTGCGAGTAAATAAAAAATAAGTATAGAGACTTAGTTACAATAATAATTGTGTGGTTGTGTACCGACAAATCGAACGCAAATGTATAGAGCTTTAGAGTAAATTAGTTTTCAGTTTTTGAAGTTTTCAATGTTTGGCAATGACTTTTTTTTGATATAATGAAGAATAATATAAATATTAAAAATATACAACAATATTTATGTTTATAATTTTCAATATTTTTTTTTCCATTCGGTTTTATATTTCGTAATTCTTGCAAAAAGTAAATTGTGGAAAAACTCCAGTGAATTGTGAAAATTAGATTTTTTCTAATTTTTCCTGGAGGAAAGAAATTCCTCGAGTCGTCCCTGTTTTCCATACGCGTAACAGCCATGAAATCGCTCAAAAAAATCGAGCTCCGAGTTCATAAAGAAGCGCGAACAAAACGCAATCAACCCCACAAGATCGTCGATCCTACTTCCCTCAACCGCACAATTTCCAAAACGACCCTGCAAGTTCCCTGTGCCGAGAATTTAAAAAACCAGCTACCGCAACGAAAGGTTTGTCGTCGAGTCTCTTCGTTCTCGATGGCTCCGTGCATTGTTTCCCAGCAGTTTTAATCTTCGCAAGATCCTCGCAGCTCCTCGTGTTACCTACGAAATTACGCTGTATCGTCTTGTAGGCGTCGCATCGATTGTTGATTCTGGGTATTTTGGCGCGTGCGGGAAGCGGGCTGGACAGCGGTGTGTACTTTTGTCTCGGCGGTAACTTCTCGTGGCTCTTGCGCGCGGGGCTGACTTGCATGTACTGCTTGAACGTGTGTGGAAAGTTGATCTCGCTGAACTTTGCGAGTAGATTGGAGGCGAGTTTGAGAGTGCTGGAGTTGTTGTTTCTGGTGGTACGACAGAGTGGTGGGGAATCGTTGAACGGCGATTCCGAATAGTAGAAGAGAGAATCGCGTTTTCTCGTGAGATTCGGATGGGAGCGAGTCTTCGGGAACTTCGGATTGTCGGGTGTCATGGTGATCGTGGTGGTTGTCGGGGTGACGGAGGTCGTGATGATTTTCGGTATGGCGAAGCAAGATTTTGACTTTCTCCAGCGCACGTAACGACGCGGTGCCATGATTTTTTTGCTCGTTGACGAAAAGCCACCCCGATTACGATCCAACGTCGCATTGTCGGATTTTCTTTCCACCTGAGAATATTCGCCCACGGTGCTGTTTGTTTTCTCGCCAAGATACGAATCGTCGACGCTCCTCGACAAATCGACTTCCATACGCGGAGGAATTGCCTCGTCGCGCGTTCGTCGGCTCGACGAATAATCGAGTTGACGCGTCGTCTCGGGTATTTTGCCGCTGCTGTCGATGGTCTCGCACGAGACGCCGGTCGACATCGAGCTGTCGATGCCAGAGTCGCTCTCGTTCCTCGTCGAGTAATAACCCTCGGACGTCGCGTCCGTCGTGCAATGCGCCATCTCCGTACTGTTCCAATCCATGTATATCGCGGAATCCTCGCTCGCTTCTCTCGCCACGCTACCAACGTCCGCTTTCTCGTGCACCGGACTCTCGCGCCACGATGACACCTCGTACATCGAGATCGATCTTTCGCCACGTTTCGGTCGTAGCCTTCCACCCTCCGTCGTCTCGTCCCACGACGAGAACGTGCGCGGTATCGTGTTCGTGTAAGGATTGTAAAATGTAAACGAGAACGGCTTGCTGCGAAGCTTGCTGAAAGATACACTCGACTCGCCCGTCGTACGCTTGAAATACGAAAATCTGTTGGTCTGCGTGTCCGATATTCTGCATCCCTGATTTCCCAAAGCTGTCACCTGGCGAGAGTTTGGGGTTTTTCACGCCGCGAAAGAAAAAAAATGGTTATTCGGGTGCGGGGGGGAAAAAGCACGGGAATTCGAGAAACGCACGGAGTGCTCCTTTCAAAGACCTTCACGAAGGAACTCTACATGTGTATGTAAAGCTAGAATAGTAATTGTTATTTATGTGTTTTTTATTTATGTATTTTATGTATTATTATTTATTTTATGTATTTATGTATTTTATGTATTTATGTATTTTATGTATTATTTATGTATTTTTTGTGCAGAGGGTCTCCTGTTGTGAATGGATAATCATGTCCATATGGTGGAACTCCAGTTTAGGTTTTCGAGATTCTGGGCTTTGTTTTTTGAAAAAAATCATCTGCTTTTGGTTTTTCGCATACCATTTGTACAAATGATACGAATCGAGAAGAACTACGCTACTTTTTTATTTAATTGGCACGATATGCGTAGTGAGTTTTTTTACACAGCAGGCTATCAAAGTCAGATGTTCGAATTGGTTTGTATGGAAATACTGCATAATGTTGGGAAGGTTAGTTCGAAGGTACAAGGTAAGGATAAATAATCATTAGCCCGAGTGCGGTTTGAGACAGTCTGTGGTACAACTTTATCATGGGGTCTTCTCACTTTGGACGCTAAAAACAGGCTGTTTTCATGATTTTTTTTAATAGCTTTGCTTGGGTTTGTTCGCATTTGTTTGGGTCAATATCTATATTAGGATCAATATCTATTATATTATACCAATATTATAGATATTCATATAAAAGTTGTTACACTTAAGGGGTTAGGCCACTCTAGAGTCCGAAGAAATAGGCTTTTTGGGGATTTTTTTTTTCAGAAAAACTATAAAATAAATCGAGATTACAAAAAGGGTGTTTATCATACATATCAGTGACTGTATACAATAATTTTTTCGGAGCGATTAATTTCGAAATGGCGGCTGTGAAGCGTTTATCTCAAAACTGCATTTTTTAAGTTGGCCGGAAACATAACTCAGACAATTTTCAACCGATTCACTTGAAATGTTGAATATATGTTGAAAAATACATTGTCTATGGAAGTACGTAGGACTACCCAGTATTAGTAATTTTTATTTGAGGACCTACGACGATGAAAAACGAATTGATTTTTTTTCTCACTTCAGCCGATAACAAAGCCTATTTTCATGACTTTATTTGATAGGTTTATATTATAGATATTGATATAAAAGTTGTTACAATTTGAAAAGATAGCAAAGAAGAAAGGGGATAGAGGAACAGAGGTATAGAATATAAGGATATTAGCATGTAAGCTTTGTAAATATGTAAATATATAACTAAATCGACAAGTAAGGAAAAAAGAAGATTCAGTACGTAAGTGAGGGTGGACAAGTGGCAAAAGGATGATTGTAGCGTTAAGGAGAGATATACACCTAGATGGTCGAGGTCGAGGATTTAGAAGCTATGAACATTCCGTCGACCGTAGAAGACCTACACTATGGGCCTGGTATCGATGATTCCATGTAAGTTGACAAATTTCTTGATTTATTCATTCCCAAATTTTCAAACGCGTTTTTCTCAAAACCACGTTTTTCAAATCGGTACCCAAAATTTCTCGAAAACCAATGAACCGATTGCCTTGAGGTTTTTTGTGGTTATTATATACACCATTATCTAGTACTTGTCATAGGATTTTTTTTCCCGTTACTTTGTTTTTGTTTTATAGGCAAAATAATAACTAATTTTTGGCCCAAAAATCACTATTTATGTTCAATCGTCCGCCATTTTGTCATAAATCGATATTTTCAAAATCGGCTATGACGAGTACTAGATTATAGTATCTAATTTAATAATCTTTTTGGTTTTTGTTTTCAGAATATTTTTGAAGAAACGCGAGTGGCTATCGTATACGCCGATTTTTTTACGACGCTCCAAGGATCATACAATAGCCTTGTATATTTTTTATATTTTTAAATAAAGAAAATTAAACATATTTTTGAATGTATATACTTTTAGATAATTAAAACCCTAATCCGAAATTGCAAAAGGTTTTCCTTGAAAAAAATCACAAAAATGACCTTTTTTCCGGCTCCTAGGTATATATCTCCCCTTAAACCGGGTAAAAAAAAGTCATCGTTTGTAGAAATGGCATGCGAAAAACCAAAAGCAGATGATTTTTATCTCGAAAACCGTGGGACTTTCACTAAACTGAAATTCCAGCATAGAGTAGGACATAAGTTGACCTGTAGACAGTTGCAGGATCGTTCATTCATAACAGGACACCCTGTAAACGTTTTATACTGTAAACTTTCCTAGAAAATTTGCGCAGGGAAAATTCGCGACTGGAGTCATCGAGTGGTCCCAGCGAGGTTCAGCCAGGTGGAGGCCTTTCGGAGATTTCAAAGCCACCTCCTTTTTTGAGCGACACGCCCTTCGAACTATGCAACCTTTGGAGGAAATTTTTTTCCTCAGTCTGATAGATTAGAAAATATTTCTACTGCTAATAATTGTTGCCTTGCCCGGTATTTATAGTGATGTCCATGCTGTAAAACTATTTTTTTAAATATAAATATGACATTATTTATATTTATATGAATATTATTATTATTATTATTGCGATTATTATTATTATAATTATATATTATATATAGTGTATATTTATTATTACTTATGTATTTTTTAAATGTAAGTTTTATACATGAGGGAATTGAATATATATATGTAACTTAAATACCAAAAAATAGATCGATAAGTATTATTATTATTATTATTATATTCTCAATCAAACATACAGTCGCGCTAAAAGCTCACGGTGTTAAAGCTTGCATCGTTGGAATGCAACGAAATTCGTTTTTATATTCTCATTTCCTTATTTTTCATTGTTATATAAAATATATTTTTTGTGCCGATTTCGATTGTAGATTTTCAAATAAGCGTTGTAAAAAATGGTTGACGTATTTTCATAGAGAAAAACAAAAAATAAATTTAAAGAAGTGAGAAATAATCGTTCTTATCCCATTCCCACAGTGCGAGCTCCAATCTCATCGAAATTTATCCACGAATGGGAAACTTTGAATCAAAGCCAAAGATCGAGAGACAAGAAACGGGGAACAATGATCCGGCGATCCAAAGACGATGTTAAAAAAAGGTTTGAGTGATTCACCGTGAAATGTGGCGAAAGATTGAGCATTTGGAGAAAAAAAAATGTACCTCTCTGTATTGCGACAAACTTCAACGTGCCAATTTCATGTACTCGGCTTAGAGAACAAATCGACGTTGTCCGACTTGAAAATAAGTCTCTCTTTTTATGGACACGATGGTTTCGTCTCGAACGCTTAATTTATTCGCGAATTTTTTTTTGCTTACCACATGCGTGCAGTTGGGATCGTCGATTTCCGTGGGTTCGCCGCCCTGCTGTTGCAAAACTTCGCACATGTGTTTGTTCTCGTCCTCGGGAAAGCCGAAGAAGCAGACTTTCGCACCGACGAAAGGTTTGAGCTTGAAGTTCGCGATCTGGCGGGATAAAAGCGAACGATTAGGAGACGCGTCGGGAGAGGTGGTCCAAGAAACCGGAAGTTGACGAAGTGCCAAATTGTGGGGGAAGAGCGAGAGGGATATGGAGGGTCGTGAAGAATTCCGGAATTGGGGAAAAACGACTGACCAGCTCCTCGTTGTTGCCGAAACTCTTAGTGTCGTGTTTCCGGTCCCAGAGCGCGGTCACCCAGTTCATCGACATTATCGGCACTCGAAATGTCACCGCGTACTTGTACTTCTCGCCGCCGCAACAATTCGCTATAAGATGCGTCACCTTGACCCCCATCTCTTTTCTTATACTACCGCCCATGCTGTGGATCATGTTGATGAGCTTCGTCTGCAACAAAACCGAGGTTTGACATTTATAGGTTATACCTAAAGTCAATCAAAAGAGTCATCAAATTTTTGAAAATTTTGGAAAATTGTGAAAATTTTTGAAAATTTGAAGAAAAAAAAATTCGGAATATTTCAAGTCGATCCGTTGAAAATTGAGGTTATGGGCGTTTATAGGTTCCGCGAACCAGCGAAATTTAAACGCGTTTTTTTTTCAAAATAACTTTTTCAAGATCGGTGGCCACGATATCTCAAAAATCACTGCACCGGTCAACTTCAAATTTTACAAGCTTCTTTCACACATCAGAAAGCAGTGCTTGAACGAAGGATTTTTTTTCTTCAATGCATAGTTTTTTTTATCAACAAAAGTAGAGCGTTTTTTTCACCGAAAATCCATACTTTCATTTTGGAGGCCGTTTTTTTCGAAAATCAATATTTTATTAAATCCTTCGTCAAGCACTACATAATTTCATGCAAAAACTATATGCGTTTGATTTTTTATTTCGACAGATTTGTTTAGGAGCGGTGTTCACTTATGTAAATGGTAGTAGTAAAAAGTTTTATTTACATCGCCATGTCGGCTTTTTACAAAGCTGTTACACCGTTAAGGCGGGATATACCTTTAGACAGGAAAAAATAAGCAATATTGAGGGATTTTTTAAACTAAGAAATAATTATTCTACAATTATCAAACTTTGCGTATACTTTAATAGTATATTTAAGTATACAAAACAATTTTTTAAATTAATTTATCATCAAAATGCCGAAACTGTGGCAGAGTGTTACAGCAAGGTCGCAGCGGGAGTTGCGAATCGGCGTGCAGCTTCCCGTAGACTGTGATTTGCAAAAAAGTTCAAACATTTTCCAGTTAGAACATGTATAGTTTCTATGTGACGGTAATTAAGAGGAAGCAAATGCAAATTTAAGAAAATGGCACGCATTTACAAAAAAAAATCAACATTTCACGCGAAATTTCTGTAAAATGTGGATTAAAAAAGTAGATTCTTTTTTTTAATTTTTCAAAAACAATTCTCGTCAAGTAGAAGGTACCAATATTATCAATATTTCTACCAAGTTTCAACTCAATCGGCTTAATAGTGTTTGAGTAATCCTGCACGCCAATTTCGATAATGCAGTTTTGAGAAAAACGCGTTTGAAGTTCACGCCCGCTCCGAATCCGAGCGGTGAGGCACAGCGTTGACGGGCTGTATCGGTTGAAGTTTTTCGAATTTCGCTTTGAAACTTTGGGAAAATATTTTACATTTAAAGTTTTATCGTTTAAAGAAAGATAAAAAATCGATTTTCTGATCGTTGTAAATGTATATCCCGTCTTGAACATCGCTCTTACAACTTATATTTTTCCTATTTTATTATTTTTAATTTTCGTCACACTCTGCGTTCTCGCACGCCACCACCGTTTCTCTTTTCTTAGACTCACTTTCTATTTCCCTTAAAAAATTACACATATATACATATATCTCCCCTCTCAGCATCCCTATTCGCTTGTCTTCTTCTACTCCCCTCTTAACCCTTTCCCCCGTAACCCACTTCTCTATATATGTTTTAGCTTCCTTAGATATTGCCCCTCTTTTTTTTCGCACGTAATCAGGTGCTCCATTGTTTCTCTTTCTCGTTCACATATCCTACAAGTCCATTCCACTTCCCCCTTCTTTCCATCCCTCCCTTTACTTCCACACCGTATCCTCGCCCATGCTTCCTTATACTTTCCTTCAATTTCTTTTGCCGGCCAACACATTCATAAATATTTTTCAATATAAACGTTGTAAAAGATACTTGAAACCATACGCTTTAAGGGGTTTTCTCACTTTAGACGCTGAAAAAAGCTATTTTCATGAATTGTTTTTATATGTTTATATTATAGATATTCATATAAAAGTTGTTACACTTAATAAATACACTTTCGAAATACATATTAAAAAATTTGTTTATATATTTGTGTAACCCAAACAAACTTTAAACGCGTTTTTCTCGAAACAACGTTTTTCGACGTTGATAAAATCTTCGAAACTACCGAACCGAACCTTACGAAATTTTAACCACATGTTCTTTACAACTATAGCTATAGCGCATATCAAGGATTTTTTTTTTCATTTTACTATTTCCTATTTTTTTCCAAAAACGGTGAAAAAATACGTTTTTTTCGAAAAAAATTCCATTTTGTTATTTTTGCTAATTTTGTTAAATTGAAGAAAAAAAATTCATGTATTTCGAAAGTGTATTTATTAAGTGAAACAACTTTTATATCAATATCTATGATATAAACCTACCAAAAAAAATCATAGAAAAACCCTTTTTAGCGTCCAAAGACGCTAAAATTTTTAAAATGAATGTAAAAAAATTGAAAACCTGCATACGTTTTCCAAGAAAAAATTCACGCATATTCCTCTTTTTTCGCCGACGAGCTAGATGTAAACCGTTGGGGCATCTGCATGAGCTTCAAATTTCGAAAAAACGATTTTTTATTGCATAGTTTTACAGCCTAGGGTATTTACTTAACAATCCGGATTTGGTAAGAATTCTAAAAATCGATCGACATATGACGATTTTTGTGAATGCTCAAGTCGCCCACTGCGCTATAATAGCGAACTATCTCACTGCGATTTGCCTTTTTTGTCTCAATTCTCAAGCTCAATTCACTCTAAATTCGGACAGAGCATAATTTATAACATTTTCCATCGTGTGACCGGATGATTTTTCCATATGTTTATACATTTGATAATAAAAGTTGATTTTTGGTTGAAAATCGACTTTTTCTTCTACAGCTTGGGATTTTAATAATTCTCAAAATTTCAAAAAAGTATCCGGTCCTACGAAAATTTTATTGTTATGCACTGAGAAAAAAAATCATTGATCCAATATCATTGGTGTTATTGAATAAAATTCCGTTGATTCAATTGTAAAATTGTTGGTGTAAATAATCGGATTTATTAGCCCAAACAAAACGTTATTGACTTCAATGACATGATAAAAGTAAAAGTTTTTTTTCATCCAAAAGATATATTGTTAGCCGAGAACAATATATTATTGAAGCTATCTAAAAAATTATCGCGAACAAATTATATAGTTTTGAATGCAATTTCTGCAACGAACGAAAAAAGCGTTTCAATTCATGACATGAATATTGTTGATTCGAGTACACAAGAAAAATTGAATTTCGCTCGTTTGATTCAAATAAAATTTCTGTTGAGTAAATATGTTATTTTGTTGTTTTCACCGTATCCGATATTGATTTTATGTACATTATTCGTTAAAATATTAATATTTTATTTTCATTGAAAAATATTAAGCAAACGTCTGAATTGGTTAAAAAATTATGCGAAAGTAAAATTTGTTTCCTGCACATTTGGTTGAAAAAATTCAGCCAAATCCGAGCGCCACCGAAATTATAGGTGTGAGGAAACCCGTAGTTCTCGGAGTAACCGCTAGAGGCCGCACGCGCGCTTGTTTCTCGTAAGCGTAGCGCGAACCGAAAATCTCCTTAAACGCTGGAGAAACTCTAAAGAGTATCGTTTCTTAGCATGTGGCTAAGATCAAAGTGTAGTATCTGTTCTAATCCGTTGGACATCTGATATTCTCTCCATGGATATTCCATTGGATATCTGATATTCTCTCCACTATTATCGTGGATGGTCATTCTAATGCTCACGTTTTATTGAAGATTTAAAACAAATTGAAAAACTTACGTCCCATGGCATATTCGTTTCGATGTAGTAAAGAAATAATTAATTCTATGGATTATATTTTTGTACGAAATAAAAAATGTTTGTAGCAACCGTTTATTTATTTCATCCAATACATCTACGCATTGTATATAGAATGATTTCAATAGAATATAATTTTATTTAAAGGATAATGTAGATATTCAGAAGACAGAAGAGCTTTTTCAAATAAAATAATATGTTATTTAAATCAATCACATTTTCCAATATTTTGTAGTATTGAAACAATCTCATATATTGGTGGCACTCCGCAGCAGCACATTTATTTGGATCAACCGATATATTTTTTTTATTCAATTGGTTTTTTTTTCTCAGTGTGGTAAAAGTACATTCATAGTACAAAGCAATTCTTTAAATATGGCGTTAAAGTTCGCATCGTTGGAGTACAACGATTTTTTTTTTATTTTTTCATTTCTTTTTCGTTATTTGACCATTTTCATTATTATCTCAAATCTTTTCTTCGTGACTTTTGGTTATAATTTTTCATTATCGATTTTCAAAATTGCATTGGAGACTTTCGTAGCCAAAATGTGGCAAAAAAAATTCGAGAATAAAAAAATATGTATTTTCGTCGCATTCTAACGGTACAAACTTCAATGCCATCTTAAAATAATAATATCTTCATTTTTAATCAATATTTGTTAATGAAAAAACTCGACCTTGCCAAGACTATGTATCAATAGTGTGTAAAATCCCGATCTCGTCTTCCCAATACTCTCATCAGAAAAAAATATTGAAAATCGACCTGAACTTTGGACGTATCCGAGCCGCGAAAACTCACCAATTCGTCCTTCTTACGAAAACCCGTAAAGACGACCACCGTTCCGAGCATAGCTTGCGTGTACAAAGGACGTGAAATACTCGGCAAGGACTCTTTCTTCTCCGCCAACTGCAACAACGCCGTTGGTCCCAATATTCTGTGGATAAGAGGTAAAATGATGGAAAAAAATTATACGATGTAACATACTGCACATAGATATGATAATAACCACACAAATATTTGAAAGATCTAGTAACTTTTTACATATCTATACATAAGCCGATGTGAGGCATTTAAAAAAATGATAAGTAGAGATGTGAGGACGAACACTTTATAGAAGCAAAGAAGCAGAGACGATGGAATGAACTGCTAAATAGAGAAATTAGGCCTGTACTCTGCGAATACGTGAGAAAGTTCGAGGAAAAGGTGCGAACCACAAAAAAAAGAGAAGTAAAAAGGGTAAAAGACGACAAGTTGTAATGGAAATGTAGTACCGGAGAAAAAGAGAATAATGGAAACCAACGACAAGAATGGCTAAATATATAAATAATACCAATATTAATATCGGCACTAATATATATATATATATATATATATATATATATATATATATATATATATATATATATATATAAAGGAAAACGGCGATAAGGCAAACAAAACGAAGGAAAGAAAAACAGAATGTATATAGGTATTTTTAAACATATTTAGGCTAGAGAGGAATTAGTAATGTAAGATTAGTTTTAAGGAGATATTGATAAGGACATCAAATGTACTTTTGTGTAAAAATCCCTGAGGGGTATACCTGGAATAAATACTATACTATACTATATATACACATATATATATATACACGAGTAATCTTGCTAGTAACCTAAGAGCACAACTAAGGAGTTTGCCCTTCGAAGTTTACGAATCTCAGCATCAAATTACCCAACCGACAGTTTTCGAGCACGGAAATAATTAAGGGGTTCGGCTGCCGTGAAAATGTCAAAACAGTGTTTTTCAAAACGGTGTACACGATTTTTCGACATTCAATTAACGGATTAACTTTAAATTTGGTAGACTTATTCGGTGTAATAGTAGTTTAGTCTTGACCGACGTTTTTCTTCTTAACAGTTTTTTTTATTAGTTATCAACAATAATGTCATTTTTCCGCGAAAAATCGAAAAAAAAAAATTATCGAAACGCGAAAAAAAGCACGGTAAAGTCATAGCCAATATTATCTATTTCAAGAAAAAAAGTGGTTCTTTCTGTTTTAGATCAACCGGCTGGTTAAAATCAAGTACACCGTTGAGCTTTCAAAAAATAGACCGTGACACTTTCAAAAAATAGATTTTTTGGACTTTTTTGACAGTTTATATTTTCAAGAACATCCTGTAGAAATTTCAAGGCCGTATCTCTAATCATTTTATCTTGCAAAAATCGATTAAATCTTCAAACGCGTTTTTCTCGAAATGAGATTTTTCAAATTTCCTGACATTATAACTCAAAGAGCAATTATCCGATTGACTTGAAATTTGAACTGAGTACTCTTGAATATATTTACTCTACAATGACGTAGGATATTTTTGATTGGATGAAAATTGACGATTTGGCGTCGAAAAAAACGACCATTTTATAGGCAAGAAAACAGACTTTTTTTCATAACTACGCCATTCTGTTAGATTTTGATATTTTTCGAAAATCCTACGTCATTGCACAGGAAATACCTTCCAGTTTAACGACATTTTTTTCTTTTTCGGTTTCAGCTACTCAATCGGCCGGAATCATGTCAGCAGTGGAGGAACTTTTTTTTTGGCGCCTCCGAAGGTAGCGCATAAGTAGCTTGGATCTCAATATTTTTCTATGAAAAAATTATGTAATATAGGTCAAATATAGCCAAATATATTCTTAATTTTTCGAAACGTTCAATTGAGTACGTTTCTTCCAAAAAATTCCCGAAAATCACCCAAATGTTCAGCGTTCACACTGGTATAGCCCCTCAATGTACATACGAATAAGTGGCCAAACGATTTTGCCACCATCTTACTTACACCTTTAAAGTTAATTTTCTTAAACCCTGATTTTCACGTCGTCACAGTAGCCTGACCCCTTAAAAAACTGATCAAAACTCAACATTGTCGCGAGCGAAGATAAAGAATCGTCTGTTGATACGCCGAAAAAAAAAAACAACAACAAATTATGGCAATCCCCGACACGAGGCAAAAAATAACGACTGTAAGGAGCAAAAAAAATCCGCAATAAAAAATTCCGATTACCGTGAGTCATCGTTTATTTTATCCGTTGAAAAAGAAAAATTCGTCTCGGAGCATTACTCACGTAGCATCTCAATGAGGAGATGATTTTGATTGCTTATCACACTCTCAACATTGCCTCGTGAGCAAATGGCTATAAATACAGTGAGTGGATCAATATTATCACACACTTTTTTTCCCCCGTGGATTTTGTCCGATACAATTTTTCTTTTCTCGCCCGCGATTGCGATCCTTTCCTACTCGAGGGCTAAGGAAAATGGCAATTTTATTCAAACGGCGCAGATCACTCGTGTATAATTTTCATCTTCTGCGTACGCGCAATTTTTCGTTACTCGCATCATCGACGTATTTTTTTGCGGAATAAAAATTGACAGAATGACGATGTGGAGGGACGGGGAAGAAAGGAAAGACGAGGAATTTTCTTTTCCGTTCACCTGTGGGCACTTTTGTGAAGAACATCGTACTCGGGTCCCTCGAACTGTTGGAGTATAAAATACGTGCAGTAGGTGGTGTCCTCGATGTATTCGGAGCCGCAATCAGACTTGAGAACGGGAACGCTGAATTGTTGTGCCGCCGCACCGAGGGCCGCGTCGTCACAGGTCGCACCGACCAGGCATATCCGCTTTTTCCTCGGTATTCTCGCCGCTGTGGTGCAATAAAAAAAGAAACATCATCGAGCAAAAGCCGAAGAGAAAAGAACAACGGCCAATTAAAAAAAAACAAATGTATAAAATGCAACGCAAAATAAAGAAAAATAAAATATTCAAGAAAACAACGGGAAATAGAAAAAGGCAAATATTAAAAAACAACGGAGAAATGAAAAAATCAAATATTGAAAAAACAACGGAAAAATGAAAACATCAAATATTGAAAAAAACAACGGAAAATTGAAAACCATTGAAAAAAAACAACGGAAAATTGAAAAAATCAAATATTGAAAAAACAACGGAATTTCAGAAAAATAACATATTCAAACAATAACTCGAACGAAGGGAAATTTAAAAAAACATCGTAGAATTGAAAAAAAAATGAAAAAAAAAAACAACAGAAAATTGCAAAAAAAATGAAAGAAAACGAAACAACGGGAAATTGAAAAGAAACAACGCAAAATTGAAAAAAATCAAATATTGAAAAAAAACAACAGAATTTCAGAAAAATCAAATATTTGAAAAATAACTCGTGCGAAGAAGTCCGTAGAACCGGAAACAGCCCAGCCGATTTCCGGGACCGTGCAGATCGAACCAGCGCGTTATCCGGATCGTCTGGGGAAATGACCTTGCCCAACAGACGCGACGCGTCCCCGACCAAACGAGTTTTAATTCGTTTATTCTAACGTACGCGCAAACCGGATAATTTGATCTAATTAAGCCGAGAGGAACGTCGACAAGAAGCATGAGAAAAAATACTGCAATTGTTTCGCTCCGGAGATACGCGAACAAGCGGTACGACCGGGCACGATTTTCCTCTGCGCGTTTAAACATTAAATGGAAAATATAACACGCAGGTGTGCGTGTGTGTTTTCCTTACGCGGCGTGGGAAACGAGAACTCCCGCGCAAACAAAAGGTGAAAATCCTGGGGAATTTCTAGTTGACGGGGTTTTGTATTCGCGAGCACGAAGTTTGCATCGTTGAATGATAAAATTATGATTTTATTTTACTTCAACGGTACAGAGTTTTTTCGGACGCTCGTTTACTAGTCGCGTTACTAGTAACATAAATATATAAATATCTACATAATAAATGTAAGAAATAAATAATAACAATTGTGCAATATAATTATATATATATATATATATATATATATATATATATATATATATATATACATATATACAGGGTGTCTTGTTCTGATTGGATAATCCTGAACCTGTCGATAGGTCAGATCATGTCCTACTATATGTTGGAATTTCAGTTTAGTAAAAGTCCCACGGTTTTCGAGATAAAAATCATTTGCTTCTGGTTTTTCGCATACCATTTCTACAAATGATCACTTTTTATTTGCCCGGTAAAAAAATATACTCTTGGTTATTTGTTTTATCTAGAAAAGTCTTCTTTTTAACCTTAAATGTTAAGGAAACTTTATAAAAAAAGATCTTATGCAGAATTTTCATACAAACCAATTTGAACATCTGACTTTGATAGGCGTGTAAAAAAATGTACTACGCATATCGTGCCAATTACTTTTAAAAGTTGCTTAGTTATTGTCGATTCGTATCATTTGTAGAAATGACGTGCGAAAAACCAAAAGAAGATGATTTCAAAAAAAAAAACATGAAGCCCAAAATCTCGAAAACCGTGGGACCTTTACTAAACTGAAATTCCAGCATATAGTTGATGATCTGACCTATCAACAGTCGCAGGATTATCCATTCAAACAGAACAGCCTGCATATTATATATATATATATATATATATATATATAGAATTTTTTAAAAATCTGTCTCCATTGACTCTAAAAGACACCCTGATTTTTTTTTTCATTTTTCGAAACAACCCTTAGTAAAAAAAAAATTCTCCGAAAAAAAAAACGCCTGGATTTGAAAATCTGACAAAATTCCCAGAAATGCGTGATTGTATGTAAAATTTTTCAAGCTATCACCCGCAGTGGAAGTATCATTTTTTCTATGCTTTTTGAGCGATTAACGTGAAAAAAAAATCCGGAAAAATTCAAGAACGGCTTACTTCGAGCGGATACTTAAATATTTTGATACCCACAATTAATTTTTTTGCCCATTTTTGAATAACCAAATCACAATCATGGACCTTGAACAGTTAGCAGTCAATTTTTCGGTTTTTTTTAACGTTAATCGCTCAGAAAGCACTTAAAAAAAGTATGGTTTCCACGCAGTGGAAACCATACTTCCACTCCGGGTGATAGCTTGAAATTTTTTACATATAATCACGCATTTTTGGAAATTTTTTATATTTTTAAATCGGGGCGTTTTTTTCGGAGAATTTTCTTTTTCTTCACTGAGGGTTGTTGCGAAAAATGTGAAAAAAATTCAGGGTGTCTTTTAAAGTGAATGGTGGAATCAGATAAAAAAAAAATTCACCGAATTGGCGGAGGTCAGGGAAAAAGTCCACCGGATTCACGTGGAATACCTCATATATATGTATTACATTATATAAGTATTGTTACTCATATACATTTCCTATATAAGATTTATAGATGAATTTATATATATATATATATAGACACACACACATATATAGGGCGAGCATTTGTGTAAACCCCCTTAACGGGTTACACCTTGCTCGTGGCCGGAAAAAGAGGGGAATTTTTGTGAATTTGCCTTGGAATAACGTGTGCAAGTTTTCGAATTTGTATTTTTTTACATTGAAGCGTATGGTTTTAAGTAGCTTTTACAATTTTTGTACTGAAAAATATTTATAAATGTAGTAGATACAATGGTTTGTGGAGAGTATTGTTTAAATAACGTTCCTCGCGGTCCACCACTACTGCTCAGAAATAAATCATCCAAAATAAAAAAGCCAGGGGCATTTAGTTTTCCCATGAAATTATCTATAAGGCTTGGACGAAGGATTTTACAAATATGGATTTTTGAAAAAATGGCTGTAGTCCAAACTAAAAGTGTTATCAACTATTTTATATTTTCGTTGATAAAACAAAAACCACGAATCGAAAAAAAAAAATCCTTTGTTCGAGCACTACTTTTTGATGGGTAAAAGGAGCTTGTGAAATTTGAAGTTAATTGGTGCAGTGATTTTTGAGATATCGAGGTCCCCAATTTTGAAAAGGCAATTTTGAGGAGAACCCGTTTCAATTTCGCCGGTTCGCGAAACCTAAACCTAAACCTACCCACAAACGCCTATAAATCTTTCAATTTTTAATGGACCGACTTGACATTTTTCAGAGAATATTTTGAAGAGGTAATATTTTGAAAAACCGTCGAAAACCCAAAATCGATATTTTCATAAATGTCCAGCATGACACAACTTATATATAAAAAGTATAAATAATAATAATAATCATAGAATACAATAATGTACGTATATATACATATATATATAGTCAATTCTTTGTTACCAGCACCCTAGTTACTTTTTTGAGACTCGAAATTTGGGAATCAGGCAACCCTATCATGTCCACGGGGTTGAAGTTTGCATCGTTGGTATGCAACGAAAATATATTTTTTTGTATTGCCACATTTTATTGGCACATTCAGGCTACAGGGCACTGAAACATTTTTGAGAATCCTTATTCAAAATTTATAACCACAAGCAGCCACAAAAGATTTCAAATATCAATGAAAAAAATCAAAAAGATTTTTTGTTGCATTCGGCCCATGCAAATTCCAACATCATATTAAAATTCTTTTCAATTTCTCGTTTTCATTGTTACCCAAAATCATTTTTGGCAATATTGGAAATGGAAATTCGCCAAATGAAATAGAAAAACTTTTGCATTGTCGACTTCATCGTCATCCATTTCCAGGCTACAGAAATCGCTCGTGTATTTCTTTAGGATCGATATTAGAGATTACAAACCCAAATTCAGGGAATAAGGAAGTAGAGGATTAAAAAGCAAATCGCATTGCGTTGAAGGGATGCAAATTCCAAGACCGTTGGTTTTCCCACTGGAACATTGCCTGGGCATCACTTCCATCGAGCCAATCTCCAAAAGATCCGAAAGAGGACGTTTCATTTTTCTATTTGGTCATCTCGTTGCATCAATTCAGTCTCACAAAACGTTGCAGCGGCGGCCATTGTCTTTGGAAGATAAAGTAGCAGACATTGCGTACGGAGCTTATCGCCGCACGGAACAGATAAATTGGTCACTGAGGCTTATCGTGCCAAGCGATAAATTTATTGTCCCATCGACAGAGAGGAAGAGGGCAACTTTGCCGCTTTGAATAATCGACTAACAGCCCGAGTGGATGAATTATTCTTCGGCAGGCGGGAAAAAGATCGAGGACGTGAATTCCGAGAAGGAAAGAGCTCAGTGCCACGCGCAAATTCGAAGGAGTCGCCACGGAAATGCTCCCAATTGGATTCCCCATTCGTACTGCCATTTAGTCTTTGCTAGGAGGCTTACGACGCTCCGGCAGAGACGGAAGAAGCGCCTGCACTTTTGGGCCTCAACGAATGTTATTTCAGCCTCCGCAATCGACGGCACATGGAAATCGTCGGATATCCAAAATTCCGACACAATTTTGTCGCCATACGGCTCAGATTCGAGCGCATAACCTGCCGCACGTGAAAGAATTCGCATTGCTCAGCAACGAAAATTTTCGTCTCCAGGGTCCGAACAAGCGTTGTTTTGCTTTTTCGTGAATACTCGAGTTTCGAGTAAAGCAAAAAAGGTCAGCAAGTTTTCGCGTATCGTCGATCAAGTCTGACGTAATTTTACCCAAAACCTGAATGTGTCAAGGCCGAGAATGCGAAGAAAACGACGAGAGGGAAAAAAGAGGAGAAACCAAATATAAAGGAAAAAAAAAGGAAAGGTCGCGAAAGCCTCTCGGGAAATGCCGAATTCCTTTCGTTCGCGAGTACACACGAATACAAATGCGAGACAGAGAGATAGAGAGAAAGAGAGAGAGAGGAACGTGGAGTTAAAATTGGAGGCAAAAGAGATCGTTGGAATGACAGGAAGGCGTCCAACGTCCGAAGTTTTTCCGTACGCGCGAGTGACGGTTTTTACGATGTACGCGAGATGGCCCGACGAGGTAAGGTTAGGGTAAGACAGGTACGCAAATATTTGGATTCTTCTGTATTCTTTGTTGTTGTTGCTTTTTTTTTCTCTCGCGAAATGCACAAAAGGATTATTCATTGAGAGTAAACTCGGCTTGTCCACCGCTCCCCCCCCCTCCACTTCGTGCGTCTCTCTCGCTCGGAAAACACGCGCGAGCGAGACGGAGAGAGAGAGAGAGAAAAAACGGCAGAAAAGTGATCGGAGAGAAGAAAAAAACTTACGCTCCGTCTTGACCGTCTCCTCACTATTTATATCGCTGATACTGCTGTGAACGCTTTGCTCTTCCATTTTGGCCCCTATCGGTCTGGTTACAACATCGGTCCACCGCCACTTTAATAACGTTGTTTCGTCGTACGCTGGTGCTCAGCGGCGCGGGGCTGCTGCTTGCGCGCGCGTTACGGGGCTAATATATATTTTAACGTAAAAGAAACAAAAGGTTGGATCGGCTCGTTTACGGAGCGCGTACGCGCTCGCGACGATGAGGCGCGCGCGTGCTATCAGCGACCACGGACACCAGAGCCTTCGTATTTATCATTTAAAATCCATCGCTCGCCCATCGGACGCACGGGTAAACCACATACGCACACACTGATTTTCAACTTTCGGGCATGAAAAGTCACGAGGAGAGCGCGGCGCTCACACGGCGGGCCTCGAAGCGGGCGGGTGGGGAGCGCGCTGTGGGGAGGTTAGATACGAGGCAAATAAGCGAACTGTGTGTGGGATTTTTACAAGCGAGAAAATTTCGGCTCGTTCCGCGATCTATCGACTCGCTTTTGCACTGCACGCCTTGTCGCTCTCTTTTTTTTCTGCTTCTCGCTCTGTCCTTCTCCGTCGCGAGTCTTTCGCTTACCCGCCGCACGTCACTGTGGCGCTGCTGCTCACCCGTTTTCGGTAACGTTCACGCGAGAAAAACACGACGCTCGTTTGTTCGCGCGATCATCCCCGAACATTCGGCCGCGAATCGACAATTTGTTATTGGATTTTTTTCTTTCTTTTTCTGGAGTTCGCGCTGAGGGAAAATTCGTTCGCTTTTACGCCGCGCCGCGGTGGCGGCGGAACAGTGACAGCTCCCCCCCTGCCATCGAGCAATCACTCCCCACTCTTCGGCCTACACGAGCAATCTCGTGCCCTCCTCTTGTTGTTCTCCCTCGGGTCTCCGTAACGTCGGAAACCCCTTGAAGGGAAAACTACGCGAGAGGGGCGCGCGGTGCAAGGGGGCTGCGCGGCTACTCATCGCTTGCCCCCACTCCTTACGCGAGACGCGCCGCGCTCTCGTTCATTCGCGGGAGCAGCGGCGCGCGTCACGTGGACCGTGACAGCCTCGGCGTGCTAAGGTGGAGGGGACGGTCACGTGACGCTGCGAACGGTTAAAGCGGATCTGTTTGAATCGCACGACGGAGTAGAAATGCCGCCGTTTCTTATCTTTTGCACGAAATAAATTGGTTGAAAGAAAAAATGTTCGTTGAACGTGTGTGTTTATGTGTTTGTGCGTGTGTGTATACCGAGCGTCCCATTTTAATCTTACACCTGATTAGTCCCGAAAAATGCTGCTGGGATCAAGTATTGAGTATAATAAAACTTTTAGGATTCAGAGGAAGTTAAAAAAAAAAATTGGTAAAAAATTCAAATTCGCAACGTCAAGATGGCCGACATGTTCTTTAAATGGGATCATGAATTTTTTTCACCACAAAAAATTGTGAGGCCAAAACTAACTTTTGTGAGAAATGTTCTTTTTAATAACTTTGATAATTTTTTGGTTTAAATACCATTTTTTACTAATTGAGCGCTATCAAGAATGTACCGCGAGGAGGTAAAGTCTTTAACATCCCTAGTGTAAGTTTTCGCGTGTGTGTGAGTTTCTTTGGGTTTTTTCGATAACCCAAACAATAATTAGGAGTTTGTTTGATAACGGAAGTGACGAGCAGCAGAGACCTAATCCTTGTTTGTTTGGGTTAATTTGGATTATCGAACAAACCCTAACACACACACACACACACTTACACTAGGGATGTTGAAGACTTTACCTTCTTTCGGTACATTCTGGATAGCGCTAAAATAGTAAAAAATGGTATTCTAACCTAAAAATTATGAACGTTTTCAGAAAGCTTTCCCTACAACAATTGCTAGTTTTGGCCAGACCAATTTTTTGATGAAAACAAATTTCCTGATCCCATTTTGAAAAATACATGTTGGCCATTTTAACGTCGCCATTTTGAATATTGGACCAACAACGATTTTTTTAACGTTCCCTTTTGAACCCTAAAAGTTTTATCATACTCAATACTTGATCGGAGCAGTATTTTTCGAGACAAATCAGGTGTAAGATTAAAATCGGACACCCGGTATATCTTTACAAATAATAAAAGTGTCTTGTCCGTATGTTTGTTCGTTTATAACTCGAGATCTACTGGATCGATTTCGACTAATCTTGAACGGAAACCAGTGCCGGATATATACTTTTCTTAAGGCGTTACCCCCACTTGTAGCGCAAAAAAAGGCCTTTTTCATGAATTTTTTAAAACAAAACGAAAATACCAAGAACAAATATACCATCTTAAAGAACACATCTTGAAGAACTTTCAGTAATTTTTTTATTGAAAAATATTACATTGTTTAGTGGCAAATGGCCGTCAATGAAATAATGCTTTTATATACACGGTTTGCGGTGACCAACATTGCGGCGAAGTGGATCATCTGAAAAAAAAAATGCGGATGGATTTAGTCAAATATAAGTATAAACTAGTCTTTAATCGAAGGATTTTAAAAAATATTCATTTTTCACATAATGGCGGACAGTCAAAGGTAATGGTTCGATTTTAACGAAAAAAACGGCCGTTTTTTGGCTATAAAACGGCCATTTTTTTTCGAAAAAAAAATCGAACGGTTAAAGACTACATTTTTATGTATTAAATAAGCCTGCAAAATTTCAAGAAGATCGGTTCATGAGTGTTCGAATAATCTTGGTCACCGACTTCAGAAATGCCATTTTGAGAAAAACGCGTTTAAAGTTTCAATTTCAGTTTACACGAAGAAAATATTTTTTTTTGTAAACTAACATAGAGTCATCTATTCTCAGATACTTTTACTTCAAAAAAATGCAATAAAAAAAAATCGATTTTTTCAAAATCGCAAGTGGGGGTAAACCCTTAAGGCCTTAGGCCACAGTAACGGCTATAAAATCATGTGCGGATTTAACAAATTTTTTTCGTATAAAAAAGTGATTCACTCATAAAATTAATTACACATCTATTCAGTATGAATATCAAGCTGTTAGGAATTTTTTTTTCGATGTACAAAATGGCCGATTACTAGTATTTTCTTCTATTATCTTTTTTTTAGGCGCTCCGCGGCGTGACATTTAGCATCCACAATTTTTTACCTAGAACAAAAAAAATCTCCTCAATCTACATTAGAATACTTAGAGAAGTATGTACGGAATTAAAAAAATATTGTTTTATTCAAAAGTTGTAGGTATTTGAACTTAAGAAATGAATTTTCAGTGAAAAATTTCGTTATAACTGCTCCTAAACTGCTCATATAAAGAAAAGTTTTCTATTAATCGGATTTTGCGTACGTCCTTCTCTGCGAAATGCAATTAGGAACATAACTTTTAAATTTGAAGTAAATCGAGTGAAAATTGTTGAAGTTATTTGTCACGCCAATTGGAAAAAAGCTGTTTCGAGAAGTTTCGAGTAGTCGGCCATTGTGTACATCGAAAAAAAATATATATATACATATTTTTTCTAGCAGCTTGATATCCATACTAAATAGATGTGTCATTAATTTTATGAGTGAATCACTTTCTCAAGCGAAAAAAAATTGTTAAATTCGCACATGATTTTATACCCGTTACTGTGGCCTAACCCCTTTAGTATAGGCCACTTGACTTTGTGCCGCCCCTCCTATCTTAATTGCTAGTATTTACCTAGACCTTCTTAGGTGACTCTAAAACCCGCCGCCCCCTAAAGTGTGTCGCCCCTAGGCAGCTGCCTATATGGTCTATTGGTAAATCCAGGACCGACGGAAACACAGTTTAAAGTCCGCAATTGGATTTAGGCTGACGGACATTACGCTACGTAGTTAATTACAGTTACAATAAATGAACAACGAAGATCATATTAAGGGAGGGAGACCATTTGAATGATAAAAAATAGGGTTTTTCGTGATTCTTTTTTCATGTAAAGAATACTCATGGAAATTTGTAACTTTGTGTATTTTTTATTTGATATTTTAAGGATGCAATAATATCATTATTTTTTTTTAATGCAAATTGCCAGTCGCGTACATCGATGTTTAGAGGAAGTCGCACAAAAAGTTTCCGCACTGCTGGAGTTCTCCCCCACGCTATAATTGCCTGAAACAAACAAAAAAATCGAAATGATTCTTAAAGGTAACACCCATGCGCAGTCGGTGAAGCAGGATTTTGAAAATATATGCAAAATTCATGAAATGGCAGCTTAATAAAGTCAATTTTGTCATTCTTCATGAAATTTTGGCTATAATTAAGGGCAAAAGTACGTTTCATTTTTGGAATTAAAATATTATCCAGGTTCACCGACAAACTGATGGTACAAGGAAGACGTGTGACAAATTTTATCAAAATCGGTTGAACAGTTTTTGAGTAATCACTCCAGCAGTTGGGAAAAATACAGTTTCGAGAAAAACGCGCTCGAAGTTTCAACATGGGAAAACTTAATGATTTTGATTTCTTACCGGCTAATCCGCGATTCCAGCGCCATACAGAATTCCTTCGGCCCCTCGTAAAAACGATTTTCCCGCTGCTGCTGCTCTCTACGGGCTTTCCGACCCGAAATTCAATAAACCGACAGGTCAACAGCGGATTCCAACATATTGCATCAGAGCTCGCACTAAAAAGTTTGTTTGCACTGGCACTCTGCCCTCCGTTATTTTCCGTATAACGACTAATATGTTGGTTTCCAAAGAATGTTCTCTTCCGTGAAGGTCCTTAGGTGTTGCATGAGAACCTTTTTGGTACGTGGACATTTTGAGAAGCACTAAGTTCACAACTGGCCCGAGATGAATTTTAAAGTACAGGGTGCGCCAGAGAAACTTACTCATTTGAAAGGTCAATAAAAACAAAAGTACTTCAATTATTGTTTTAAATTTTTTTTTATTTGAGAATACAATATCCCAATTTTTTTTTCATGCAGTCTTGAAAATGACATCGGATAAATGGCGACCCCCATTGCGCATACACTGATGAAGTCGATTTTTGAAATTCGTATCCACTCTTTGCAGCATATCAATCGGTATGTTGGCAATGGCGTCGCGAATGTTGTTCTTGAGGTGTGCTATGGTCCGTGGTCGATCGACATAAACCAGAGATTTCAAATAACCCCATAAAAAGAAATCGCATGGCGTCAAATCTGGAGAGCGTGCCGGCCATTGGAGATCACCTCTGAGAGAGATGAGGCGGTCGGGGAAATGTTGTCGCAACAAATTCATTGAGTCTCGTGCTGTGTGTGCGGTGGCTTCATCTTGCTGAAACCACACGTTCCTAACGTTCATTTCTTCGAGTCTTGGAAGAAAAAATTCTTTCGTTTGCGAGCCGAACGCCGGGGAGAACGCACAACTGACTGCCTCACTCTTTCGACATTTTCCGGAGTTCTGATGGTCCGTTGAAGTCCATTTCTGGGTTTAGCGACACTTCCACACTCCCGAAATGAGTTAACCCACGACAGAATCGAATTACGGCCAGGAACGAGTCTGTGAGGAGGAATTTCAAAGCGAGCGCGGAAGGCACGTTGCGTAGCAACAAGTGAGCGACCGTTAGAAAAGAAGCTCTCGGCTGCGAAGGCCCGCTGCTCTCTAGACCAGAGCATGATGGCAACTGACTGGAGGGAGAAACAAACTTGGGAACTTCCCCCTCCAGATGCGCCCCCTCTCGCCCCTCTACCCGCCCAACTCACCGCGCGGGAATTTTTTCAAATAAGTAAGTTTCTCTGGCGCACCCTGTACCTGCGACGTTCCGCGTCGATAACGACGGGCCCTACGACAACGATCGGAGCAAGACGAAATATAGAAGCGCGCATGCGTCGCCGTCCGTGGCCGCACACTTGCGTCTACGCAGCACGAACGCTCCTGACGTTTTTCCGCGAAAACTCAGGCAATTTTTGGAATTTCGCTTTAAACATTGGACACAATATTCTCAAGACATTGAACTATCGATTTATGGAAAGAAAAAATATCAATTTTTTCAAATTTGGAAATGGTCGACCTCCCTTAAGGATGTTCTGTACGGGCGATACAATGTTGCCATGCGACACAAACCATGTTAAAAACATTTAAAAATTTCAAAAAGTTCAGAATTTTATAAAATTTGGTGAACATAATCTTTAGCGCCAAATTTGACAATACAATTTTTTTTAGATTTTTCTTCTGCACAGTTATCGAGTAAGTTAACACTAAAGTTCACGTGCATAAGCATAGCGTTTCCATATATATAGGTATACATTGCGGGCATAAGAAATCTGCTTTAATGCTTAATTACTCGATACCTAAGTAGAAGAAAATTTTGAAAAAAATTTGCGTTTTCGCACTTAATGTTGAAGAACATTATCACGAAATTTGATCAATTTCTTAACATTTTGACTTTTGTACCGAAACTCCTTAAGGTGCGAGGGAGATGGCTGAAATTTTCGAACTGAGATTTCTCAGAGATTAATCATCTTTAAGGGGTTAAGCCACGGTAAAGGGTATAAAATCAGAGTTGGGCGTAATTCTATTTATAAATACGTATACGAATTTATTCGCATCGTGATTTTCATGTGAATGTAAATACAAATTTATTCATGCTTCACTTTTTTGTATTCACATGCATGCGTACAAATACAATTTTATTCACAAATATTCTGAACATACAAATAAATTCACAGAAAAAATGGTGAATATTCACAAAAAATGTGAATATTTATAAAAAATGCTGTGAGTTAAAAAAATTCACATCAAAATCTGTGAATGCAAATGTATTCACAAAAAATTGTAAATACAAAAAAAATCACGAATTAAATTGTGATTTTTTTCGTATTTAAGACAAATTAAAATCAAATTCACAATGATTCGATTAAAATTTACACCAAAAGTGACTTCTTACGTATTTTGAGAGAAAACATTGCGTCGGGCAAATAAATTTTTGGAAAAAAGTTGTGAGTTTCAAATATTACATTATAAATATGAAAAGAATTCACAAAATGAGTTGTGAATTTCTTCAATTTGAAGAAAATTAAAATCAAATTCTCGACAATTATATTAAAATTTACATCACAAGTGAGTTCTTACGCTTTTCTTTCCTTCCTTCTTTTCTTCAAGTTGAGGAAATTGACAACTCATTTTGTGAATTTTTTCATATTTGTAATGTAATATTTGAAACTCACAACTTTTTTTGCAAAAATTTCTTTGCCTCGACGCAATGTTTTCTTTCAAAATACGTAGGAACTTACTTTTGGCGTAAATTTTAATCTAATCATTGTGAATTTGATTTTAATTTGTGGATTGTTTTGTATTTACAATTTTTTGTGAATACAGTTGCATTCACAGATTTTTATGTGAATTTTTTTTTTAATTCGCACGATTTTTTGTAAATATTCACAGCTTTTGTGAATATTCACAATTTTTTCTGTGAATTTATTTGTATGTGAGAATATATGTGAATACAATTGTATTTGTATGCATGCATGTGAATACCTATAGTATGAAGAAATTTGTATTTATATTCACATGAAAATTACGATGTGAATAAATTCGTATTCGTATTTATAAATAGAATTACGCCAAACTCTGTATTAAATCTTCATTATTCAGAAAAAACAACCGTGAAGAAACACCGTTTGAAAATTTGTGAGGTTATGTTGGCCTTGTACATGTAAAAAAACGAGCACAACGAATTAACAAATGAACAAACCAGCAATGAAACAAAAGTTGACGAATAATCATGAATTCTGTGGAATTTTGTCATTTTCGTAAATGGTTTTTGCAGTTTATTATTTTCAATAAGCAATATATATTAAAAATAAAAAGACTTTGAACAAAAGACGAAATGAATTGACAAAAATGTACAAATAACGAGGCACACTTTGCCCGTAAATCCCTGTCTCTATGTAACAAAACTGCAATTGACGCTTTTTCGTTCTTGTTCTCGACTTACCTACGCGCGTGACAATGCGCGCGCCTCGCGGAGGGAACAGCAAGTAAAGAAGAAAGGCTGCGAGAGACAACTGTTTATTAACACCGAGTGTGCATCTTGTTTGTTTTTTTCTTCTTTCGTTCGAGTATTAATCTCCTGCCCCTTATAAAAATGCTTCGATCAACGTGTCACAATTGCAAATATTCGAATTCGCGTACATGATTATTGTAAATTCGCGCATTCTTGCGCGAGTCTGTACAAAAAAAAGGTTCCCCCCCCCCAGCAACAAACGACGCCAGTTTTCCCGAAGCTCTATAATCAAACGTTTCGGTAACTCGGCGCGTTTTCAGTTGCACCACGCAGCAAAGATCACTTTTACTCGCGGCTCGTTCGGACAAAAAGAATCGGAAAATTGATGGCCCCCGAGGGGGCGAAATCGTCGCCCTCGACTTACCCCCTTATATTCGTTGAACAATGTAGAGTCGTAGCAAATACAATGGCGCTTTAGGTCAATCATTGCCGAGTGTGACATGAAATGTCGACCGGAGATTTTTTCGTAAAAAAGGCTCGCGTTTTTTTTTATAGCGAAATAAGCTCGTTTCCCCTTGACTTTGAAATTCCTCGAACGCTTATTTGTCCGTAAATTCAGCGATTAAAAAAAGTGAGAGACGGTGAAGCTCACAGGGCGTCGTAATTAGCTTGAGACGAACGTCATTTTTGCGAAGAAGAGCCAAGTAAATCGAAAAATCACGAGCTACGTATCGAGTAGATCAACACACGGAGACGAGATTAATTTTTTTATTCACCGCACGTGGTGATTTGAAGGTCAAATTATCTGAAAAATGTACACCAAGATTTTTTACAGCATCTTATTGTAGGCAAAAAGGTAACTCTTGTTTGAAACATTTTTTAATTAGGTCATTTTCTACGCCAAATGTTCGATAACCTACATTCGACCTACGTGCTCAAGGGCAAAGTTACTTCATTTGAAAAAAAAACTTTGTAAATGTCCGAAAATAAAGGCCACGTTACAATGTTTCGGACAAAAGTATCCCGTTTCTTGCGTGGAACGAGATGCCGCTTGAAAAACACATGTTTACTTGAAACCTAAAAAACTTTGACCTTGAAATCACCTTGAAAACGTTCACTAACAAGGAACATCATTTGAGGTATTCCTTTCACGAACGCAAATATTTAGGAATTTACTGATTTTCGTCTATAATCAAGTAAAAATACATCCCAGTATACTGGTAAAATTTCAACCCAATTCACCGAACTTTTAACGAAAATTAACGCCTCCAAAAATCGACTCACTCATACGGCACATTATGGAGACGACGCGCTGGCCACATTTCAATTTAACAATTTATACACTAAATAACTCCAAGAGCCTGATATAAACTGCTCAACGCGTGTTAAAAATTCTAAAGATTCCGCAACGACGATAAAAACAGTCACCGAATGTTTTAAAAAAACCTTAATGTCAAAACTTAAAAGTGTGACGAGCAGAAGAATTTTCGTAGCCGCGACTTTTCAGAAAAAAAGTTAAAATGTCTAAATCTACTAAATTTGCGCGAATTTTTTAATTCCCGTATGTCGTTGGGTATGATAATTGATTGTGACTTATTTTTGTCGAGCGCCACTGTAATTTACCGATGATTCAGAAGGGCTTATGGCTCCGCAAAAGAAATACCTTAAGTGTCCACCTTCGATTTTGTTCAAACTCGAATACGTGATAAAGCGTTGAAAACTATTCGATACGTATTTTTGTTTTTATTTCGGCGGAAAAACGGTTTCAAGGGGGTAAACTACCCCTCAAAGAAAGGCGCGTCAGGGATGATTTTGCCGATCCGAATGAAAAAAATCCAAATTCTTCTATGTAAAGCGATGAAACATGCACGTATCGAAAAAAAATTAAACCAAGGGATGACGCGCCTTCCTTAAAGGGGTGGTTTTCTCCCTTAAAACAGTTTTTCCGCCGATAAAAACACGTGTCTATCAACGCTCTATCACATATATGAGTTTCAACAAAATCGAAGCCTCAAGTGATGCTCCTCGTGAGAAAAGTTGCCATTTTACTCCTCGAGTCTACTCGATAAGTCGTGAGTTTTCGATTTGCTTCGCTGTTGATTTCTTTCGATGTCTCAAGAAAAGTGCGCCACGTATACATACCACGCTACTGGCTAGAAGATTCGACACCTTCGCGTTTTCTCCACCAGGAGCGCCATACGTACGTCTACAGGAAAAGCTCGCGAATTTGCGTTCGTAAACAGGCGCAAAATCGTGAAGTTTTCCCGCTGCTCTCGATGGTCAGCGCTCTCAATGCGGACAAACGGGAACTCCCCCAAAGAAAATAAACTCAAGCTCGACATTCGAAAACAAAACGAAACTTGCTAAATTTATCGAACTCGGACGCGGCTATCTATACCTACATTTTTACTCGAAATTCCGCGATGCTGATGCGTAAACGTGTTTTCCCCTCTTGCGTGCGCGGTTTTATAGCGGAGAGAAAAGAGAGGGAGAGAGGAGCGAGGGCGATAATTTTTCGTCTTTGTACGTATCAATAAACTCGTGAATACTCCCAGATCTATGATTTCGCTAGTTTTATAACGCGACGACAGGCCTATCGCGCGTACTGTACGATCTTAAATAACAAGTTGCATCTCCTCCTCTCACTCCCATTGTTTAAATTATCATTTATCTCCTTCCTCTTCGTCTTCATGTTGATCCGTCTTGATCTTCGAGGACACGTGTGTCTGTTGAGGGGCTCGTGTCGAGTCTCACTAGAGTTTGGTCATAGTTTAATCGAGTCGCGGGCGATTTTTCTTTCTAATCGCTATCACTTCGAGTGTTGATTCGCCTCGTCGTCGTCGCTGTAGTCGTCGCTCAGATAGTGATTTGTCTGGGGAAACTCGTACCGGCCGCTCTTCTTCGGTGGTGGACTGTAAAAAAAAATTGAAATGAGTACAATCAAGCCTTCTACAATTTCTTTGGTACTGTCGTTCGGGGACGGGTTGAAATTCCGAACTTTGAATGGTCAGAACGGTCAAAACTCCGAAAGAATTTTACACGAAAGACCAAAACTCCGAAAATCTTAACACCGTCAAAATAATTCGGCTATGGAAGTTTTAAAAGCTTCAAAATTTTCAATAAATCGACGAATTATTTCAAGAATTTTTTTTATTGAGAAGTGATTTTGCGTCAATTTTGAAATTTGTCGACAAAGTTATACGTTCTACATCATTTACAGTGAACTGCGTACACTTTCGCTGGCATGATCTTGACATGAGGTCCGGGTTGAAATTCCGAACTTTGAATGCGCCGATGGTTTAAAATTCCTAATTTTAACGTTCCGAAATTACAAGGTTCGTCAAGATTATGCCAGCAAAAGTCTACAGAGTCGACCGTAAATGATGTAGAACGTACAACATTGTCTAGACAAATTTCAAAATTGGCGTAAAATCACTTCTTAATAAAACAAAAGTCTTGAAATAATTTGTCGATTTATTGAAATGCCAAAAAAAAAATGTATTCGATAGTATCACCTTTTAGCTATATTTGCTGCAAATTTCATTGAATTTTTTTTCGTTCCCGAAACACTGTTTTCACAGTCGGTGGACATGATATCTCGATAACCATTCAATGGACTGTTTCCAAATTTACAGTAAATACGATGAGAAACATTTGAAGGTCGTTGACGATCTTACTTTTTTTAAATCGATCTTCATTTTTTAATAGTTACGTAAAAATGAGGACTTTTAAAATAGATTTTGTATGCTCGAGTTTCAATTCGTCGCCACGTTGTTTAAAAACATTATTTTTAACATCGACGATCGTCAACGACTCATATTTCTTGTTAACTTGGATCACTCATTTGGCTTTTAGATTTCGGATGAACTGTTTAAGCTGGAGAGTGTCCACCGCCAAGCGTCGCGAAAAGAATTTCATTGTCTGCCGGCGGCCATGTTTTTGTTGTTTTTCTGTATTTTTTGGTGATTTTTTATTTTAAGACTTTCAATATATGGACCTTTGTGTTAAAAAAAATTCTTTATCACCGTCCGCTTCCCAGAAAAAAAATGGAATTTGGCCATTTTTTTGGGGCCTAGGTAGATGTAGCCCCTTAAGGTTCAGAGAAAATTAATTTTTGTAACTTTGTTTTTCTGGAGAAGTTTGGAAAAACTGGATGTTGGAAAGAAATCTGTTTTTTTTTGCTTGACATCGAACGGGAGAAAAAAGGCGTTTTGGAATTTTCTTCATTCTCCAATTGACCGCGCGGTCCGTTGTACCTTGTCTGGTCTTCGTCGTTGTTGCTGCTGCTACTGCTGCCGTTCGGACTCCCGGCCCTCTTGGGACTCGCGGGTGGCGAGAGCGCTTGCATCAAACGGCCTTTGCTCTCGTTCCAGATCGTCGACTGCGTCCCGGAAACGAAAAAAATTGATATATCAGAGAAAAAACGCAAACAACAAAAGAATTCTATATGACGAAATTCGAGATACGCGGTAAAAATATCTAGTACGATTCTTGAGGTATTCCTTTCGCGGAGGGCCGTATTTTGCGGGGGCATAAGGGGGGCCCTTCTGAATCATTGGTAAAATTACAGTGGCGCTTAATAAAAATACGTAACAATCAATAATTATACCCAACGTTCAACTGGAATAAGAAATTTCGCGCAAATTTAGTGGATTTAGACATTTTTACATTATCGCTGAAAAGCTACGAAAATTCTTCTGTTAGTCACATTTTTCTAAATTTCATCATTAATATTTTCTTCAAACATTCGTTTTTATTGTCGTTGCAAAATCTTTAAATTTTTTTACACGGGCGAACAGTTTATATCGGGTGCCTAGAGTTATTTAGTGTATAAATGATTAGATAGAATTGTGGCCAGCGTGTCACCTTCATAAAGTGCCGTATATATGAGATAATTTTTAGTCATAATTTCGGTAACTCGGCTTGTAATTTTACAGGTATGCTGGGAAGTATTTTTACTCGATTATAGACGAAAATCAGTTAATTGTTAAATATTCAGGTTCGTGAAAGGAATACCTTAAGGGGTTACATGGGTTTTGAAATTTAAAAAAATTGATTAAAAAAAATGTATTTAGTAGTACATGTCAAGAATATTGTCCCAAAGGGGCTGGAATCGACGATTCCATGTAAGTCAAAAGAAAAAATTCTCTGTTTTATTCCTACTTAAAACTTTAATCACTTTTTTTCTCAAAACTATTTTTGAAGTCGGTGGACATTTCTCAAAAACTAATGCACCGATCGTGTTGAAATTTTGCACACTTCTTCTAGATAGTATTGACTAGTGATTGAACGAACGATTTTTTTATCACAACTTATTTTACAAGGCTACATTTTACCGAAAATCGTACTGTTTTGCATACAACTCTACAAAAAATTCGAATTTCAATTTTTCAAATATCCTTCGTTCAATCACGCGCTATACTCACCAGCAGAAAATATTTGGTTTTTTTATTTCACATAAAGCTATCATAAGTTATCCTGACCACCGCGAGGATACTTTTTTCTAAAGGGTCTCCGAAAACCAGTCCCCTACGAATTTTCAAAATTTTTGTATGAAAATTGTATAAAAAATTGTTCAAATGTACTTTCATATGCTTAAAGTTTGAATAAAATAATTCTCTTAACATATTTACAAAAAAATGAGAGAAAATATGTTTTGGGAATTGTTATGGGAAAAGATGTACTTACTGCGAATGCGATATTAATGGAAAAACCCGAAAAGCAACGCATGCTCAAGTACGAAAGCCAAGAGAGACAAGACTACGAATCAAGGACCAAGCAAAGCCAGATAAAAATGTATAAAATCTTGTTCTTTTATTTGAGCGCTAGGAACATTATAATCCTTCTCGAGTATATAAATATCATGATTGAACGTGTACGAGCGGATACACGATGACTTAAAAAAAAAACGTGACAGAGACAAAGCGAAAATAAAATATATAATACAGGCGCGAAGGAACGGTCCGCGTTTCTTTCTTTTCTCTTGCGGGGGTTTAACGGAATCCATGCACCGGACTCAGTGCAACATGCATTTGATTCCCTTAATGCAAAGGCCAGTGGTGTACGAGAAGCCGACAACCATGAGGACGATCACGATCGTCATGTAGGATGCGAGTAAAAAAAATATTCCTACGTCCGAGACGTTACCCACCAATCGTCCTTCCCTCCCGAACAACAATAGAAACGCGTCAATGAAGTCGCGCGACTTTTCCTCCCACTTGCTGATCATGTCCATACGCCTCTCGCCGATGTTCTCCATTACTCGCTTCCCCTTGTCCTTCAGATCGTCGAATTTGTTTTGAAGGCGAAACTTTTTCTCCTGAAAATACGTAACGTTTTATTTTTTTATATCCATTCATCACGTTAGAAAGGACCGACGCAATTGAATTTCTCAGTCTTCGAACGACGAGGTTTAATCTAGTGACATTGTCGATAAGTAAGGGTAATAGTCTAGTGATTTTTCGTTGGCGGAGCTCAAAGATCTAGTCATTTTTCAGTAGGGGGTTAACGATCTGGTGATTACGACGATGAGGGGTAAATATCTAGTGATTTAGCCTGTAAAAAAACTAGTGAATTTGTTGATGAGCCACCAAAAATCCAGTGTCTATCGATAAGCCGTAAAAATCTAGTGACTTTGCCGGTGGGTCATAAAAATCTAGGGATATTCGTAAGTGTAATGATCTGGAGATTTAGTTGATGGGTGGCAACAATCTAGGGATTTTGTCGGTAATGGGTCAAAACCTAGTGATTTTTTGGTACGCGATACAATCTAATGTTATCGATAGAGAATGAATATCTAGTGATTTTGTCGATGAAAAGGCATTTATCTAGTGAATTTATCTATAAGATGTAAAAATCTACTGGTTTTTCCACTAGGGCATAAAATCTGGTGATTTCATCGACTGTGGGCAAATTCTAGTGATTTTAGCGAGTAGCTATAAAGGGCATTTTTGTAATTTGTTCAAATGGCGGTAAAATCTAGTAATTTTGACAATACTAGGCGAAACTCTGGTGATTTTGTCGATATTAGTTCAAAATCTAGTGGTGTTGTTGATAGTTGGCAAAAATCTAGTGATTTCGTTGACACTTGGCGAAAAATCTAGTGATTTTATCGATATTGGGGGAATCTAGCGATTTTGCCGACATTGGGGAAAATCTAGTGATTTCGCTGATACTAGACACCAATCTAGTGATTTCGCCGATACTAGACACTAACCTAGTGATTTTTATGATACTAGGCGACAATCTAGTGATCTCGCCGATGTTTGGCATCATTCAAAATCTAGTGGTTTTGTTGATAGTTGGCAAACATCTAGTAATTTTGTTAATACATGGCGAAAAATCTAGTGATTTTGTCGATATTGGGGGGAAATCCAGCGATTTCGCTGATACTGGGCAACAATCTAGTGATCTCGCCACACTAGGCACGAAGCTAGTGATTTCGCCGATACTAGAGAGTAACCTAGTGATTTCGCTGCTACTAGGCAACAATCTAGTGATCTCGCCGATATTAGGCACCAGTCTAGTGATTTCGTCGATACTAGGTAATAATCTAGTGATTTTGTCGACACTAGGCAAAAAATCTAGTGATTTAGCCGACACTAGACGAAACATCGTGATTTTGTCAATAGGGAGTAAAGAGCTAATTGTTTCGTCGGTAGGGGTCAAGAATCTAGTGATTTTGTCGGCAAGATGGAAAAATCGTAACCACTCGACCAAAATAAATCGAATAACGAGCTCTCGTAATGTCCGTAATTCCGTGACGGTTAATTGATTAATGAATATTCTTTGAAACTTAAATTTCTTCTTCACTAAAGATTCAAAAACAAAGGTCAATCCGAGGCTCGTTTCGTTGGAAACCCAAAGAAATCCGAAGCGAAAGTCAAGGTTCACTGATTAGATCAGTCTTACGTCATTGGTGGAAAAAAAGAGATTCGAGCCTGTAGTAACTTTTGGAAACGTACGTTGAGGAAGGAGACGTTTAATTCCTTGGCGCTGTAGCCTCGGGCCAAATTTCTTCTCACGTACATGTCATAATCTTTGACTATTCTCGCGACGATATCGGACGTCGAGACCCCTTCCGTTCTCTGCGTCACCACGAACATTCCCCGTTCTTTTATCCACTCGTAAACGTCTTTGCCCTCGTCGGTCATGTACGGAATGTCGTCGTGGGCGACGAAGTCGATCTGCAATCGAGCAACGACAAATCTTGTCAAATTCACCGCAACGGAGACTTTGTTCCGTCTGTCGAGGAAACGAAGGAGTTGCTCTCGACGTGCGAGAAACTGGTAGAATATTTTAGATAATGGGGAGATAAAATAACGATGGTAAAATAATGGTTTAATAATTGAGTAAATTCACAATTAAGAATTCAATTAATTCTTTAGCGTATTAAAATTTATCGACATAATATTTCGCTCTTCTTTTTAACTGGAGTTTATAGAAGTAATAGCAAGCTCTCAATAATTCATAGTGCATTGTAATACTCGAAGGTTTCAGGCCAGAGTTCGAAGATCACCGGAAGTCGTTTAGCTCCGAGAACTTCCGGTGAAATGGCCGCGGGCAAACGAGGAAGAATATAATTGTCTTTTTTTTCGACTCTGCCGTTGTATCCGAGAGGCGTTACCTTGTGTTTCTCGATGAATTCCTCATCCAGTTCCCACGGTGCATCTCTGACGACCTCGTCGACGTAACGACAATGCCTCACCGCGTCGTACCTCTCTCCGTCGTTCATCACCGTTCTGCCTTTCTTACTGTGCGTCAGGTCGTCGTTGCACACTGCGATCGGACAAATTGTAGCCAAACATTTTCCCCACTCCAGCAATCTCCCCAAAGCCAAGCCTAACGAAACTCACCTCCGACGATGAGGTAAACGTTTGGAAAAACATTTTTCGCCTGCATCAGTTGCCTCGCGTGGCCCTGATGGAACAGATCGTAAATACCGTCCGCGTACACTCTTATCTTCCTGGGAACTGAAAGCAAACGCGGTCTTTGCACGAAGCTCATGGGACGAAGAAAATGAAAAAGGGTAATTCTTTGGATGAGTGACTTTTGTGAAAAATGAGCCTAACATTTTTTTGTTGGTATTTTCTCATTTATTGGGTTATAAGTTATATATTTAGTCGCGAGAAGCTAAAATTCACCCTCCCCATAAGAGTTATGGGGTTTTGAAGTTCGCGGAAACACGTCATAAAATAGGGCATTTTTGAACAGTGGGCTAGTTTGGGTTTGTTTGGAAACGACAATTTTTCGGAAAAGTCACTTATCTATTACCGAAAAATGGAAAGCAAGAACAGAATGAAACCTTTGCCACTTCGCGCCATTTTGAGGGTGATTTTCGTGTTGTAATCGCAGGCATCCGCTTCCGTGCAGGCTTCCGCATCATCGCTGAACGGTGCTTCCTTGCAGATCGACTGAAAACAAAAAAAGAAACATTTTTCTGAAATTCTTCTCAACCCCGAACAAAGTCTTGTTCTTACGAGCATCACTTTGGAGAAGCGCAAGATGACGAGCGCAGGATAATTTCCTGTGTTCAATTTGTCGTCGATAGAGAGAAGTAAAGAGAAAAAATGCGTTCTATGAATATTTATAAGCTGCCCGAGTTGCATATACACGACGCACACAGACGAGGCGTGCTAGAAGGCTGCACGAGCTGGCATAAGAATGAAATTTTATTTTCTTCTCGACTTCACAGTCTGCATATATGATCGGTGTCGCATAAGCTCGAACTAAGTACGTAGAATTATTTCGTAACGAGAGTAAACTTGTTTTTTGTTTTAATTCTTTTCTTTTCACTGCATGCGTTTCCGGTTTATTTTTGTCGGTGCTTCGATCGTCCTGTCGTTATATCCCTGTCGATATAGAATAGAAACTCCGTTTTATTGTTTTGACGATTTGCACACGCTAACGATTTTTCTCTAAACGAAGTATCGCTTCGTTTGGGAAGGGTTTGTTTGTTTGCGCTTAGGGAGGGGTTGTTGGAGTTTAGGAAGGATTTGTTTCGGTTTGTTTGGGTTCAGACAACGAGCTCACTCGTTCCATAACTCTTGAGAAAAGATCAATCTCTCAATCAAATAGTGTATCAAAATATTAATTTCTTAATCAAATAGTGTATCAAAATACTACTATTATTAATAGTAGTATCAAAAATGCTATTATTAATAATAGTAGTATTTGGAAATGCTACTAATAATAATAGTAGTATTTGGAAATACTACTAATAATAATAGTAGTATTTGGAAATGCTACTACTAATAATAGTGGTATTTTAAAATACTACTATTAATAATAGTAGTGTTTTAAAATACTACTATTAATAATGGTAGTATTTTAAAATACTACTATTATTAATAGTAGTTAAAAAAAGTTTAAAAATAGCAGTATTTTAAAATACTACTATTATTGTTCAATCTAGACTTAAGCATAGGATAAATGAAAAGTATGTAACCGCTGTAATTTGATGGAATATTCTTAAGCCCGAGAGGCAAGAATGGCTAAATAAATACTATTCTATACTACTATTATTAGTAGTATTTTAAAATACTGTTAAAAATAGTGTTATTAGTATATTGATAATAGTAGTACTAATACTTTTTTTCTAAACCGACATTGGTGGACATTGGCTTCGGCAGTACTTCGAGTTAAGGGAAGGTTCTGCCTTGTTGGGCCAAAAAATGTTCGATTTCACACCAATTTTTGACGCGAAAAGTATTAAATATAGAATGTTGATATTTGGTATGTTGACTAAGCGGACTTTATTGAATACCAAAATATTTTTTAAAGTTTAACGAAACTTGGTGGTGTGGAAGTGGGAGGAGCCACGTACGTCGGTGAAGCAAAAAAATCAAACATATTTTTACTTTGTACAATATTCTGTATAAGTTGACCTAGAATCAAGAAGAAAAATTGAAAAATAAAAAAATAGTAAGCAAAAAACTGCGAAAGTTTTTGGGAAAAAAAACAAACTTCCTTCGGATCGCTCGCTATTTTTTTATTTTTCAATTTTTCTTCTTGATTCTAGGTCAACTTATACACAATATTGTGCAAAGTAAAAATATGTTTGATTTTTTGCTTCAGATCACCTGTCCGGGATTTAGGACTTCCGCAAGCCAAGAATGTCATCGCCCGCGCACCGACATACGTGGCCACTCCCACCACCATGTTTTGTCAAACTTTAAAAAATATTTTGATGTTCAATAAACACCGCTTAGTCAGCATGCCAAATATCAACATTCTATATTTAATATCTTTCGCATAAAAAATTGGTGTAAAATCGAACATTTTTTGGCCGAACAAGGCAAAACCTTCCCTCAAGCAATGTTGTGCATAGCCGATACTCGGAGCGGTGATCGCACAGCCGTGCAACTACTGGCTTATCAACCAGTCACTGGAAGGCCTATATTTCTGAGATCTTGGTGTAGATACTTGAGTAAAGAGTCTGTGCACCAAAGAATCAGAATACGAAAGGGCTTTATTATTATTAGTAGTACTGCTATTGTTAATAGTAGTACTCACTAATACTACTATTTTTCATCGTAGTACCTACTAATACTCGATGAATTTTGTTTAAAACCAAACATTAAAATTCCGGAGCACCAAAATACCACTGGAAGCACAAAGACGCGAAAAGCCGAGAATTTTTGCAACTTCGTTCAAGGTCTCGTGTCTTATGTTCTCATTTCCCTCCCGTGCGGACTCACCGCTGCCCCGAGGAATTTCGTTCGACCGGCCCGTGCGAGGCGTATGCGCGGCCGGCGAACTTTGTCATCGAGTCGCTTTCGATCTCCCCACGTCATGATGTTTTTTTTTTGCTTTTTGACACACTTCTCTACGCGGGAAAATAATAAATAATAAAATAAAATAATAAAAATTATAAAATAAAATAAAATAATGTAATAACAAAACAAAATAAATAATAAAATGCCGCGGTCGAATTTACCGACGTTGCGCAGCGTAAATTCGAGTGCAAAAAATCGAATGAAAATTTTCGAAATCGCCGACAACCCGACACGTCAAGTCCGCGCGAATGACACTGGGCAACTTTTGGTTTCGACGAATCTCGTATGATCGGAGCTTCGCGATATCATCGGCTCGGCGCTAGTCGGTGGTCATTTCAAATGGACATTGGAATCGCTTGCCGATGCTGAGATAACGCGCTGAGTTGCCTAATCAGGGGCTGAGATAATTTCGTATCCGCGCACCGGGAATCACGCGAGTCTCCGAAAAAATCGCATCCATCTTGAAAAACAATCGTTTCGTTTGGCGAACCGAACAGACGTGAATTTTCTGACCACAATTCCTCTTTCGCGTCCAGTGTCCAACTAACAACGCTGCAACGAAAAATCCGCAAGCGCTAAAAAAACAGAAAAATAAGTAAAAGTGGCAAATATCGAGGAGCGAGGTGGAAAAATTATTATTCCGAGTGCTAAGAAACGAGTTGAGCCGAGACAAGAGACGGAAAAACAAAAGCGTGGGAACGCAGCCAAGAACAATGCATCGAAGTTTGTTCACCGTCGATAGAAACCTCCAACAGTGAGCCTCGAAATTCAATATACGTTCGTGAGTTTCGTTTTCTCAACGACGGTGAGCATGAAATTCGATCAAGCGTTATCGTTTTCGTGCGACCATTTTCTTTTTTTTGCCAGATTTCTAGGGCACGGTAACGTTATCCCAAAATTCACCAAAAAGTAACTACGTACGTATTGTAACGGGTCATATTATAATATAGTAGTGAAAAAAGTATGATTTTCGGATATTCAGGAGGGATATACATTTACAACGGTCAAAAAATCGATTTCTTTTTTTTCTCTTTAAACGATAGAACTAGGTAGAATATTTTCCCAAAGTTTCAAATCGAAATTCGAAAAACTCGAAATTCGAAAAACTTCAAACGTTACAGTCAACGCTGTGCCCCACCGCTCGGATTCGGAGCGGGCGTGGACGTCAAACTCATCACTTCAATCATGTGCGAATTTAACTATTTTTTTTCGTATGAAAAAGTCATTCACTCATAAAATTAATTACACATCTATTTAGTATGAATATCAAGCTGTTAGAAAATATATATATATATATATATATATATATAAAAGATAAAAGAGAATATTAGTAGTCGGCCATTGTGTACTTTGAATATATATATATATATATATATATATATATATATATATATATATATATATATATATATATATATATATATATATATATATATATATATATATATATTTCAAAGTACACAATGGCCGACTACTAATATTCTCTTTTATCTTTTTTTTTAGGCGCTCCACGGCGTGACATTTAGCATCCACAATTTTTTACCTAGAACAAAAAACAACAATTCTCGTCAATCTACATTAGAATACCTAGAGAAGTACGTACGGAATTTGAAAAATATTGTTTTATTCAAAAGTTGTGGGTATTTGAACTTAAGAAATGAATTTTCAGTGAAAAATTTCGTCATAACTGCTCATAAAATGAAAAGTTTTCGATTAATCAGAAATTCCGTACGTACTTCTCTGCGAAACGCAATTAGGAACGTAACTTTCAAATTTGAAGTAAATCGAGTGAAAATTGTTGAAATTATTTTGTACATCGAAAAAAAATGTATATATTTTCTAACAGCTTGATATTCATACTAAATAGATGTGTAATAAATTTTATGAGTGAATAACTTTTTCATACGAAAAAAATTGTTAAATTCGCACATGATTTTATACCCGTTACTGTGGCCTAAGGCCTTAAGCCGATTGAGTTGAAACTTAGTAGGAATATTGATAGTGTTGGTACCTTTTACTTGACAAGAATTGTTTTTGAAAAATTGAAAAAAAAAACGACTCTTTTAATCCACATTTTACAGAAATGTTGCGTGAAATGTTGATGTTTTTTTGTATTAGGAGTACAACTTTGCAGTGACCGTTTTACTTAGAGAGCCACTGCGGCCGAAGTAGTGGCCCTAGCTCAATAAAAAAAAGTGGCATTTTAAACTAGAGGCTCTGCCAATGTAAACAATTTAAAAAAGCTAACGGATACGTGTATGCATTATAAAGTTATAGGCACTCAAACATGGCAACCTACGAACCGAATTCTCAGCATTTGCGGGAGGTTATGATTTACTTCTTCAACATCAAGAAATCTGCGGCTGAGGCCCACCGTTTGCTTGTAGATGCTTACGGGGAGGATTCTATTAGTGAGAAAACGTGTCGGCGGTGGTTTCAACGCTTCAAAAGTGGAGATTTTGAGGTCGAGAACAAGCATGGTGGCGGAAGGCAGAAAGTTTTTGAAGACGCAGAATTGGAGACCTTGCTGGACCAGGATTCGTGCCAAACTCAAGAGGAACTCGCCGAGACGTTAGGAGTAACCCAGCAAGCAGTTTCAAAACGTCTCCGGGATATGGGTATGATCCAAAAGCAAGGAAACTGGGTCCCGCATGAGTTGAAGCCGAGAGACATCGAGCGCCGATTTTTCACCTGTGAACAACTGCTCCAAAGACAACAAAGGAGGGGAGTTTTGCACTGGATTGTGACTGGACATGAAAAGTGGGTTCACTACGAGAATCCTAAACGCCGAAAATCATGGGGACTGCCTGGTCATATTCCGTCATCGACGCCCAAACCGAATATTCACGGATCCAAAGTGATGCTGTGTATCTGGTGGGACCAGCTGGGCGTTGTGTACTATGAACTGCTCAAACCATCCAAAACGATCACAGGGGAACTCTACCGACGTCAGTTGATGCGCTTGAGTAAGGCACTCAAAGAGAAACGGCCACAATTCAACGAAAGACATGACAAGGTGATACTGCAGCATGACAATGCCCGACCCCATGTTGCAAATGTCGTGAAAAAGTACTTGGAAACGCTGAAATGGGAGGCTTTATCCCACCCGCCGTACTCTCCAGACATTGCCCCTTCCGACTATCACTTGTTCCGGTCAATGGCACACGATTTGGCTGACCAGCACTTCGGTACTTACGAAGAAGTCAAAAATTGGGTCGATTCCTGGATTGCCTCCAAGGACCAAGACTTTTATCGACGCGGGATTCGAATGCTACCTGAAAGATGGGCCGAGGTCGTAGCTAGCGACGGGCAGTACTTTGATTAAAAAATATGTAGCCACTTTTTTATAATAAAGCCTTAAACTTTTGAAAAAAATGGTCACTGCAAAGTTGTACTCCTTATAAATACGTGCCATTTTCTTAAATTTGCGTTTTCTGCATTTTAATTACCGTCACATAGAAACTATACGCGTTCTAACTGAAAAAAGGTTTGAACTTTTTTGCAAATCAAGGTGTACGGGAAGCTAGACTGCACGCCAATTCGCAACTCCCGCGGCGACCTCGCTGTAACACTCTGCCACAGCTCCTCCATTTTGATGATGCATAAATTAAAAAAATTCTTTAAATATACTATTAAAGTATACCTAAAGTTTGATAATTGTAGAATAATTATTTCTTAGTTTAAAAAATCCTTCAATATTGCTTGTTTTTGTCCTGTCTAAATGTATATCCCGCCTTAAGAAGTATATAAACGCCATCTACATAATGTATTATTGAATTATTATCGCCATTGTAGAATTATTATTATCATTATGGAATGATGACTATTATTATAGAATTGTAATTATAATAGAATAATCGCACTTTCTCAGTTTGGACTGGAAAACATTCACCTACCCCGGGGGGTCAGGCTCGATCTTAATCTAGACCGGAACAATGCAAAGAAAATTTCTATTGATTTTTTTATTTCTTTATTTTTACTACCTAATTTTTTTTTTGCAGCTATTGGATATAAATTTTTTATAAAGATTTTCAACATCATTTTAGAGAATTCCGTAGCCTAAATGTGCCAAAAAAATCGGCAATGCGAAAAAATATATATTTTCGTTGCATTCCAACGATGCAAACTTCAATACCATTAATGCATAGTGTTGACGTTTGCATCGTTGGAATGTAACAAAAATTCATTTTGATTTTTTTATTTCTCTATCTTTATTATTATCTAAAATCTTTTTTTGCAGCTTTTGGTTATACATTTTTTATGAGGTCTTTCAAAATCATTTCAGAGACTTTCGTAGTCTATATGTGCCAAAAAAATTCGGGAATGCGAAAGAATATATATTTTCGTTGCATTCCAACGATGCAAGCTTCAATACCATCATTAATGCTGGGTGGCACTCAAGAGTGATGGAATTATTATTATTTTTATTATACCAAGTGTATTAATAATTATTATAATAATTACATAATATTTTATATGATTTATGTCGGCATATATATTTATATAGATGAGGTACTCCACGTGAATCCGGTGGCCCTTTTCCCTGACCCCTTTTTCTGTGCTTTCTGAGCGATTAACGTTTTAAAAAATCCGAAAAAATGACTGCTAACTGTTCAAGGTCCATGATTGTGATTTGGTTATTCAAAAATGGTCAAAAAAATTCATTGTGGATATCAAAATATTTAAGTATCCGACGAACGTAAGCGGTTCTTGAATTTTTCGAATTTTTTTTAACGTTAATCGCTCAGAAAGCACAGAAAAAATCATACTTCCACTGCGGGTGATAGCTTGAACATTTTTACATATAATCACGCATTTTTAGAAATTTTTTCAGATTTTTAAATCGGGGCGTTTTTTTCGGAGAAATTTTTTTTTTTACTAAGGGTTGTTTCGAAAAATGTTTGAAAAAATGCAGGGTGTCTTTTAGACTCAATGGAACCAGATTTAAAAAAATTAATCGAATTGTTGGGGGTCAGGGAAAAAGTCCACCGGATTCACGTGGAATACCTCATATATATATTAGATTATATCAATATCAATATTGATATTTTTTGGATATGTCATATGAATGCAATTAAAATTCATTCTGTTCGAATCTCTCGAACTGTTTTCGCCCGATTCGGGCTAGTAAAATAGCTCATTGTTTTAGAATGCGTACTATAGATGTTCGACCCAAATCTACAAAAAAAAAGTTTTTGAATGGGAACAAACATGAAGATGTAAAAAAAAAGGAAAATAAATCATTGCAGTTTTTTATGCAAACTTAAACGTCGCCCTTCAGCCCATGACGTTGAAGTTTGCATCAGGGGTGGGGTATAACTCCGAAGTTACTTTCTGGGGCACGAGAACTTGCGAGTCAAGCTACGTTTCCATTTCTTTACTTAAAGCACTGAGCATTTTATTTCTTTAGGATTTTTTATCGGAAATCTACTATCTGATTTTTAAAAATCGGAAGATCTTTAGAAAAAAATCTTTAAAAATATATATACATATATATTCTTCCTCTTAATAACGAAAATGGATGGAAAGAAAATTTAAAAAATTCTCATTGCGTTCCGACGATGCAAGCTTTGAGACCTTCGTTCTCGTGGTTACCATTGAGAGACGAGTGAGCTCATCTTGCAACAGACGAGTCTAGACTTCGCGGAGAACTTCAATTCGCTGATGAGTCCGCGTGTGATGAATTGAACGAGTTATGCGGGTACGCAAAAAAAAAACCCCGCAGTGATTATGAGCGCGCGGAAGTCGGAGGTCGTTTCGAGATCCGGCGATTCAACGGGTAGCGTATCGAGTAGCGAATACATTTCTAGTACATTGTCTGTCGTTGGTTCGCGTAACGAGTCGGATAATGTTTATCAAGGCAATACGTATGCCGGCATTGCGTAGTAGTCGGATAAGCGCTAAATCGGAGAAATTGCCCTCACCCACTTCTGCTAATTGATCGACAGCGATACGCATATGATCTTTGCGTCCCGAAGGGGGGGGGGGGCGACTTGTTATTGATCTTATCTAACTACTTTATCATCACATTGTTGACTGGAACTTTTTTAGCTCGGCTGGTACTCTTTTTATCTAGGATTTGTACGTGTTGTATTGCGTTTTGGAAATATTGATAAGAGCATTAGCAATACTGGTACTCTATTATTAGAGAGATAAGTATTTTCAGTACGACTATAATATTATTGATAATCGTATGGAAAAAGGCTACTATTAAAAATATTAGTATTTGAAAATACAACTATTAATAATAGTAGTTTTTAAAATACTACTTATTAATAACCGTCGTATTGAAGATACTACTATGGATAATAGTAGTATTTAAAAATGCTACTATTAATAATGGTAGTATTTAGAAATACGACTATCAATATTTGTAGTATTTAAAAATACTATTATTGATTGTAGTATTGAAAAATGCTGTCATTTTTAATAGTAGAATTAGAATATGTTACGATTGATAATAGTAGTATAAAAATGCTACTATTAATAATAGTAGTATTTAGAAATACTAGCATTAATAGTATTAGTGTTCAAAAATACAACTATTAATAATAGTAGTTTTTAAAATACTACTTATTAACAATCGTCGTATTGAAGATACTACTATGGATAATAGTAGTATTTAAAAATGCTACTATTAATAATGGTAGTATTTAGAAATACGACTATCAATATTTGTAGTATTTAAAAATACTATTATTGATTGTAGTATTGAAAAATGCTGTCATTTTTAATAGTAGAATTAGAATATGTTACGATTGATAATAGTAGTATAAAAATGCTACTATTAATAATAGTAGTATTTAGAAATACTAGCATTAATAGTATTAGTGTTCAAAAATACAACTATTAATAATAGTAGTTTTTAAAATACTACTTATTAACAATCGTCGTATTGAAGATACTACTATGGATAATAGTAGTATTTAGAAATACGACTATCAATATTTGTAGTATTTAAAAATACTATTATTGATTGTAGTATTGAAAAATGCTGTCATTTTTAATAGTAGAATTAGAATATGTTACGATTGATAATAGTAGTATAAAAATGCTACCATTAATAATAGTAGTATTTAGAAATACTAGTATTAATAGTATTAGTGTTCAAAAATACAACTATTAATAATAGTAGCTTTAAAAAATAAGATTTATTAATAATAGTAGTATTAAAGATACTACGATGGATAATAGTAATATTTTAAAAGGCTACTATCAATAATGGTAGTATTTATAAATGCTACTATCAATATTTGTTGTATTAAAGAATACTACTATTATTAATTGTAGTATTGACAAATGCTGTCATTATTAATAGTAGAATTAAAATATGTTACGATTGATAATATTAGTATAAAAATGCTACTACTAATAATAGTAGTAGTTAGAAATACTACTATTAATAGTAGTGTGAATAGTAGATTTAAAAATACTATCCAATAGTATTTAAAAAATACTACTATCAATAGTAGTATTAATAGTAGATTTAAAAATACTATTAATAATAGTGTTATTAGTATATTAATAATAGTAGTATTTTTAAAAATACTTATACTTCTTAGTAGTAATACTTTTTTTTCTAAACCAACATTGGTGGATGGGCGGACGAGCTTCGGCGGTACTTCGAGTTAAACAACGTTGTGCATAGCCGTTACTCGGAGCGGTGACCGCTTAGCCGTGCAACGACTGGCTTATCAACCAGTCACTGGAAGGCCTACATTTCTGAGATCTTGGTGTACATACTTGAGTAAAGAGTCTGTGTGCCAGAGAATCAAAAGAATAGGAAAGAGATCTATTATTATTGGTAATACTACTATTATTAATAGTAGTACTCGCTAGTACTACTATTTTTAATCGTAGTACTTACTAATACTACTATTGTTAATAGTGGAATTTTGTAATCCCACGATTACTGATGGTGGTATTTTGTGATACTGTTTTTTTTGTCGTAGTATTTTACAACACGACTATTATTAGTAGTATTTACTAAAACCATGTTCAGTATTGAGTAGCACTACTATGAATATCAGGCTAGTATTTCAAAAGCTAACTCAAGTGTTGGAATAATATAAAAATGGTCTTGCACCACTAATTATAGTGTAGTTCAACACTATCATTATCATATACAAGCCTTCATAAAGTATTAGTATACAATGTATAATACAAGTAGTACTAGATAATTATAATCTGATATTATTTACTACGATCAGTATATTAGTATAATAGTATACAATTATAATATGTTATTTTCTACTATTAGTGTAGTAGTAGATCATCATAATAATATATTATTCATTGCCATTAGTATAGTGGTATATCATTATAGCGTACTATTGGCTACTATTAGTATATTAGTTGGTGTATTAGTATGATAGTTGTATAAGTATATTACTATACTATTAAACTACTATGAGTATAGGGATGCATAATTGTAATGCTGTATTCCTCCAATCATCAAAATCCAATTATAATATTTCCCAATACTTCTACCAAAATCGATCACACTATTTTCCGATACCATCACCAGCATCAAAATACTTTTTGATCCTTACATTACTACGAACCAGTACTACCCATAGTTTCACACTATTATGGTATCATATTTACTCAACTTCATCGTCTTCAGACAATTAATCGAACCAACAGACCGTAAAATCCAATGGTGTTAAAGTTTGCATCGTTTGAATGAAACAAAAATTCTTTTTTACATTTTTACTATTATATCCAATATCTTTTGGCGCAGATTTTAATCGTAGATCTTTGAAGCTCGTAAAATATCCTTCAGGGATTTTCATAGCGAAAAATGGGAAAAAGAAATTCAAGCAATAGAAAAATAAAAATTTCCTTGCATTCAAACGTTGCAAACTTCTGTTTCGTTAAATCCACTCATTGAATTCACTTACCGGATGTACCGGAGAGTCTTCGCGCAAGCATAACATTCCGTCTCCATTCGCGCCGGGCAGCAACATTGTTTCCGAAACGTCTTCGCTTCCTTTGGCCATTTTTCTCGGCATATCGAACTTGCTTCAAGTTTTTTCTTTTTCTAGCAATTTTCGTTAAACTGCAAACAGAGCGACAAATTTCCCCAAATTAATTTCAAAGTATGCTCTCGTGTAAATGAATTCGGTAGTGTATGTACCGTATGGTAATTTTTCTTAAAAATTCTTCCGATGTTATAATTGTTGATTTATATAATAAGAATAATAATAGATAGATAAAAATAAAATATTGACAAATAAATTGTTTTTTTTGTGAAAAATAAGTAAAAATCAAAAGGAGCCCAAATTAATTTTTCGACCACCTACATGGCAAAGCGACTCTCCCGACACGTTACTTTCTTACACAAGCTTAAAACGTGAGAAAAAAAAGAACAAAAATCACTGCGTTGGGTATAAAGCTGCGTTCGAAAAAAAAAATAAAAATCAATTCAGCCAGCGATGGAGCGTCCGACGATTTAAAATTCAACCACGAGCGTGTTATTTTATTTTCTTATTTTCCTCAGCCGCTCCGATGCGCACAAATACAAATAGCGTTAAAAGTTATTTCACTCGCAGACTCGCGTGTCTCCTCGACAGCGCCGAAATTTCGAGTGAGCTTTTTTTACTCGTTTTGTTTTGAAGAAGCCCTTGGTAGTTATGGCGATAAACAAATGTTGAGCGGTTTTCTTTTTTTCGTTCATGGCAGTGGAAACAAAAAGAAAAACGGATTCGAACGTTTTTCTTTTTAGACACGGAAAGTTGAGAGTTTTGGGAAGAAAATATTGGATTTCGGGGGAAATAAACGAATATTTTCGCGGAGCATCGTTTTCGTTCGAGGAAAACGCGCGACATAACCTCGAAAATATTACCGACCAGCGGTTCACCGCGTTATCGCGGCTGGCATGTGAAAAAAGTATCGAAGACTTGTTTTTTAATTTTGAAAACGATCAAGCGTCACACGTTTCGAGTGCCGCGATATAATATTTGTAATCATCAATATTTGTCTTTTTCTCGAATTATTACGCGGCGTTCTCGGCCGTCGTACTGTCGCGCGCACGCGCCATACGCGTCACGTGGTGCAATTTTCACTTATCGGGAAACAGAGCAGGAGAAAACACGGCGAGCGAGACGAGCGACACACTTTCGGCGGAAAAAAAGTTCCGCGATGGTTTATTTCGAGCTCTCTCGCGGGTCCGATCGACCAGTCAAAGTTCATTGAGAAAGAAGGCGAGAAAAACGCGGCTGATCGCGGTTTTTTTTACGAAAATACGCCACCACATTTTTGGTTCCGCTGATCCTCGGGAACGGGAGGCAAAAGGGAATGGGTACGCGATGGGAATTGACGAAATTTCGGTCGACGTCATATGGCGTGAGCGCAAAGTGGACTCGAACTTACGACAATGAAAGAGGACAGCGAGAAACAAGCTCGTGTGTCGAACTTTTCCTCGTGCGTTAGTCGGGGACTTTTTCACGCTTTACAATGCACACGCGTCGACGATGATCGCGGTAATATCGGGGAAACTCGCATCGCTGCTCCGCCATGCGCCACACACACAGCTGACCCAGCAGACGCTCGCGGCGACACTGCGAACGAACGAAAAAAGAAAAAAGCTGCGCGGCGAACACACGAACGCATCAAGCTACGCCGCGTTTCCGCATTTCTTTATTTCCTCGGACGCAACTTACGTTTCTCTAGCTCGCGGAATATACGCGTATGGAACCCTCGATAATTAATGACGTTCCGGTCAGGGGCTCGATCGCTGCGATAGAATTAGCGACGCGCACAGGTGTCACGCTCGTACGGCGCCCTACGCTAACGGGCGCCGAATTATGATATTTGACGGCGTGTGTGCACAGGTGCTCGCAATCTTTCCTCCTACTGGCGAACTTTTTTATTCCCCCTTCGTCGGAAATTATCGCCAATATCGCTGCTACAAAATCGTTTTCGAAAACCGCGTGGGGAAAAACTTTTGTGAAAGTTGCAGGGAAATAATGAGAAAAAAGGAGGGAAATATTGAGTAGAAAGCAATTTGGTTGAGTTCGAATTGAAATGCGAAAAGAATAAGTTGTGAATAGAATTGTAACATTTTACATAACATTACATACATTGTTTGGGTTTGTTTGAGTTTTTCAAAATGATTCAAGTATTTAAAGATTTAATTTAAAAAAATTACGTTTTTAATAGAATTCTCGAATTTTTTACTTAAGTTTTCATTCACGTTGGTTTTGTTTGGGTTGGTAAAAATTATTCGAGTATTTGAAAATCAAATTGGGGAAAAGTGACGTTCCAAAAAAAAAATTGTCTAGTTGTACTGAACTTTAAATTCATTGTTTGGGTTTGTTGGGGTTCTCGAAAATTATTTGATTATTTTACAAAATTTAATTTTCGATGAATTACGTTCCAAATTAAATTGTCAAATTTTACTCAACTTTTCATACGTTTTTTTGGGTTCGTTGGGTTTTTGAAATTTATTGAAATATTTAGAAATTTGATGCGCAAAATATGTTCTAAGTTAAATTGTTAAATTTTGCTTAACTTTTCATTCGTGTTTGAGTTTGTTTGGATTCTTAAAGATTATTTAAGTATTTAAAAATAAGATTTTACTTATATTCTTCTTTGAATTTTTCAAATTAGATTTTATTCAAGCATTTTTACTTTACTTAACATTCGGAAAAATAGCATTCGAAGTCGAATTGTCCACCATCACTTTATTTTCAATTAATCTCTTTTAAATTAGATTTTACATAATTGTTTACATCAATATAAATTATTTTTATAAACAACTGCCCTCAAAATGAAATTGTGTAATTATACTGAATGATTATTTAATTTTGTTTTCAATTCAGTCGCAATCAGTTTTACGATTAGTTTTATTTGCATTGGCATTCAATATGAGTGTTGAATCTTGCTGAATTTCGAATTCACTTTTTTTCCATCAAATTACACTCAATTTTAGATTAATTATATCCGGAATGCCATTCAATATTAAATTGTCCATTTTGAGTGAATTTTCAATTAGTTTTCGTTTCAATCAAATTGCAATCAATATTGAGATTCATTATGTTTGGAATGTCATTCAACATGAGATTTTCCAATTCTATCTTACCTTTAATTATGATATTTTGGCAATTTAGTTACAATCAATTTCAAAATCAATAATATTTGGAAAATCATTTAATATTAAATTGTCCAATCTCACTCAATTTATTTAAACCAAATTGCAATCAATTGGGGATGGTATTTAATATTGAATTGTGGACCATACTCAATGTCATTTTATTCTACCTAACTTTTCCGAAATTTCACTCAATCAGTCAAATGTAAACGTTAACCAGAAAAATCCTATAAATATTGAACAATAATCCACAAGAATTATCGTTAATGTATGTTGCCTCAGTTGCAGTGACACATCGTTCGAATTCCCGATATTCTTAGACCTCCACGGTCGGACCCGTCAATTAAATTCAGAAAGAAAGCAACGAGTCAAATTCCCAATGAAATAATAATCGATATTAATGTGTCAAAAAAATATCGATTCCTGCGACAATTCCGGAGTAAAGCACCAAAACAGCAAAAAAGCCTCAACTGTCACGACGAAGCGAATTGCGCCTCGTGCAGCCCGAGTGTTCTAAACAAATATGCACATATATACCTTCTTCGAAATTAGCGCGCGAGGCGCTTGCAGCGCTCTCGGGTGGGAAGAATTCGTAGCGCCGGTCGCCTATATATATGCCCCGTACAGTCACGCCACACACGAGAAACACGCGACGTATCAATCAGTTTTTCCTCGCCGTTTATGTCACCATGTAACTTCCAAGATCGTATTTTTCAGTGTTAAACGTCATACGAGCGATGGTCACCATCGGAGAACCAAAATTCAAATATATCGTTCGAAAAAAATCACTTTTCAATGGCGTTTTACCGGATTTATTCGATCGTGCCGCGACGATCAGTTTGACATTTCTGCAGAGAGCGGCTGCACGATACAGTGCGCGCCGGTCACTCGCGACGTAGCGGACCGCTGTCATGCCTCACGTTGTACCGCAATGACGTAATGTCGGATGATCGCAGACGTCACGCCTCGCCGCGCCGCACGCGCGCGCATGTACGTGACTAACGGTCAGCGCGAGGAATGTAGGCATTTTTAAAGGGCGGTCCGTGAAAACGTCGCGACCAATCGAAAAAGCACCAATAGCGTATTGTTTGTAAACATTTGGCTAAACTTACGGTATTTTTGTCACGGCTCGATTAACTTCCTCTTTTATTCGCGGTAATTTAACACGATAAAGACAGCCGTCATTAACGATTACAAAATATTATCGACCACCGGTCATGTATGATTCTGGTATACCAGAACCGGAAGTGCACATGACAGAAGCGGATTGACCGGAAGTGAACCTGGCGAAAGCACGCTGACTGGAAGCCAACGTCACCGAAGCATATTGACCGGAAATGAACCTGACGGAAGCTCATTGACCGGAAGTTAATGTGACAGAAGCACCGGAAGTCACTGTGACAGGAGCGTGTTGGCCGGAAATCAGTGTGACAATGGTCCCCGGCCGGAAGTCAATGTGAAAGAAGCACATTGACCGGAAGTGAGGGTGACAGAAGCACATTTACCGGAAATGAACGCGACAGAAGCACTTTGACCGGAAATAGACGTGACAGAAGCACATTAATCGGAAATCAATGTGACAGAAGCACCCTGACCGGAAGTCAATGTGAAAGAAGCACATTAACCGGAAGTCAGGATGACAGAATCACATTGACCGGAAATGAACCTAACAGAAGCGCATTGACCGGAAGTCAATGTAACAAGCACATTTACCGGAAATCAACCTGACAGACGCACACTGCCCGGAAATCAATGCGCTTCTATCCTCTATCCCGACGAATCGGGGAAAAAACTGCAAAATCGTACATATCCTCACGATTCTCGTACGAGCGTACAATTTTTATCAATATCCATACGCAACGCTATGGAAATTTCCCTCGAAACATTGAGTTAAGCGAATAAGCGCGAACAATTTTAGCCGCTAGACGTGAAATCAAAACAAAAAAAGCGACGTTGCGAAACGTTCGTGGATCGAAGCCAGTTTTGTTTATAGGTACTTTTTTGTTTACACGCTCGTTGTCAAACATCCCGGTCTCGCGTGACTGCCGCGAGAAGGCGCTCACCCCCCACCGGAAATAACGTCCGAATATATATATATATATATATATGCAATTATCGATACGCGCTTATCGTTCGAGTCACGGACGCGATTGTTTTATGACTCAAGATTCCTTCCAGACGGCGATCGACGATAAGCTATCGCGTTACGATTTTTTCTTACCCTAGACTCGAACGCCGGCGCAACATCGGTGGAAAACGTGGAGAAGAATGCGCGACACGTAACGTCGTGCGATCGTGCAACTTTCAGTCGTTCGTTCGGGACGTTGGAGAAATAATGGCTGGGATATGAAATGTTGACAATAAACGCAGAAGCAATAAATTGCTGATCAATCGTTCCAATATATATACATATATACGTGTGTATATATATATGGATTATTATTCTTTGTCGATGATTTTATCGGTTGGCACTAATTAGGATGGAACGAGCCTTTAGGTATTCTTCTTACGAAGCCGAATATTTAACAATCCGCCGATTTTCGTTTATAATGAAGTAAAAGTACATCCTAATATACTGGTAAAATTTTAAGCAGTTACCGAGCTTTTAACGAAAAATGACGACTCTAAAAATCGTAAAGAACACTGGCCACATTTCTAATAATTTATACACTAAAGTCCAATTGCTTGATATAAACTGCTGATGCGTGTAAAAAATTCTAAAGATTCCGCGACGATAATAAAAACAGGGGGTCACAGAATGTTTCAAGAAAATATTAATGATAAATTTTAGAAAAATGTGACTAGCAGAATTTTCGGAGCCGCGACTTTTTAGAGAAAATGTAAAAAAATTCTAAATCTCGTAAATTTACGGGCATTTGTCATTTCAGTTTATTGTTGGGTACAATGATTGATTGTGACTTACTTTGATTAGGCGCCACTGCGATTTACCGATGATTCAGAAGGGCCTTTTTATGCCCGCACAAAATACAGCCCTTCGCGGAAGGAACACCTTAAGTATCGAATATTGATGTACTTAAGGTGACGGAAAAGACATGCGTCTGCATCTTGTGCTTCCGTCAGCAATACTAGCCCCCCCTCTCTCTCTCGCTTTTAGACCGCTATCCATACCCCCTTAATGTTTCGGTCTTGAGTTAAAAATTGGCGGCCCGCAGCTAGTTGGATTTTTATTAAATATCGATCTTTAGTTTCCGACCAATTCTCAAAATATGACATTTTGAAAATATTTTCTGAAAATTTTAAGGCGGAATATACATTTACAACGATAAAAAAATAGATTTCCTTTTTTTTCTTTAAACCATAGAACTATATGTGTAGAATATTTTCCCAAACTTTCAAAGCGAAATTCGAAAAACTTCAAACGCTTCACATTCGGAGCGTGCGTGAACTTCAAACGCGTGGTACCCTTTTAGGTAATCTCGATTTATTTTGTAGTTTTTCCGAAAAAAAAAATCCCCAAAAGCCTATTTTTCGGCCTCTAGAGTGACCTAACCCCTTAAGGGTAGGTCCCTTGAACCGGCGAACTTTAAACGCGTTTTTTTTTCTCAAAATGACTTTTTCAAGATCGGTCACTACGATATCGGAAAAATCACTGCACCGATCAAGTTCGAATTTTACAAACTTCTTCTACATATCAAAAAGCAGTGCTTGAACGAAGGAATTGTTTTTTCGATGCATAGTTTTTTTTTTATCAACGAGAATAGAGCGTCTTATATACCGAAATTCGATACTCACTTTGGACGGCGGACATTTCTTCAAATATCAATATTCAAATCCTTCGTCCAAGCACTGGATAATTCAATTTAAAAACTAAATGCCTGCGATTTTTTTATTTCGGATTTGTTTCCGAGTACCCGTGGTTACCGCGAAGGACGATTTTCAAACAGTGCTCTGCACAAACCATTGTATCTACCACAATTATCAATATTTTTCATTACAAAAATTGTAAACGATACTAAAAACCTTAAGGCGATACTAAAACCTAAGGCTATAATTTTAAAAAAATTCCACAAGTCAGGTGTAACCCGTTCAAATGGAATTGCGATTTTTTCCCAAAATGCTCATTTTTTTTCTGGCGAGTACTAATCACAATATACGCTATATTTTTTTTCCGAAGAGGACTTTAAAAACTTTTAAATGTCATATTTTTCTCGGTTGCAAAAACACCGCGCCATCTCCGTGCGCATTTCGTCGTACGTGTTGAGAGTATTCGAATAGAAAAGACAAAAAACATCGAAGCAGACGACAGTAAAAAAATTGTTTATCAGCATCGTCGTCATCCCGGTAATTAACCGAGGGAAAAGTTTCACCTCCATTAGTAACTCTAGCTGATATATAAATATACATACATCTATGTGCTCCCTAATACGCACGAAAAAAACTCTCGCAGCAAAGGATCCTTCCGTTCGTAATAATCATTTACTATGTTTTTCTTTTGTTTTTTTTTATTTCAATTTTAATTTCCAACGACGCACAAGTCGAAATGTATTTCGTTTTTTCTTCTTTCCGTCTGTTGCTCTCGTCGCGTTACCGTAAAGAACGCAATTTTTCTTCTCGTTTCTCTTTACCTTCTTATTTTTGCTTTTTTCGTCGCTACGTCACGATTCTTATTTTTGCTGCTCCGCGCGGTTAGTGTGTCATACATATACTTTTGCTACTGCCAAAAGTACTCGTTTTTATAGCCTTACAAATAAATAGTAAACAAGACGATTGGCGATTGATCGAAGAATTTTCTGTTTTCATTTCCCGTCAATTCCAGTCAAACTTTGTACACCCATAGGAGCTGAACGTTTCGCGCAGTACGCAAAAAAAAACGAAACTAGTGGTTGATTATTTTTGCCCTTCGTGTAGACGGTTTGATCGTAGTCCATTTTAGATTCCTGCAGCCAGCAATAAAAAAAAATTCCGAACGAAATAACATCGACTGCCCCCCACCCAAAATTTATCCCTAAATTCCGTATTTTTCCCTTTTTCTTCTCATTCGCTCGTTTTTTTTAAATTCTATTTTTATTATCGTCGCCTTTTAAATATAAATCTTCACGGATGGTTATTCGCTTCGATTTATCACGCTAGCTCTCAAAACACTGCGCGGTTAACACTAATCGATTAATTATCATATTAAATAACGTATTTTTATCGTATTCTAAAATTTAATCGTAAAGTATCTAAATCACAATGTCATGCTCGTCGCGCAATAGCCAGCTGGAGAATTTTCCTTTTTTCTGCGTTTTTCCTTCCTCCCCCCTCCCCCAACCGTAAATTCGAACGCAAATACCGAGGCGTAGATGTAAGTGCGATTTTTTTCTTCTTTTTCATCAATTAAGAATTTTAGGATGCATCCGGCGTGCCGGGAGCAAAGAAAAATGGCCACGCGATCTGAGAGTCTTCGAACGAGTCGAGAATAATGGGCGGAAAGTTGACGCGCTGCCGAGGATTAGTCGAGACGATTCGAACAAATTTGCGAGTGAATAAGATTGGCTGCGAGCGTGACGAAAAGGGTGGCAAAAAACCTCGAGGACTTTTGTGCTCGTCGAGAAGTCTCGATTTTCGAGTCGATTTGCGATGCCGGTGAACGAAAATCGACGAGACTAAGCGCTAATTATTGTAATTATATTTCATAATCATAATATATTGTATATAATTATATCATATATAATAATGATATATTATATATAATTATAACATATATATTATTTCATAATTATTATCGCGCTGTCGAACCGTTCGATCCTCTTGAATCGCCGTCGGCGATAACGAAAAGAGCAAAAAAAAACTATAAAAACTCGAGAATAGGGAGGCTGTCGTAAAAAAAAAGGAACAATCGAAATTCTTCGTCGTGCTCTCGGCCCGTTATAGTCGAACGATAAGGATCACGCTCGAGGGATCGTCTGGATTGACGAAAGTCATGATTTTATTTTTCTCGTCGTGAATTATTGACGTGTCACCCACAGGGTTTGTCATTTCCGGTTTATTTTTCCTATTTTGTGTTTTTTTGTCAATTTCGGGGACTCTCTTCCTTCTCGCGAATTGATTGCACTAACGACAGGAATGAGGCATTCGCGAGTTATCTTCCCACAATCTTCGGCACCCTCCCCCCCTTCATCACCATTCCAATGTGACTCGAACTTTTTTTTCTACCAGCTATAGGCTCGTCATTGATAAATCCTCCGCCAGAGCAACACGAAGAAAAGCAGACCTACAAAAAAAAATCGTTTCGTCAAGCGACCCAAGCTCGCAAGATTTTTTTTTTATCGTGTCTCGTCTCGTCCAATTGTGTTTCTTTATATTCTTACGCAGGGATTTGCAGCGAGTTCGTTTGAGTTCGTTTGAACGTCTGGCGAGTCCCTCAAGGGCGGATATTCCAGTTTGGGGCAAAAAAATATTCATATATATGTGTATACGTAGATATAAAATATTCAATCAACAAGTAACAGTCGTGCGATACCGATCGGATGATGATAGCCAATTTTTGTCCGTTTCTTCCCTCGTTCAATGTCTTCCGTTCTACGAGTGGGGGGAGAGGCGCCTGGGGGGGGGGGCTATGATGCGAGACCGGATCGTTATTAGGCTGAGACGAACGAGTTACCTTCCGCTTTCGTAAGTACGTTCATAGCTACTTGAGAAAAGTCGGAGTTGTTCGCAGAAACGGTCGAAACTTTAGCGTATGCGATGCCTCGCAGGCGACCTACGATTATTCTCTCCCGTCTCTCTCACTCTCTCGTTCTGACCCACTCTGCTTTTCGTTTTTCTTTCTCTTGTATTTCGCTTTGTTTTTTTTTTGTTTTCTTTCTGTTTTTGCATTTTCTCTTGTCTTCCATCGTCTTGCAATCGGAGTGAAAAAGAAATGGTAATTGAATGATGATTAACGGAGATGCTAATTAACGACCGCCGGTTGACTGCTGAGGGCCTCGTGAAGGGCCCGCTGCTGATCCGCCGTCAGAGCGCTTATGCACGCTTGGAACATCGTTTCGTTGCTCTGCGAACGCACGAGATACACGTGATTAGCTCGATTCAATGTTGAGACGGTTTTTGTGACTCGAACCATAGGATTTACTTGAATGTTTCCAACGAGCGAGAAGATACGTGGCCTGATCGTGAATTTTTTTTAACGCTGATTTTTTATGAATTTTCTTCATAGGTTTATATTGAAGATATTGATACAAAAGTTGTTACACTTAATAAGTACACTTTCGAAATACATTTAAAGAATATATATATATATATTTATTTAAGGGGCTATACCAGTGTGACACTTTCGAAAAATCGATTTTTGGCCTTTTTCGACAGTTTATACTTTCAAGAATATCCTGTAAAAATGTCAAGGCCGTATCTCTAATCATTTTATCTTGCAAAAGTCGATGGTTAAATCTTTAAACGCGTTTTTCTCGAAACGAGATTTTTCAAATTTGCTGACATTGTAACTCAAAGAGCAATTATCCGATTTTCAAATTTTCAGCGTCCACACTGGTATAGCCCCTTATGTCACTATTTATAGACGAAAATGGTAGTAAAAAAAATGTCCAAAAAAAATTGTAGGTCTGCACTGTTGATGAAATCTCGGAGATGGATTATCCGAAACAAAAAAATCAAACGGCTTTAGATTCAGTATGTTAATGACTATAGCGCATATCTTATGATTTTTTATATATGCAAAAATAACAAAATGGCGGACATTTTATGAAAAAACAAAAAAACGTGTTTTTTTTCACCGTTTTTAGCAAAAAGATAGTAAATATCAAAATTTTTTAAAATCCTTGACTCGTGCTATAGCTATAGTTGTAAAGAATATGTGGTTGAAATTTCATAAGGATCGGTTCAGTAGTTTCGAAGATTTTATCAACAAGCCGTCGAAAAACGTTGTTTAGAGAAAAACGCGTTTAAAGTTTGTTTGGGTTACATAAATGCATACATTAAAAAAAAAAGTATTTCGAAAGTGTATTTATTAAGTGTAACAACTTTTATATCAATATCTATAATATAAACCTATTTTAAAAAATCATGAAAATAGCCTTTTCTTAGCGACTAAAGTGGGAAGACCCCTTAATATTACGAGTAAACGAGTTAATATATTTTCACGGGAAAAAAATCCCAAACAGAAGATATCCGGACAGACCCCAAAAAGCGTAATTATTGAGCGTTTCGTGCCCGAAATACAATCACGAAATAGATAAAATATTTGCAAAGTTCGAATTTGTACTGATTGAGTAGCGGCGATCCGCCGATAATGTGTTCATTTTTCAACTAGTAAAATTTGTACCAATACTCACTTGAATTTGTCTGACAATACTAAGAATTCGGCCCATCACTGGATTATCCGCGGCTACAGCGTCCTTCAAGAGCGCCTCGGCGAAGAAGCTTATGAGTCGGGGCAAATTCGCGTTGTTTGGTCCTAAAACTACTGGATAGTTAGCCTCTATCAAGTCACAGAGATATCCGTAAACGTGTGGCGCCTCGTCCTCGTCGACCACGACTGGTAGCCATGAAAGCCTTTGCGAACAAATTAAAAGCACGTTAGAGCAAAGTAGACTCCACGCGACATGGGAGCATTGGCGTAGTCAGAATTGTTCTGGGGAGAGGGGGGGGGGGGCGTGCCCACTTTACTCTATAAAAGAATAATACTAAGAATGTATAAATAAGGTATTTTTCGCAATAAGCAATCGAATAATGTTGCTTTTAATTTATAAAAACACAAAACAAATGTTATAATTCGTTTGAAAAAAATACTTTTTCTATCCGTTCAACGAACATGCGAGACGGTAGCCGCCATAATGGATTCCGACGTGACGTCATTGACATAGCAAACAAAGAAAGCGGTAGACGTATTACTCTCTAACCTGTGAAAGAAAGCGTCAACTAAATATTCTTGTTTGTCATAGTCAATTGCAAATTTTCAAATAGTTATCTGTACTTCAAAAAAAGAACAAATGAGTTTTTTTTTCGGACAGACTTTGGATCTCTTCTCGCACGTTTTAACCAAGTCTTCCTCATATTTATATCAATTGGCATTTGAATCCACAACTTTCCCGGTGTTTTTACACTAGTATTTTTACATTTAGGAACACACCAATGATAGGGGATTGTAACTCATTTTTAACCAAAAAAATTACGCATTCACAATTGGCGCAGTGTCGATGTTTACTATGCAAGTGACGTCACGAACCGAAAGAGCATGGCGGCTAGCGTTTTCGCGCAAAAATTTGAAATGTAAAAGTTTAATGCATTTTTACGGCACTTATCGATCTCATAAAATAGAAATAAAAATTCTAGTAGTTTGTTATCACCAAAGCATCAAATTGCGAGACCTTTCCAAAAAGTGTGTTATATTATTATCCATTCATAACACCCTGTATATGAGAAAATTCTGTTTCAAATTTTGTGGTGTTATGTTGATCTCGCACATACCCTTAAAGTTGTACCGAAACTTCGAGTATTACTTATTTCGGGTTTTTAAGCCATTATAATACGATTTATTCACGTTAAGGGGTCACGTGTAGGGGCTTTTTGGGGATTTTTTTTCCAGAAAAACTGCAAAATAAATCGACATTACAAAAAAGGGTGTTTGTCATACATAACAGTGACTGTATACAATAATTTTTTTGAAGCAATTAATTTCAAAATGGCGGCTGTGCAGCGTTTATCTCAAAACTGCATTTTTTAAGATGGCCGGAAACATAACTCAGACAATTTTTGATGAATGAATGTATCTTGAAAAATGCATTGTCTATGGAAGTACGTAGGATTTTTTTTTATATTGCATAGTTCATTTGTCATTGACAATTATCTGACGATTTTTTAGGCAAATTTTTCACTTTCCAAAAATTTGCCTAAAAAATCGTTAAGGGGTTACCCCCACTTGCGATTTTGAAAAAATCGATTTTTTTTTATTGCATTTTTTTGAAGTATAAGTATCCGGGCCCATACTTCTGTATGGGCCCGGAATAGATGACTCTATGTAAGTTTACAAAAAAAAATATTTTCTTCGTGTAAACTGAAATTGAAACTTTAAACGCGTTTTTCTCAAAATGGCATTTCTGAAATCGGTGACCAAGATTACTCGAACACTAATGAACCGATCTTCGTGAAATTTTGCAGGCTTATTTAATACATAAAAATGTAGTCTTTAATCGTTCGATTTTTTTTTTCGAAAAAAAATGGCCGTTTTATAGCCAAAAAACGGCCGTTTTTTTTTCATTAAAATCGAACCATTAACTTTGACTGTCCGCCATTTTGTGAAAAATGAATATTTTTTAAAATCCTTCGATTAAAGACTAGTTTATACTTATGTTTGACCAAATCCATCCGCATTTTTTTTTCAGATGATCCACTTCGCCGCAATGTTGGTCACCGCAAACCGTGTATATAAAAACATTATTTCATTGACGGCCATTTGCCACTAAACAATGTAATATTTTTTAATAAAAAAATTACTGAAAGTTCTTCAAGATGTGTTCTTTAAGATGGTATATTGATCGATTAAAAAAGTTTTGTAGTTTTCTTTAAAAAAATTCATGAAAAAGGCCTTTTTTGCGCTACAAGTGGGGGTAACGCCTTAATAGCAAATGAACTATGCAATAAAAAGAAATCCTACGTACTTCCATGGACAATGTATTTTTCAAGATATATTCAACATTTCAAGTGAATCGATTAAAAATTGTCAGTTATGTTTCCGGCCAACTTAAAATATGCAGTTTCGAGATAAACGCTGCACAGCCGCCGTTTTGAAATTAATCGCTTAAAAAAAATTATTGTATACAGTCACTGATATGTATGATAAACACCCTTTTTGTAATCTCGATTTACTTTGTAGTTTTTCTGCAAAAAATCCCCAGAAAGCCTATTTTTTCGGCCTCTAGAGTAGCCTAAGGCCTTAATAACGAATGATTAAAGTTATTTTTTATAACTATTATAATCGCCCAAATGGGTATATACTCACCAGTGTGGAAGTATCTCGTCAACGTTAATAGCTTTGTTGTTGTATTTGAGAATTTTCGTAACCGCCGATATGGCGTTTTCCGTTGGATTGACGTTCTCCGGCAATCTCGATTTCGGATCGTTAATGACCTTCATCAGTCTGGGTAGAGCTTCGGCGCAGGCTTGTGCGAATGCCTCGCCGCCGAATTGTCCGAGAACGCCGCATCCGTAAGCGGCGGCTTGTCTGACCTCGGCGATCGTGTCGGTCACGTATTCCATCATCGGCCTCAAAAAGTATTCCTGATATTTGGCGCATTCGGGGCCACCGTACTCGATGACGTCGTCGAAGACGCAAAGCGCCCACTGGTGATCCGCCCAGGTGCGTTCCGGCGCGAGGAGCTTCACAAAATGGCCGCATATCTGATCGAAGTACGGGAAAAACGCGGCGTTGTGAGTTATGAAGAGGGCGTGAAGTATGTCAGCTATTTTGTTCAGGGTGTATATGTCCTCGTTGTCCTCGTCGGCGATTTGCTCTTCGACGACCTGAATGAGGAAAAACGAAAAAAAAATGTAAACTTCCGTTACGCACGGTTCGTCGCATATGCCGATTTTCCTCGTTCGTTCGGTCACAGTTACCTCGTCGTAGTCTTCGTCCTTGCGTTTCTCAAGTCTCGCGACCGCGCGCTCGAAATGTTCGTTCAGGAGTTTGTCGAGGATGCGGAGGAGTTCGGCCATGGGGCCGGCCGCGAGGCAACCCGGTCCAAGCGCCTCGATGCACTTCGCCAGCGAGTACAGGAGCTCGGGCAAAACGCCGGCCTCGGGCTCGGTGTCGATCGCCTTCAACAGGTCCGGACATATGTAGGCCCACATGCCTTCGAGATATTGCGGTCCTGCGGGGAACAATCTGACGTTAGTCGGGATTGTCAATTTTCTCGTTGCTTGGCGCTCTTTAGCATTGGCCCGGGCCAATGGTGGAATGGAAGGCCGGGCCCTTAAAAATCTTGGAGCAACCTTTAGGTGGGATATACATTTACAACGATCAAAAAATCGATTTCCTTTTTTTTAAGGGGCTATACCAGTGACACTTTCAAAAAATCGTTTTTTTTTGCCCTTTTCCGACAGTTTATACTTTCAAGAATATCCTGTAACAATTTCACGGCCGTATCTCTAATCATTTTATCTTGCAAAAATCGATAGTTAAATCTTTAAACGCGTTTTTCTCGAAATGAGATTTTTCAAATTTGCTGACATTGTAACTCAAAGAGCAATTATCCGATTGACTTGAAATTTGAACTGAGTACTCTTGAATATATTTACTCTACAACGACGTAGGATATTTTTGATTCGATGAAAATTGACGATTTGGCATTGAAAAAAATGACCATTTTGTAGGCAAGAAAACAGACTTTTTTTCATAACTACGCCATTTTGTTAGATTTTGATATTTTTCGAAAATCCTACGTTATTGTACAGGAAATACCTCCCAGTTTAACGACATTTTTTCCTTTTCGGTTTCAGCTACTCAATCGGCCGGACTCATGTCAGCAGTGGAGGAACTTTTTTTTGGCGCCTACGAAAGCAGTGCATAAGTCGCTTGGATGTCAATATTTTTCTATGAAAAAATTATGTAATATAGCTCAAATATAGCCAAATACATTCTTAATTTTCCGAAACATTTAGTTGAGTACTTTTCTTCCAAAAAATTCCCGAAAATCACCCAAATTTTAAGCGTTCATGTCGGTATAGCCCCTTAACCCTTTGTGCCATGGTGGCACTCTGAGAGTGCCACCTGTTTTATAACCATTTTCTGAGCAATTTCGACCGAATTTTCAAACTTTTTTTGGTGTTTCAGCGTCAATCATATATTCAAGAATAAGAATTGATGTGCAATAATTTTAAATCATGGATGATTTTGTTTATGCGCATAAACAAACCTTAAAAAATTGCAATGGTTCTAGATAAAATTCATTATCTCCGAAAGTTTTCGAAGTTTTTGCGTTAAAGTCGCCACTCGGGGGTTAAATAGAATTCCGAATCTTCTGCACAAAGTTCCGCACTTAGTCGAAACCAGAGGCACGAACGAGGACGTGGCGGTTGTCTCTATTTTTTTTTTTTGTTCTTTTATCCGTTCATATTGGGATCCGCCATTCTGAATTTTGAAATTCGGAGCTCAGATTCGTCATCAGCGACCCCAAAAACCCCCGATTGCTCATTTTTTCGTTCATCGGGAAACTTTTCGAATTTCTGTCCGCCATTTTGAATTTTGGAATTCTGAGCCCAGATTCGTCATCAGCAACCCCAAAAACCCCCGAGTAATGAATTTCAAGCCGATTGGACAAAAGTAAAAATGTGCCACTCTGCCACAGCTCCGCCATTTTCATGATGAATTCATTTTAAAAAATTGTTTCCTATACTTAAATATACTATTAAAGTATACCTAAAGTTTGATAATTGTAGAATAATTATTTCTCAATTGAAAAAATCCCTCAATATCGCTTATTTTTGTCCTGTCTAAATGTATGTCCCGCCTTAAAAAACGAACGATCGATTCACCTTTGATTTTGGCACATTCGAGTAGGCACGGCAAGCTCTCAGCCGCGGCGGTCCTGACGCCGTCGTGGAAATAAAATTTAAGCATCGGCACCATCAGCCTCACTACCTCCTCGGCGTAATCCGCGAAGCCCTCCTTGAGCTCGCGCGCGTAGCAAACCAACATTTCGCAGGCCGACGCTTTGTCCTCCAAACCGGCAGTTTTGATCCCGAAATTCTGTTGCTCACCGAGCGCGACGAATTGCCAATCGAGGTCACCCTCGACACCCTCCATGTCCTCGTTGTCCAGCAACGCGACCTCGGGCTTCATCGCTGCCGTACGCAACACCGGGCCCATCACCAACGGCAGGTACTGCTCGAACTGGCTTCCTGAAAATCAAGATCGCCAACACACGCCACGTTCATACGCGATTTCTCGTCGATATTTGGAGGAAGACGCCCCGCTTCTCCACATTGCAATCGCAGTTCGACGTACCGAGAATCTTGCAGATACGTGTCCAGGCCGAGATGAGGTAGCTCGTTTGCGGATCGTCGTCCGGCAAATCTCCCTCCGTGTGTGTCTTCAAAAGCATGTCCATAACTTCGCTCGCGTCTGTGATAAACTGAGAAGCGGAAAACGATGAGTTTGAGCGTGAAGACATTTTCTGAACGACATTACAACCTTTTAAGGGGTCTTAATGAATACACTTTCGAAATACATTTAAAAAAATATTTGTTTATTCAAGTCACTATTTATAGACGAAAATGGTAGTTAAAAAAAGGCCTAAAAGATTGTAGGTCTGCGCTGTTCATGAAATCTCGAATCGGTCATCCGAAACAAAAAAATCAAACGGTTCTAGATTCAGTATGTTAATAGCTATAGCGCATATCATACGATTTTTGATATACGCAAAAATAACATAATGGCGGACATTTTTCGAAAAAACAAAAAAACTTTTTTTTCACCGTTTTTGGCAAAAAAATAGTAAATATCAAAATGTAAAAAAATCCTTGATGTGCGCTATAGCTATAGTTGTAAAGAATATGTGGTTAAAATTTCATAAGGATACGTAAATACATGATTTTTTTATTTTTATGTATTTCGAAAGTGTATTTATTAAGTGTAACACCATTTATATCAATATCTATAATATAAACCTATCAAAAAAAATCATGAGAATAGCCATTTTTAGCGACTAAAGTGAGAAGACCCCTTAAGGAGCCAAGCGTCGGTAGGAATTTACCTTCTCCGGTCCTACGGCCAGGCCGATCAGGCTCACACACTCGATCGTCTTGCCTCGGAGGGTTTTGTGCTCCTGCTGATTCGCGTTTTGAATGATGTACTTGAGGCAGGGCATGAGCCTGTCGTAATACACGACGAACTGCTCCTCGCAGGTGTCCGCCACCGACGCGATTGTCGTCACGACCTGAAACGAATATCGAAGTTTGCAAATAAAGAAAAGATCGAAAAATGAAAAGAGTTTGTGGCTTCCGGATGGAGGCCGTGTTGAGGATCAGCGTTGTGCCGACGTTTCGCAAACGTTACAGTCTGCATCATCAGGGCTGAGAGCTCCGATACTGAAGCTCTCGTGTCTCAGGTATTCCTTATATAGTTGCAGTCATCGTTCCAGATCACTGCACCAGCCAATCAGATGTTTTAATTGATCAGCTGGTCAATTAAAAAACCGGGAGGACGGTGTGCCAAATAGGATTGACGTGATATCCTCCATCTCTGTTTAGGTTGTCCGGATGTTTTCGGATTTCCAAGCCTTCTCGGTGTTTCCTGGAAAAATAGCTGTTTGATGGGGCCAGACTTTGGGCTTTGTCGAACTGGATGGCATGACCAGTCTCCATCCAATGTTCGGCCAGCGCTGATTGTGTAATATGGCCATATTTGATACACCGTTGGTGTTCTTTGATCCGTGTACTGATCTTCCTCCCGGTTTCCCCTATGTACACTTTGCCGCATGAGCAGGGTATTTTGTATACTCCTGGTGCACTCAATGGTGGTCTTTGGTCTTTTGCACTCGGAATCACTTGTGCTAGTTTCTTCTGAGGTTTGAAGATGACTCGCACGTTATGTTTTCCAAGGACCCTGCCTATGCGATCGGTTATGCCCTGAAGGTATGGAAGGGAAGTTGTTGCAGTTATTTGTCCTTCATTCTCTCCATCAGGTGCTGTAACCGTTTTCGGATCAGCTATTTTTCTTTTTAGATTTTTGATCGTTCTTTCGATGTTGCCTGGCTTGTAACCATTGTCTCCTAAAGCTTTTCGTAGGTGTTCTAGTTCAACCTCCAGGGAGTCTGGTTCGGAGATCGCTAGAGCTCTGTAGACCAGAGAGCTTATGACCGACTGTTTTTGGGAAGGGTGGTGATGGGACGTAGCGTGGAGATATCTATCCGTATGCGTTGGCTTCCGGTAAACTTTATGGCCCAAAGTGCCATCGCTTTTCCGTTGAACCAGTACATCCAGAAAAGGGATTTGATTTTCCTGTTCTATCTCCATGGTGAATTGAATATTGGGGTGTTGGGAGTTGAGGAAAGTTAAGAAATGATTGAGGTTTGTTTGGCCGTGACTCCAAATGACGAAGGTGTCATCGACATATCGGAACCAGGTGGAGGGCTTGAGGGAAGCTTCTTGCAGAATTCTGTTCTCGAAGTTCTCCATAAAGATGTTGGCAATGATAGGGGAAATAGGGGAACCCATGGCTGCGCCTGAAGTTTGTTCATAAAACTGGGATTGAAATTGGAAGTATGTAGAGTTTAGGCAATGTTCTATGAGGGGCAGTAGGTTAGGGGCAACTTTTTTGGAATTTTTAACTATGCTTAGGGTTTCATTGGTTGGGACGTTTGTAAACAGGGATACAACATCGAAACTCACTAAAATATCTTCTGGTTGTACCTTGATAGACTGGATCTTGTTCACAAAATCCCGGGAGTTTTGGATATAGGAGTTGTTGAGACCTACGAGTTCCTGCAAAGGTTTGCAGAGAAAACGTGCCAAGTGATATGTAGGACTGCCTATGTTGCTAACAATGGGCCTTAGTGGGATGTTGTTTTTGTGTATTTTTGGCAGACCGTAAAGCCTGGGCGGTAGGGATTCCTTGGGTGTAAGGGCTTTGGTTAGGTTTTCCGATAGACCAGCCTTCTTTAGAAGTGTTGTTTTCTTTTCTACACTCGATGTGGGGTCACGTGATAATTTCTTGTACGTGTTGGTGTCCTCGAGCAGGTTCATAATTTTACTGCAGTAGACCGTTTTATCCATGATGACAGTTGCATTCCCTTTGTCAGCTGGTAGTATTAAGATGTCCTTGTTTTTCTTCAAATTGTGATTGGCTGATTGTGATGGCTGGGAAAATCTGATTGGCTGGTGCAGTGATCTGGAACGATGACTGCAACTATATAAGGAATACCTGAGACACGAGAGCTTCAGTATCGGAGCTCTCAGCCCTGATGATGCAGACTGTAACGTTTGCGAAACGTCGGCACAACGCTGATCCTCAACACGGCCTCCATCCGGAAGCCACAAACTCTTTTCAAAACGGTATAATATTTGCCATTATTTTACACCCTTTTTAGCTATAAAAAATATACTTTAAACAATGATTTTACCCCAATTTAAGGTTCATATAGAGCGTAATTATATAAACTATCACTTTATAAAATTATAGGTTAGACATTTTTTGAGCAAAACTGTACACAAATTGAAAAAAAGTTGTCGAGAAAAACGCGTTTGAAAAAAAATGACCGAAAACAAAAAATTCTAGGCAGAAATGAATTATTTATAGTACTTTGGGAACATATTTTTGAATAGTTTCACTAACAATTAATGGAGTTTTAAGAAATGGATTTTTCGAGTCATCTAAACTAGTTTCCCGCCTTAAACATTCGGTCAGCCCGTTTTCATTGCCGTTGCGGAATTTAAAAAAAATTACACGCCTTGAGCCGTTTATATCAGGCATCTACAGTTATTTAGTGTATACATTATTACATAAAAATGTGACTAGCGTGTCATCCCCATAAAGTGCCGTGTAGATGAGACGATTTTTAGAGTCATAATTATTTGTTGAAAGTTCGCTAACTTGGCTTGAACTTTTACCGGTATACTCAGATTGTTTTACTTGATTATAGACGAAAATCAGTTAAGGTAATTCTATCGCCAAGCTCCAATCCATAGGATATTCATATTTTTTGTTAATTTCGCTAAATATATTAATAATCGTCTCTGTAAAATTTCAGGGTCGATTATCGACCTAATTACAGAGAAAAAAATATTAAAATTGCGTATTTTTGTGAAGGAATTCCGAGACGACATGCAATAATCCAATTTCCGGTCGCTACAAAGGTGTATGTCATAGTGGGAATCCGTCAAATTCTTAAAAATAATCAGATTTGCATACTTAACACTTGTAGTAATCCAATGCTCTCAGAAAAAATTACGCTTATTGACCCAATTTTTATGTAATATCAAGTTTAATTTGAACTTCCGGTATTGGATTTATTACCACTTGCTACGATAAAGAGACGTGACACTAAATCACCTGATGTTTGTAACGCGCCGTCTCCGCCTCTCGGCATACGACGCGGCACCCAAGTGCGTGGGGTCGGGATCACGCCCGACCAGCGCACCGCCCCGTCCCGTTAGCTCGCGCATGAGGCGACGAGCCCGGACGGGGCGGCTACCAAGCCCCGCCCGGCGGTTAGGCCAGGCGGGCCCCTTGGCAAGGGGGGGAGTACTTTCCAACCTCCCTACGGCCTAAGGAGGGCCGCTCCCGAGTTGAGTTATCGCGCAACTCACACGCCGAAAGAGACGTGACAGCAAGGCAACAGCTGACTGTAGTCCCAACCTCATCTCGCTCATTCGAATTTCCACACATATTTCATTTTTAACCGACATATTTCGCCGACAAAAATTTTCCACGCTTTTTACCAGTCGTGGCCCGAATACAATGCTTTATATTTCCCGCCCCTGACATTGTTTTGACAGATCGACGTAGGAAAGCATGGAGGTTAAACTCGCCTGGTTGAGTAATAAGAGACGGAGATAGAACCAATGATGCCAAATATCAAATCTAGAAATACTGCGCGAAGCGTTGGAATAACTATTTTTTCATTTTTCTAATTAAATGTGAACATTCATTCAACAGTTTACACATGGAAAATTTTAGTTATTACCATTCTTTTTTGTTGCACATGTTAAAGATATGAATTTTACAAGTCTCAAGTATGAAAAGTATGTCTAGTGTGAAGCGATAGGATTACCTTAATTGTTGAATATTCGGATTCGTGAAACCTTAAGCAAGTTAAAAAAAATTCTAACCTGCTCAAGTACTAGTTTCGTGCCCTTCTCCACGAGTTCCTGGAACTTTGTCGTGAGAATCGATTCCAGCTTGGCCATAATCGCGTCGAGATAAGGCGTCAGAATGTTCTTCGGGCAATCCTCGCTGAAGTTAACCAGCGCCGCGCCCGCGTGAGCCTGAACTCGCGGATTCGCGTTGTCGTCGAGTACCGCCAACAATCCCGGGATCACTTTGTCGTGGAACTTCTTCTGGAAGATCGGCGCGAAGTCGGTCGACATTTGTCCAACCGCGTTGCACGCCGCGTACCGCACACGAGGATGCTGAAAACGTTCGATCCATTCGCTCCGGTTAAAAGTCAATAACGGAACAAACGAATAAGCGAAAGCGAATTTGAAATCTACGAAATTTCGATACTTTTCACAGTATTTTTTATTATGATCGTCATTTTATATCACGATCGGGAAATACTTGAAATTTTTGAAAGAAGATTTTTATTTGCGGAGTCTGGCTCGCGGCCGGGAATTTCTACTTTACGAAAATATTAATAATAAGCGGACAAGCTTTGCGAAAGCCAAATGGCATCGATTTTTTTTCTCCAGACGAAAACGTTCCTAATTGACATATTTTCCTTCGCAATAATGTTAACATTTTTCAACTAACTTTTACCAAAAAATTACTATTTTACAAAAAACAATAATAACAAGCGGACAAACTTTGCGAATTTTAATGGGATCTTTTTTAGGACTTACACCTAGTTGATATTTTTGAAAATATCAATTTTTCGTTTTCGACGGATTCTCAAAATACATTTCACGCGTTTATCTCAAAAAACTCTTACAAAATCGGTGACCGTGATATCTCATGTTTTTTTTTTATCGACGAAAATAGAGTTTTTTCACGGAAAATCAACACTTTCACTTTGGACTATGACCATTTTTTTTTAAATAAACATATTTTATTGAATCCATCGTCCAAGCTCTAGATCATTTCATGGAAAAACTAAAGGCGTTTGATTTTGTTTTGTTTCAGATTATACGTTTCCCAGCAGCAGTGATATCTGCCACATTTATGAATATTTTTCAATACCAATATTGTAAAAGATACTTAAAACCATACTCTTCAAAAATATAAAATAATAAAAATTGGAAAACCTGCACAAGTTTTGCCAAAAATAAATTCACAAAAATTCCTCTTTTTTCCGGCCACGAGCTAGGCGTAACCCGTCAAGATACAAACATCTCTAATTCATATATTTTCCTCTTGCAATATCATAATAATAACAGTGCCCTCCATTCCCCATTTATCATATACTGCAACACATTAAATTATTAGCATAACAACGATAAAATAATATTTTTCCACGAATCGTCTACTCACACTGCAAAACAATTTTTATCGGTATGATATATGCATAATGAAATACTAATTTTTTTGCGAAAGCTCTATGCACTATCGACTGTAAAATGATTCGTCTTTATCGGGGGAGGAAAAAACCAGATCGTGTCTCAGGAATTTACGTCGAGGTAGGTCTCGACATCCTCGTTATCACAACGATACCGTGAATGCTCGATTTGCCAGTGACGCAATACTTTCGGAATATCTTTATGAGAACCAACCTGTGTCCCAGGGCTTAGATAATTCCGCGAGTCAGCGAGCGCGTCAACGTTGGAATGCAAAGATCTTTTTTTTTCACAATGTTGAACTTTGCATCGTAGCGAATGCAATGGCAATTAATTATATTCAACTGTCCTAATTTATTATCGCTCGATTTTCAAGCTATGGAAATCACGCCAACTTTTTAAAATCATAATACATTTTTCTAATAATTAAGAATAATCGTGAAAAGTCATAATCCAATTAATAATAAATAATAATAATCATAATACTTATAATAACAATAGAAACGATAATAATAAGTAATGACTTTTCAAATAATAATAGTATATAAATACGAATAAATAAATTCTTTAAATAATAATAAATTAATAATAAACAAAAAAAAATTGTATCGTAACGATGCAAACTTCGAGAACATATTTTTTTATTCGTACTTACACTATCCTGCAGATAATGAATTATTCCGTCCATGATTTGACCCAGTATTGCTTCCATCTGCTTGTGGCAACCTTCGCCAACGGCGGAAATGGCCATGAGGGCGGCGTGTCTGTAAAATAATTAAAAATCGTCACATGAAGTTCCTATCCCATTTGTCGACATTGATGAATTCATCAATGAATTCCAGGCGAGGGATTATTTTGCAAATGTCAATGTTCGTCAATGAAATATGTTCCGCGCCGGGAGTGGCGCAAACTCGTGAATATCATTGATATCCAAAGAGCATTCGGGCGGTCGAATCCACCAGGACGGGGATAAGACCATCGATATAAAACTCAATGGTTCATTTGCCACAGATGTAACGCGAAAGAGTCCATTTTGGGAAATAGATCGCTGACTTTTCTGTGGCACGATACAATAACGTAATATCTTAGGTGAAAGGAGAAAACGTCAAAACAGTCGGTGCAGGATAGGTTGAGTTTTAAGGGGTGAGGCTACTTTGAAAATGACGAACGCTCGTTCATCGCTTTAGGCAACTTAAATTGAAGAGGAAGGTACAACGTATGGTGCAGAAATCGCAGATTAAGGGATAACACCACTCTAGGATTTTGGAAAAATCGTTTTTTTTTTGCTTCAAAAGTACTTTGGGCTCATAAAAACAATATGCGATTGGTCCTGTAGCGATATAGATCATATTTTTTTTGGTATTTGTTCCAGGTCTTATATTGTACGAGAAAACCGTCCTCCTGTGAAGCTATTTGTAAAAAATACGTTTTTCAAAATGGGCTCTGTTGCGGCCATTTTGTATGAGAATTATAATAATTTTTTTTCTTTTTTATACTTTTATATGTGTTAAATAAACCCTCTCAAAAGAAATCCTATTCCGTTCTTCATACTCCCAAAATGAATTGTCAAAGTTAGGCCTTATTTTCTGCGGCTAGAGTGGTGTTATTCCTCAAAGGCCAACTTATTATTACACCGATAGAACTGCTAGTAAAACTTCAAACGCCATTTTATCGAAACTACGTTTTTCAAAACGGTGTACACGATTTCTCGACATCTAACGAACGGATTGACTCGAAATTTGGTACACTTATTCAGTGTAATAGTAGTTTAGTCTTGACCGACGTTTTTCTTAACATTTTTTTTATTAGTTATTAACAATAATGTTTATTTCCCTCGAAAAATCGAAGAAAAAAACATACAACATTTTTTTTGAGGATTGAAGCACGATAACAAAAAAAGCTCAATTAAGTCTTCAAGTCTCGAAAAGTCTTCAAAAATCAAGTACACCGCTGAGTCCCTCACGTTCAAAGGTCCTTCACGAGATTGTTTAAAACCTCTTTAATTATTAATATTTTTCTGATATTTTGCACACAACTCTGTTAAGGTAGTCCTATCGCCAGGCTTCAATCCATAGGATTTCCATAATTTTTTTTGAGCTTCACTAAATATATGAATAATCGTCTCTGTAAAATTTCAGGGTCGTTTATGGACCTAATTACAGAGAAAAGAAATATTAAAATTGCGTATTTTTGTGAAGGAATTCCGAGACGACATACAAAAACCCAATTTCCGGTCGCTGCAAAAGTGTATATAATAGTGGGAATGCGTCAGATTCTTAAAAATAATCAGATTTACATACTTAACACTTGTAGTAATCCAGTGCTCTCAGAAAAAATTACGCTTAGTGACCTCATTTTTATGTAATGTCAAGTTTAATTTGAACTTCCGGTATTGGATTTATTGCCACTTGCTGCGATAAAGAGACGTGACAGCAAGACAACAGCTGACTGTAGTCCTAACCTCATCTCACTCGTTCGAATTTCCACACATATTTCATTTTTAGCCGACATATTTCGCCGACACAAATTTTCCACGCTTTTTACCAGTCGTGGCCCGAATACAATGCTTTATATTTCCCGCACCTGACATTGTTTTGACAGATCGACGTTGAAAAGCATGGAGGTTAAACTCGCCTGGTTGAGTAAAAAGAGACGGAGATAGAACCAATATTGCGAAATATCAAACCTAGAAATACTGCGCGAATCGTTGGAATAACTATTTTTTCATTTTTCTAATTAAATGTAAACATTAATTAAACAGTTTACACATGGAAAATTTAATTTTACAAATTATTTTTTTTGCGTATGTTAAAAATATAAATTGTACAAGTCTCAAGTATGATCAGTGGTATGACTAGTGTGACGCGATAGGACTACCTTAACAATTCTTCATAAGCAAACTCTGTTAAATTGTCGAAATTCCACTTTTTTTTACAAAAAACCACGTGGGAACTTGCAAAAATTTCGAAGTGGGCAAAAAAAAATTATTTTTCAACCGTAATCGGCATACCTGTATTTCCAATCGGTATTGCTCAGCATCGACGGAATATTTTGCACGATCTGTGGTAGCATGGTTTTCCCACCGAGACCGCAGGCGAGTCGATCGAGGGCGCTCTCGGCGACGACGATGTTGCATTCGTTGTCCTCCTCGATTATCTCATCGGAAAAGCTCCATTCCTCGTCTTCCGTTAGGTCGGTCATCATTTTCAGTACGAGTGGTATCAGCGCGACGATGTATTTGCCGCCGACTTTTCGCATCATCGCGGGTGCCGTTTCCGCGAGCGTTACCAACACCTCGAGAGACAATTGGCGCCACGAGTCGCCCATGTTTTCGTCCGAGAAAATTTTCATGCACATCTCCATTATCGCCTCCAATTGGGGCCTCAAGAATTTCGGGGTCGTTTCCGCCAAGTCAATGAGAACCTTCAGAAGCGCCTCGTCCTCCTGTTTCTCGACCGATTGTGCCGTCACTTGAACGAGACCGGGCAACAACTCGGAAAAGTGCTTCTGTATGTTCTCCTCCTTCTCGTGGATCGTTATGAACGCGCCGATCGCCCGCACCGCTTGGAATCTCACCTGTGTGACAGCGTATTTTGCAAAAACGGTTTTTTTTTTTCAGACAGCTCTGATTCGAAAGCCTCTTTTGACGGAATTTAAGGGGTTACAACCAGTTGGCAGGACCAAATTGGAATTTTGGAGGCTGCTACCTCTACAGAAGGTTTGCTGTATGGTCCGGGCATCGAAGATCCCATTTAGAGGTAATAAATTACGTTTTATCTGCGTATATACATGACGTAAAACTTTAAACGCGTTTTTCTCGGAATTACTTTTTCAGAATCGGTGTCCAAAATTGCTCAAAAACGACGAAACCGATCTGCTTCAAATTTAACACATTTTTTGTATATCAAAAGGCAGTCCTTAATCAAAGGGTTTTTTTTCCTATGCATACTTTTTTTTATATCAAGGAAAATAATTTTTCGGCGTCGATAGAGATTCACGAAAAAAAAAATCATAATCGAAGACTGTTATTCAGCGGAGGTAAAAAAGAAAACGTAATCATCGAGCGTTTTGTTTCCAAAATACAATCACGTACGAGATGAAATTTTTGCAAAGCTCGGATTCTCGGATGAGTCGAGTAGCGGCGATCCGGCATTAACGTGAACAGAGACGTGTATTCGGAAGTGAGCGCCAATTTTCCGGAATTCGAATTGTTCTGCATGTTGCGCTATTATGATGTTGAAGTTTGCATCGGTTCAATCTAACGAAAATTATTTCTTTCTAATGGTTGAACATCTTTTTCTGGCCGTTTTAGATTGTAAATATACCTCGAACGTTTCTACGTATGCTGATTAGAGATTCACCACCTCAATTTGCAAAGAAAAAACTTCGGATGATGATAAAAATAGAGAAATGAAAGATCAGGCAGAAAATCGTTGCATTCTGACGATGGAAACTTCAACGTCACGCGACATTATCGTTGCATTCCAACGATGCAAACTTCAACGTCACGCGACATTATCGTTGCATTCCAACGATGCAAACTTCAACGTCATGCGCCATTATAGTTGCGCGAAACTCGTTTGGGTAAATAAAATGTCCATAATTCACGTTTCTCGATTCTTCACATACAAAATCGAATGATATTGAAGCCTGCGCATCGTTGTGATGCAACGAAAATGATTTTTTTTATTTCCCTTCTTTTTTGGGTAAAGTTGGCTTGTGAAAATCACTCCACAGTTCTTTAGGATCCTTTTTTCGACAATTTCAGCATAAATCTGCGAGAAAAGACTTTCGGGAATAATAAAAATAGAGGAATGAGGAAAAAAAATTGTCGTTGCATCCCAACGATGCAACTTTCAACGGCATATGAAATGCCATTACTTAACAGTGAGACACAGCACTTCATGTGACCAAACAAAGCCTTATGTATCTTTGAAGAAAACCAAATGAAGCGTTTTTTTTCTATTTGCTCAAATGATGTACAAACATCCAAAAAATGATATCGTTGATATGTATTAACATCCCAAGAATAATATGGTCCGAAAGAAAATAGTAAAAAAAAAATTTAACGCCGTTTTTTCTTTAAAAAATGTTTACAAAATAAAGCGGATTTGTAACTCCTATAATTTCGAACCGATTGACTTCAAATTTCAACGGTAGCTTCTCAGATACATTTTTCAGCGAAGTACACACGATTTTTCTGATCTATCAACAATTACCGTTTTTATAAACAAATAAAGGCCGTTTTTAATCCGAAGATGCGACTTTTATATACAAAACTATATACAAAACTAATATAGATTACGAAAAAAAATGTTCTAAGTGCTCATGTGCGTTTCCAACGAGTCCGCCCGTGCCTAAAAAGGCGTTCTCTTTCTCGGCCACTGGGCCGCCATTTTGTATTTTTTTGGAAAATAAAAATTGACTCAAGTACCTAAAGATGTGTAAAAAACACCCTCCAAACCTCATATTGATTGCTTTATTAGGATGTTTAAAAGAAAATCCGAAGACAAGCCTTGTTTTCCGACCATCCAAAGGTATACAAATGGCGTTAAGGTTTGCATCGTTGGAATGCAACGATTTTTTATTTTCCAGTTTCATTATTTTTATTACTATACAAATTTATTTTTGTAGATAAAGGTCTACGTTAAGAATATGGATACGAAAAAATGTTTAAGTGATTTTCGCTACCTAAATTCGCCAAAAATGTGAGCAAGTAAGAAGAAAAAGCAAATTCCCTTGCATTCCAACGATGCAAACTTCAACATCATGGTATTCAATGCCTTAAGATTTTTTCTCAATGTGTAGCGATACGAATATATGAAATATTCTTTTTATTCACAAATGTTCGCTCCGTATCTGTCTGTAAATTAACACGTCACAAGTTACAGTCATCAGAAAGCGTATTCTTTGTTCTGGGGAGATTCTGTGACGAGTAGACGCACTCTCATGTAAGCTCGTGTATCTATCTCCCGTAATTAGGATTCTCGTATCGAGGATCGATGTTTTTTTCGTGAACATTGAAAATGTTCTTCGGTGAATATGTCGAATCGGCTGGCGACCTCAAAATCGATGGGAATTATTTCAAATGGTAAAGCGATATTTACGATGGAAGAGGGCGCCCGAAGTTTACGGCGGGATACACATTTAGACAGGAAAAAAATGAGCAGTATTGAGGGATTTTGTAAACTAAGAAACAATTATTCTACAATTATCAAACTCTAGGTATACTTTAATATTATATTCAAGTATACGAAACAATTTTTAAAATTTAATTCATCATCAAAATGGCGAAGCTGTGGCAGAGTGTGCAAGGTCGCCGCGGGAGTTGCGAATCGGCGTGCAGTCTAGCTTCCCGTAGACTTTGATTTGCAAAAAAATTCAAACATTTTTTCAGTTAGAACATGTATAGTTTCTATGTGACGGTAATTAAAATGAAGAAAATGCAAAATTGAGAAAATGGCACGCATTTGCAAAAAAATCAACATTTCACGCAACATTTCTGTAAAATGTGGATTAAAAAAGTCGTTTTTTTTTTTTTCAAATTTTCAAAAACAATTTTCGTCAAGTACAAGGTACCAATATTATCAATATTTCTACCAAGTTTCAACTCAATCGGCTTAATAGTTTTTATGTAATCCTGCACGAAAATTTCGATAATGCAGTTTTAAGAAAAACACGGTTGAAGTTCACGCCCGCTCCGAATCCGAGCGGTGAGGCACAGCGTTGACGGGCTGTAACGTTTGAAGTTTTTAAAATTTCGCTTTGAAACTTTGGGAGAATATTCTACATGTATAGTTCTATCGTTAAAAAAAAAGAAATCGATTTTCCGATCGTTGTAAATGTATATCCCGCCTTGATTGAACATCAGTGGTAGTCGCCCAACACACATTTACCGTGCAGCAGTTGCAGTAGCTCGAACAAACCCAAGAGGGCCAACCAAACTCGAACCAAATTTTTTTTTAACTTTTCTAGCGATAAGTTTCGACGAAAAAATATTCCGACCGATTTTGGGGTGAACATTGAGCCGTGCATTCAACGCTAAAAACGCCATTTTATTTTGCCGGGCTCACCTCGTAATTCGTCGCATCCATCAACGATTGCTGCAACATCTGCTTGATGGAATCGAGATGATTCGCCTGCTGGTTTCCAAACACTCCCGGGGCGGATCTGCAACGATTTATCAATTTCGGTTTCGAAGTTCATAGATGGCTTCAGTGACTTCTAAAGAGATTGAAAGAAAACGTGTACGCGAGGGACCAAAGGTGAAAAGGTGGAACGCGGTTGTTCGCAGGAAGGCACTTTGGACTGCGTACAGAGAGACGTGGGAGGCGAATTCGAGAGGGAAATATGATCGGGCGTGTATGAAGTTTGAAGCCTCGTTGACAACTCACGTGAACATGCGGAGGGCGCTCTCCTTGAGCGCGGGCACCGGTCCGTTGACACACTGGAATAGAAACTGAAGGAATTCCGGCCACTGATTGTTGCCATCCTCGTCGATGAGATTTCGCGCGACCTCGGCCGCGACCTCGCAAACTTTGCGCCTTATGGCCTCTGTTTGTTCATTTTGCACGGACAGGAGGATTTGCTTCTTCAACTCGATCTGAGCCTCTGGGGGTATCTGCAACGAGGCATTCGAACGTTCAACAGAATTGTGGACGCGCCGATACTCCGATGGGTGAGCGCGATAGGAAATGTCAAAGAATATCTTCTTTTTCGCTGAGTTTGGACCAGGATTGAAAATGCAGTACTTTTTGTAATGCATTAGTTTTCATTAATTATTACTTTACATTTTATAATGAAAAAAAAAAATTCATCACCCATTGCATTACATTCAGTAATGTAACAAATTTCCATTACTCGTTACATTACATTTTGTAATGCAAACAATTGCCATTACTCATTACATTGGATTTTGTAATGTAGAAAATTTTCATTACTCATTACATTGGAATTTGTAATGTAAAAAATTTCCATTCCTCATTACATTACATTTTGTAATGTGAAATATTTTCATTACCCATTACATTGTAATGGGCAATGGAAATTTTTTACATTACAAAATGTAATGTAATGAGTAATGGATTTTTTTACATTACGAAATGTAATGTGAACAAATTCCATTACTCACTACCTTATATTTTGTAATGTAAAAAAATTCCATTACTCATTACATTAAGTTTTGTAATGCACAAAATTCCATTACCCATTACAATGTAATGTGTAATAACATTTTTTGTTATTACATATTACATTGCATTTTGCAATGAAAATGTTTCACATTACAAAATGTAATGTAATGAGTAATGGAAATTTTTTACAACACAAAATATAATGTAATGAGAAATGGACATTTTCTACATTACAGAATCCAATGTAATAAGTAACGGAAATTGTTTACGTTACAAAATATAATGTAATGAGTAATGGAATTTTTTCACATTACTGAACGTAATGAAATATTTTTTCATTACCCATAAAAAAAAAAGAATAATGCATTACTTTTCCCGGAAAAACACTTGTTCCGGGCTGCTCGTGAATAATTGTTTGCTTCAATACTATGATCGTGTTCTGTACAGCACGACCAACTCTCAGAAACTTCCGCGCGGAGGACTCGGAAAGCTTCGCCGTCAAGACGACGGCGTAGCAAAAGTCTCAACCGCGCGGCTTACTCTGCCACGGATGTAACGCTTTCGGACCGAAGACATCTCGGCCGACCGCTGACTCCATCCGTGGCGTCGCCTATCGGCGATCCTTTCCTTCGGAGATGGAACAAACGACCGGGACTCACCTTCGGATAGAAGTCCATGAATTCCGAGGAGAAGACCCGTCGCAGCAGCACCGCTGCCATCGCGCGCATCTCCTCCGCGAGAAGTCCATTGCAGATGCAACTGAGCAAGAATGTGACCTTGCTCTCCACAGGAATATTTCTGTATGCTTCCTGAATTCGGCAGAGAAAAAAAAGAAATTTTAATTTGTAATAGATACGAGCGTGATCGATATTTTTGTCTTCGCGAATTTCAAGTGAAACCCGGGTGCCGAAAATATAGACGGTTGTGGTTTTGGACCTAGTTCTTTTTTCTTTATCCATCACCCAGTATGCTATGAATATTATAGGCGGGTAGGAAAAAAGCTGTTGGTGCACAGGAATGCATTTTTTTTAATAACATTTTTTGAAAATATCGTCTATGATAATTAATAAATTGGAATATTTTATAGAAAATCTAGATAAAGAATGAAATTTAATGAATTTTTATATATATATATAATAATATCTCATAGAAAACTTGAGTGAATAACAATTTTTTATAACAAATTTGAATAAATAAAAATATTTTACGGAAAGTTTTATCAAATTACAATATTGTATAGAAAATTGTTCATTCAAATGTTCAAGTTCGTTTCAGAAAACATTTCTTTCGAGTTAGACTATATAAACAAATTCGCTTGAATGAAAAAAAAGGAACTGAAGAGTTTTCATTGAAGAAAAACGTGTACCTTTGTGCAAAAAACATTTTTCTTTATTAGACATGATATAGGTAATTGTTATATCAAATTAAATGATATAGATAAAAATATAGATAATCGTTATAGTTGTGGATCTATGGGTTTTTCTTTTTCCATCACCCAAAGAGTTTACCGTCAATATTACATGCGGATAGAAAAAAAGGTGTTTGAGCACCCAAATTAATGTTTTTTTTTGTTTAAATAATATTTTATAGGAAGTATGAGTCAATAACAATATTTCCAAGCAAATTAAAATAGATAACTATGTCTTATAAAAAATAGAATAAATAACAATATTTTATGGAAAAATTTAATAAATTACAAGAGTTATTTATTAAATTACTATTGTAATTTAAATCAAAATAGAGAAATAAATATATATATAAAAAATAGGGAAATAAAAATACTTCATCCAAATGTTTATTTCAGGTTCACTTCAGAAAACGTTGTTTTCCGGATTTGCGCACATCAAAAAATTCCTTCAACTCAAAAACCGAACGGAAAAGTTCTCAGTGAACAAGAACGTAAATATATGTCCCAAACACAATGATTTTCCTCTCTCAGAAGTTACACATTATCTGGGATTGCACAATTGACTGCAACATTGCGCGCAATCACTTTTCAAGCATTTTTTCAATAACTTAAATACAATAACGACAAAATGCTGAGAAATTCTTCAAGTCGTAAAATTAAAAAAAAACATATTATTTCCTCTCTCCCCTGCTTTCTCTCTTTCCTTCCCCTCTCTCTGCCCCGCTCCTTCAACAACGCCCATTGCATTTGGATCATTGCTATTCGACAGAACTTCCGACGGAACGTTAGGGCGGTCATAAATTATTCAGGCCTGCGTCTTGAATCGTCGTGTCGCTAAAGGAAGCCAACTCGATACATGAGTCATGCGTCCATTCCCGTCATTCATTGTCGTCATTATCCGTCGTCGGTATCTCCATAATTTAGGGGTAAAAAAAGGAGGCGAAAAAAAACCGAACGAGAAAAACAAACATTTCTTCTCTCTAAGCAAATCCTCAGCAAGTTAAGTCGAGTAACGCACGTGTGTACGTTTTTGAAACTTCGTACCTATATATAAACTCAACATTCCTGGGCAACCGATCACGCGACCGTTTATAGCTCTACGCGATTACTTGAACTTGAAGCTGCGCCCAAAGTGATTGGCGAGAGTAATGAAGTGTACGTACTTTTTTCTTTTTTTTAAGGGGAGGTACCTGAGTAAACGGCGAGAAAAACAGGTAAACTTCGGGAATTTTTATCTCAAAAACTGATGTTTCGATTGGATCCGGGTTTTGTTTATTGGAAAATATGTACATTGACGTATGTTGAGGAATTTTTTAAAATAAATTCGTTGACTGGAAGCGATTATCTGGAAACATAGTTTTCAAAGTCGGTGGCAGATGTATCTCGAAAACGGCTTGTCCGATTTTGTCAAAATTTGGATACAATATTCTTCGATAGTTTTTCTCGTTCGCTACGTAGGGGTTTTTTTATTTGATTGAACCATTGCTTTTTTTATGCAATGTGTATGCAATCCAAAATCGTCGGAAATTGCGAACGAAAAACGAATGTTAAATTAAAACGGTCGCAATTCCGTCAAAAATGAACATTTCAAAAAAATCCTACGTGGCGAACGAGAAAAACTATCGAAGAATATTGTATCCAAATTTGGACAAAATCGGACAAGCCGTTTTCGAGATACATCTGGCACCGACTTTGAAAACTATGTTTCGAGATAATCGCGTTCGAATCGCTTCCAGTCAACGAATTTGTTTTAAAAAATTCCTAAAGATACCTCAATGTACATATTTTCCAATAAAAAAACCCGGATCCAATCGAAACATTACTTTTGAGATAAAAATTCCCGAAGTTTACCTGTTTTTCTCGCCGTTTACTCAGGTATCTCCCCTTAATACGTTCCACTGTACAGGGTGCTTCTCTTTTTACTTGCGTGTGTTGCTTGGTTTTCCCCCCAGTGATATATGATTGCGAAACTGGTGTAAATTGATGGAATATTCGTGAGCCCGAGGCAAGATTGGCGATAAATGAATCAATATATTTAATTTAGTTTTATAGGGAAAAATATAGCGATAATATAAAAAATTCTATTTTTTATTTTAGCTTATTTATTTTTTAGAAATATAGTTGTTTAAAAATAAAAAACAACGCGTATAAATGGAAGAGTACTGGGAAGACACGGGCATAGAGGTAAGAACTAAAGAAACATGGACCACGTTGAGATATAGGAAAAGAAGGTAAAAAAGGATGCGCAGATCCTCGATGCCTCTATGAAGAAGGAAGTTTGGAACGCATACTTGAATGTGGGAAAATAAGATAATAAATGAATAAGGAAGTGCTATGTGGTTTGGAAAAGTGGCGAAGCTACAAGGGAGAGGCACTAGAAGGAAAAATGAATAAAGAAATGAAAGTATGATGTCACTGAGAAATGAAAGTATGAAGATCGAAGTATGTGAGAGCTTTCGAATGCATGATAAGAAAGGAGGTATAGAGGAGAAAAAGGACTAAGGACAAATGTTAAAAAACAAAAAGAAGAAAACGTGTAAAAGGGTGTCAATCTACACAGGGGCGAACTGTGTAAAAACATGCAAGGGTATACTTGGAAATAAAGCTCTATACCCGCCATTCCCATACTGCTAGGGCTCCGCCGAAAAAAAAACAACTTCATACCTCCCAATAAATGGAAACAATTTCATCAATTTACAGTGGAATTAATACATTGTTATGTGAAGTACCTATTTGTGTATGACTTTCATTAAAAAATAAACATAACACCAGGTTTTGCTTATTTTTGGGTACTTTTAAATATTTAGTGTTTTAAACGGGTCCGTCGCCAAAAAAATTTGAGAACCACTGCTCTATACTATACTTCGTAGTTTGTTTTTTTCTCAATTTATGACGTTTTTCAATTTTTTTAGAAATTTTATATTTTTTGTGGAATGTTCCACCGGGAAGGATATGGGGCTAGTGGAAACAAGGTGGGATAGAAAGTCTGCGGACTAAACACACTAAGATGGCAATGAGTCTAAAAGAAACACGCTGTACCACATTTGGAGGGTGGAAGCAGGCTGCCAGGTAAAAATAATAAGAAAAGCCTAGATTCTGTCTGTCTGTTTGTCTGTAACGCTTATTCTGCGGTGCCCCCAACACAGGAGGAAATTATGAACGGCTAAAAAAAATATTAAACTAAAAAACTAGGAGATGTGAAACAATTAGGTTCCAGCTGCGCGTCTCAACAAACTGTGATTATAGTGAAGTGACATTTAGTGTGAGAGTTTCCAATTTTCAGTGGATTTCTTCATTGACTATTTAACAAGCTTTCCTTCAAATTTGCGGGCTCAGCCCCTTGTAGGCTCGGCGGCTGCAGGCTGCCCTAAGAGTGTTGTGAGGGGTCACGCAGCAACCCCCAAACAACCTCTACTATATTACTACCACTATATATTTTATTTTTTAATTAAATCAAATTGAATATGTAAATAATTTTTCTTACATATATATAACGATTATATATATATATATATAAGGGTGGCACAAATTTAAGCTCTATTTTTTTCCTTTTTCTCATCATCAAAGTATCTTCTTTAAAAAAAAAAAGAGGTCACGGAAGTTGCGAGTGGTCAAAAAATATTTAAAGGCTGCTCAAGTCTCCCAAAAATTTAAATTGTCATTAAAAAATCGTTTTTTTCGTCCACTTCTCACCCATGAATGTTACACTTTACAATTTTTAAATTAACCTCACAAAAGCTCTAGCCGGCCAATGTATATTTCGTGGATGCTCAAGATTTTCGAAATTCAGAATTTCCGCCAGGAAATAAATCTCGCATGCTTTATAATTCCTTGTAGCATAAAAACAAAATAAACAGCGGTGTTACATTTTCTGAATAATTTATTACGATAATTTATAACAAACAGCAATCGGACGATGTGTTATTATGTATTATTATGTATTACTGTATTATGGCGTCGCTCGTCACAGAGTACAGCTACGATTCGTCCGCAGTTTGACTAACAAGACCAACTGTGGGACGCATGACGATGCATGGAAAACTGTTTCTTAAGAAAAAAGGATTAATTATTTTGAAAATTTTACAAAGCGTCAATTTTATGAGTGAGAAAAGTAAAAAAAAATGGCCAAAAATTGGAATAAAAAGTGGACGAAAAAAAAAAACGATTTTTTAAATGAAAATTTCAATTTTTGGGATGCTTGAGCAGCCTCTTGATATTTTTAGACCGCTCGCAGCTTTCGCGACAATTTTTCTTTTTTCTTTAAAGAAGATAATTGGATGGCGAGAAAAAGGAAGAAAAAAAATAGAGCTCAAATTTGTGCCACCCTACACACACACACAAAAGATATACACACGCGCGCGCACACATAAATATATATATATATATATATATATATATATATATATATATATAAAATCTTTTTTCAGACACGAGTTCGCCTAACCTACAGGCGAACGCATGGCTTCCCGCGTCCACCAGCGATCTTTTTTTCTTCGATCTAAGCCTCAAAAAATCACCTTCCCGAAAAATGCGTACCAATTTCGTATAAGAATTTTTCTGCTCGTTTTCCTAGCACGATGGATCCAAACGTGCAATAAAACTTTCTCCCGAAAAGCAAAAAAATAAAAATTTCGTAGAAATTGACGAGATCCCGCGATGGGAAGCGCGTCGAAGCTCGGCGCGACAACGCCGCAGGCGACACGATTGTCGTGAATTGTACTCCGAGACTCGCGAACAAATTCGAGAGCCATCATCGTCGTGTCCGTATGACGACTAATAGCCATTTGGCAATGCGGAGAGTCGAAAATGTTGGCGCGCGGGGAGGTGAAGGCACGTAAAAGCGAGGAAGTGGCGGACGAGCGCTAAATAGATGCGAATCACGTCAAGGATTGCCTGGGAGGACGGCGACCGGTCGGAAACGTAGCGAATTACGAGACGAAAAAAAAAGCAAAGAAAAAGCCAGGAAAAGGAACAAGACGATGTGTAGAGGGGAGGGGGCGCGAATACGGCCACGCGACACCATTTTGGCATTTTTCCTTCGACCTATTCTCAAACACCTGTCAGTCGCATCATAACCCCGTAAATTTGCCCATTTTCGTCGCTTTTTTGCGCGTGGAATTCGCGGTTTTTTTACTGCGACGTACGCGGGCCGCGAATGACGAGAGAGGGATCGGAGGGGTGGGAATTGCGGATTGTAATTTGTAGCCGCGTGCTTGGAGCCCTCTGACAACACGTTGCCAACGTGTTGGCCACCCAGATAATTCGATTATTCAACGCCCACCGTGCAATGTTAATCGGGAAGAATTTGCTCAACGGAGAGTTTGGAAAAAATGCGTCTAGTTCACGTACCTCTGCCTGCGTTCGGTCATTGTTATCCGTGCTAAGAAGGGTCCGTAAAAGCTGTTGAAACTGGTCGAGGTCTGCCGCCATTGTCGCCGAACGAATGAGACCATCGCGCACTCGCTCCCGAGTCGATCGTCATTTCCAAACACGCGTCGCCAACCTACCAATTCGCTTTTTTCTGCCCCCCCGCTCCATCTTGAATCCTCACTGATGCCAATCGCCCTCACCGGTCTGAAGCTTGCCGTTATGAGGAGCTGTTTTTACTCTTTTTTATTCGGTTTTCGATTTTATTGGGATGGTCGCTATTTATTAGGATGGAATGATTTTTCGGGGTTGATTATGTTTGGCTTTGGTGGATCAGCGCAGTTTTGACGGAATTGCTGAAAATGGCGATTTCTTTGGAGGACGCTTGGAAAAAGAAGTAGGAGCGAAGGAGAGAAAAAGACAAAGCGCGTCTAGAAATTATGCTTAAGGGGTTAGATTACTGTAACGACCCGAAAATCAGGGTTATTTGAAAAAATTTATTTTGGAGGCGTAAGTAATATGATTGATTTTTTGATATCGTTTTTCAATCATGAAATAAAAATATTTTAATTTTTTCCCGATTTTTCGAGTAAAAATGACAAAATTAATGTTCATTACCAATAATTTTTTTTCAACTATTACACTGACTAATAGGTCTATCAAATTTCAAGCCATTCCGTTCATTAGATGTCGAGAAATCTGTACACCGTTTTGAAAAACATAGTTTCGAGAAAAATTCGTCTGAAGTTTCATCAGCAGTTCTATCGTTGTCATCATATAAGTTTACCTTCAATCTGCGACTTTTGCACCATATGTTCGACCTTCCTCGTCAATTTGAGTTACCTCAGGCGACGAACGAGTTTATGAAATTTTCACAGTTGCCCAACCCCTCAAATCTGTCGAAATTGCTGGGAATATCTAAAAATAATCTAATCTAATGATTCTAACAATGTATCTTATCTAATAGTTAATTTTAACAAACTTATCTAAAACTCCGAGATGTCTAAACTTCAATCGCGTTATTTCGATTTATCCGAAGCCTTCAGTTATCTGAACTCTATTTTAATTTCGTTTTTTGATTTATCTGAAGATTTGAGTTATCTTAGATTTATTTTAATCGCGTTATATTTAATCTAATCTAATACAATAGACAATTTATCCAATCTAACCTAATAATCTATTTTATCTAGCTTTGAGTTATCTTAAATCGATTTTTATCGCGTCACACTGATTTATCTAAAGCTTTGAGTTATCTAAAATTAATTCCAATCGTGTTACTTTGATGCCGAATGTATTTCAATCCCATTAACATTAATAAAAAAATTATCTCAATCCCTTTACATTGAGCACTTTTTATTCCTCTACATTAAAAAAAGAAAATTATTTCAATCGCGTTAGATCGATACAAAATAGACTTTGATTGCGTTAGAGCTTCGAGTGTTCAGAATATACTCGATGATTATTGTTGTAATGAAACATTCGATTATAATCGTTGCCAAAATGTTGTCTCGAATTCTCGGATCGCTTCGCTGTCACAGGCAGCGCGTGGACTTGGCCTTGAAACTAGTTGTATACCTCGTGTGTCTCTCAGTAATTTGAAAGGTGTTTTCTCCTTCCGTGTAATTGCATTAATTGTCAACGTGCACGCAATAAACAAAAGACAGTCAGCTCGTATTGTGTATAAATTGCTCGTCGACTGAAAAAGTATACCACTATGGCTTATCCTGTAATGACATTTTTCATATCGCTCCTATAACATCGAAATCCTCAGTTTTGAGGTTATGTCATATTTTTCGTAAACAATACATCGATTCGTTGCATTAGAAAGAAGCAATTTCGATGCTGTGAAAAAAAATCGTCGTGAAAACTTTATCGACGCGAGATTGTAAAAGTGACGTGAAAAATATTGCGGCGACGAAATTTTTTCATCGTGTAGAAAAATCACAGCCTTGTTTTTCTTAGTACGAGACGGTGAAATTTGTAATCTTTCTGATCGCCAGGGTGCAATGTACGGCGCGTCGGACCCTCAAGGCCAGATAAACCCGGAGGTGCAACAATGGTTCGCCTCCGTCGACAGAGACGGCAGCGGAAAGATCTCCGCCACTGAACTCAGAGCCGCACTCGCTAATGGCCAGGGAGGCACTTTTTCCGAGACCGCCTGCAAACTCATGATCGGTGCGTATTTTGTTGCTTTCTTTCATCCTTCGATGTATTAGGTTGGTAAGAAAGTCTTCTGATACTAACGTGCTTGGTTAAATATACAGGCGAACCTCGATATAACGAACCTCTATATAACGAAATTCTCGATATAACGAAATCCTCGATATAACGAAATCCTTGATATAACGATATCCCCGATATAACGAGATCCTCGATATAACGAAGATTTGTCCATTCCCTTCCGATAGACACCCGAAACCTTTATACAACAACATTATAATATACATTGTGCCCTAATTGCTAATTGCTTGTGAAAATGGCTCTAATTTGAACCTTTCTTTAAAAAATATCCCTATATTTATACTACTAATTTTTTTTTCAAGAATATTTTAAACAACATGATCGCGATGCAACGAAACCTTGATATAACGAAAACTCCATATAACGAACTTCCGTAGAGATTCGTTATATCGAGGTTCGATTGTATTTCTCGGCAAAGCAATTCGAGAACATTCGAGGGTAGAGATTGTTAGAATGTTCTAGGAACCTCCACGTCAAAGGGTATATGGAGCGCTCGTTTGTTGCGATTCGGCAGTATTGGTGACCAGGGATCAAAGAGCATTTCGAGTGATAGACTATTACACATTTCTACAAGGACGTTCTGCGAGATCTGTTGCTACTAATATGTGCAGTGTGTTCAACAGTAACGCACTTCATCATTCAACGGGATCTAATTGGTTTGAATGGTTCCGTTCTGGCGATATAGCCTTTGAGGACAAACCTAGGTCCGGCACAAAACCTGTTGTTGACCATGAAGCATTGCAATCTCTTCTACAAATGAAAGATGCTGTTGAAGTGTGCATCGTTGGAATGCATCGATTTTTTCTTATTGAGTCCTTTTTATTATTGTTCGAAACATTTTTCTTGCAACTTTTAGTCATAAATCAGTTATAAAAATACGTAAATACGCTCGAATGATTTTCATAGCCTAAATCGGCCGAAAACTAATGTTATCAATGAAGAAGAATTCATTCTCGTTGTGGTCCAACGATGGAAACTTCAAGACCATTTTGAAAGAGCTTGGATATAGAAAAGTAATGGCATCTTGAATAACACACGATCTCAGTGAGTCAACCAAGGTTACTCGCGTTTCTGTTTGCCTTTCATTGTTGCTTCGTTGCACAGAAAGGATTTGCTCAATGAAATCGCCACTGGAGATGAAAGTTGGGTGTTATACCTTAACCGAACACGAAAGTACCACAAGGGGAAAAACCAGAACCAACTCCTAAATCATCCTGTGAAGAGAGAAAAGTTTTACTTTGTTGTTGGCGGGAGTTCGAGGGCCTGTTGTATTGTGAGCTTCTTCCGCCTAACATCACAATAAATGCCGAGATCTACTCTACACAGTTACAGAAACTCTCTGAAATTATTAAGGGGTCTTCTTACTTTAGACGCTAAAAAAGGCTATTTTCATGCATTTTTTGATAGTTTTATATTATAGATATTAATATAAACGTTGTTACACTTAATACACTTCCGAAATACATTTTTTTTAAATGTATTCATTTAAGTCCCTATTTATAGACGAAAATGGTAGTTAAAAAAAGTCCTAAAAATTGTAGGTCTGCGCTGTTGATAAAATCTCGGAGATGGATCATCCGAAACAAAAAAAATCAAACGGTTTTAGATTCGGTATGTTAATGGCTATAGCGCATATCATACGATTTTTGATATATGCAAAAATAACAAAATGGCGGACATTTTTGAAAAAAAATTGTTTTTTTCCACGTTTTTGGCAATTTTTTTTAATCCTTGATATGCGCTATAGCTATAGTTGTAAAGAATATGTGGTTGAAATTTCATAAGAATCGGTTCAGTAGTTTCGACGATTTTATCAACAAGCCGTCGAAAAACGTTGTTTCAAGAAAAATGCGTTTAAAGTTTGTTTGGGTTACATAAATACATAAAAAAAATCAAATATATTTCGAAAGTGTATTTATTAAGTATAACAACTTTTATATCAATATCTATAATATATACCTATCAAAAAATTCATGAAAATAGCCTATTTTTATCGTCTCAAGTGAGAGGACCTCTTAAGGCCGTAGGCCACAGTAACGGGTGTAAAATCATGTGCGAATTTCATAATTTTTTTTTGTATGAAAAAGTGATTCACTCATAAAATTAATTACACATCTATTTAGTATGAATATTAAGCTCTTGGAAAAAATGTATATTTTTTTTTTCGATGTACAAAATGGCCGACTACTAATATTTTCTTTTGTTATTTTTTTTTACGCGCTCCTCGCCGTGACATTTAGCATCCGCAATTGTTGACCTAGAACAAAAAACAAAAATTCTCGTCAATCTACATTAGAATACCTAGTGAAGTACTCACGGAATTTAAATAATATTGTTTTATTCAAAAGTTGTAGGTATTTGAACTCAAGAAATGAATTTTCAGTGAAAAATTTCGTTATAACTGCTCATAAAATAAAATGTTTTCGATTAATCAGAAATTCCGTACGTACTTCTCTGCGAAATGCAATTAGGAACATAACTTTTAAATTTGAAGTAAATCGAGCGAAAATTGTTGAAGTTATTTGTCACGCCAATTGGAAAAAAGCTGTTTCGAGTAGTTTCGAGTAGTCTGCCATTTTGTACATCGAAAAAAAAATATATAGTAGTAGTAGTAGTAGTAGTAGTTTTTTATTTGTATGGCCTTTATGGCCTTTTACAAAAATTGTAACAATATATATCTATCTCTCTTTTACAATCTATTTTGTTCGCTATGGCATAAATCTTTGGTTCGCACTCGCCTTGTAATTAGTTCTTCTGTTCGCTATTCTCAACTTATATCTAATGCTATCGTTTTCTATTATTAACGTACATCTATTGCCTTTTTTACTCTATAATTAACTTAAACCTAATTCGGAACTCCCGCTCTCCGTTATAATCCCTTCTCCTTTTTACACATTTTTTCTATTTCCCTGAAAAACTGACACAACTCTACATCGATTTTTCCTCTTATCGCCCTTATCAATTTCTTCCTTATTTCTCTTCCATCTTGTTCCTCATTTGCCCACATATATATATACGCCTTCGCCCCATCGGATAATAGCTGTCTTCCTTTTTCGCAAGCGATTAGGTGCTCCAGTGTTTCTCTTTCGTGTTTGCAAATCCTGCATGTCCATTCTTCCTCTCCTTTCTTTCCATCTCGCCCATGTTTCCTTATGTTTTCCCGAGATGTCCTTCGCCGCCCAATATTTCCATGGGGTTTCGATATCTTCTATTATTTCTTTATATGCAATATTGTACGTCGAGTTTTGTATCTGTTCTGAAAAATATGTATATTTTCTAACAGCTTGATATTCATACTAAGTAGATGTGTAATTTGTTTTAGGAGCGAATCAGTTTTTCATACGAAAAAGATGGTTAAATTCGCACATGATTTTATACCTGTTACTGTGGCCTAAGGCCTTAAATAAAAACGTCGAAAAGGGCGTTTTCTTCACGATAACCCTCAGCCCTACGTAGCTAAAATTACACAAAAAACTATTTCGGAATTAGAATGGGAAGTATACATACTCAGTATACATAGTCGGAATTAGAATGGGAAGTATACATATTCAGAATTAGAATAGAAAGCATACATACTGACCGGACTTAGCCCCGTCGGATTATCATTTATTTCGGGCTTTGAAAAAACTATTTACGTGATAAACAATTTGATAATCAAACAAATCTTCAAAATACCCTTGAAGAGTTTTTCAATTCAAGACCTAAGGATTTCTAGATGGCTGGCATTCAAAGTTTACCAGAGTGTTGGACACGAGTTGTAGGTGAAGAGGGAGACTATATTATCAATTAATCTTATCTTGATAAAATGTTATGTTTATTTAGAAAACGTGTCGTTCGTGTCGCAAGACTTTCTTACCAACCTAATTAAAGACAAAGAACAACATTTACTACTACGATAAATGACGACTCGAATGCGGCTGAACGTGACCGACCGGATATCGATACAAGCTTCCGATTTCCTGTCTCCTCCAGGTATGTTCGACAAGGAGAAAACCGGCTCGATAGATCTGGACGAGTTCCAGGCCCTCTACAACTACGTGAACGCTTGGCTGGGCGTCTTCCGGGGATTCGATCACGACCAGTCCGGCAGCATACAGGAGGCCGAACTCCACGCAGCCCTCACCCAAATGGGCTACCGTTTCACGCCCGAATTCATCAAGTATCTGATCAAGAAGAGCGACTTCAATAACACCGAGAGCATCACCGTCGATCAGTTCATCGTAGTGTGCGTACAGATACAAAAGTTCACCGAAGCTTTCAGAAACAAGGATGCCGAGCAGACGGGCGTCATTACCGTAAGCTTCGAGGACTTCCTATCGATTGCCCTCAGCTGCAGCATCTAAAGGGACTATTTTGTGCTCTTGAAGTTTGCATCGTTGGAATGCAACGAGTTTTCTTTTCCCTCGGTTTTATTATTTGACAAATTTTTGTGGAGATTTGGAGTGTAGATCTCTGAATAAGCGAATTAATAAAAGAACGATCGATTTTAGTAACGAAGATTAGCGGTGAGAAATACGAGCAATTGAAAATAATTTTCGTTGCATTCCAACGATGCAAACTTCGATTTCGTACAATTTTTTCCAGTATCGTCACATTCGCGAGCATCTGCAATCGCTTTTTGCCGGGTACGCACCTCCAGGCCGAAAATTCGTTCTGGATTTCGCGGGTATAGCGTTGAGAATTCGGAGACATATTCGGGCTACTTTATTCATTGGGACTTCGACTAGAGGAATATTATTTTATTGAATAATAAATTATTCACGGACAAATCTAAGATTCTCTGCAATTCCAGTCCGTCGAGCCGAGTTTTTTAATTTCCTGAGACAATCACGTTTCGAAGTCAAAACCTTTTTTATTCGTCAAATTTCGCGATTTCAATGTGCTAAATGAAATTTTCTAAGAATAATGATAATAATTTTCGCGCTAGGATAAAAAATAATAAGTAACTATAAAGGAAGCGGTTTTTTTAAAACGCTGGAGGCACGTAACCCCTTAACGTTACTTTCATCGTTACCTGTTTCTTCTCACTCGTATAGTATTAGACCGGAGAATGTTAATTCTTCACATTATACCTCATGACATTTTTGTAGTTTCGTACGTAGTTTTATTCGAGGCTTTCGTAGCCGAAGCGACAAGTTTGCAAAAACTTCTCGCAATGCAATTGTAGATATTTTACCCCCCAATCCTCGTGACTTGATTGAAATTTTTGAATTTTATCTTAAGGGAGAACACCACTGTGACGGGCCGAAAAAAGTCATTTTTTCCATATTTTTTCTCGTCTACTAGATTATTGATTTGGTATTTGGAAAAAAAGTATGTTATTAACGGCCGGATCGATAAATGGAGAATGGTTGGTTTGAAAAATAAAAATAAAAAAGTCTTATGATCCGTTTAATGTAGTTCTCGTTGTACGTAGCCGCTTTTTCGAAAGAAAAATCACAAAATGGCGGGTGTTCAAAGAAGAAGAGTAATTTTGGTGAAATTTTTAATTACATTCGGGGGCTTAAAAAATACTAAATAAAAGAAGACGGCTGCGTTTAACGATATCTACTGCAATTACGGAAATTTTGGTTTTGCAAAATTGAAAATCGGACAATTATAGCTAGAGATTCCGTTTCCGATTTATGATTCCGGCCAGGTCTACAAAAGGCATTTCGAGACAAACGCGATTGAAAGTTTTAGTATACGTAAATTGTTGCGCCACCTGCTTTCACTACATTGTCTTTAGCGTGGCCAATTTTCCAAATTTTAACTTGATATTTTTTTCGCATATTGAATATTTTTCACCCGCCACAGGGGTGCCTTAAGGCGGGATATACATTTATACAGCAAAACATAAGCACTATTGGGGGATTTTCTAAACAGAAATAATTTTTCTACAATTATCAAACTTGAGGTATACTTTAATAGTATATTTAAGTATACAAAACAATTTTTTTAAATTAATTCATCATCAAAATGACGGAGCTGTGGCAGAGTGTTTGATTTGCAAAAAAGTTCAAACATTTTTTCAGTTACAACACGTATAGTTTCTTCTATGCGACGGTAATTACAATTTAAAAAAATGCAAATTTAAGAAAATGGCACGCATTTACAAAAAAAAATCAACAATTCACGCAACATTTCTGTAAAATGTGGAATAAAAAAGTGGTTTTTTGTCCCATTTTTCAAAAACAATTCTCGTCAAGTAGAAGTTACCAATATTATCAATATTTCTACCAAGTTTCAACTCAACCGGCTCAATAGTTTTTGAGTAATCCTGCACGCCAATTTCGCAGCGTTGACGGGCTGTAACGTTTGAAGTTTTTCGAATTTCGCTTTGAAACTTTGGGAAAATATTCTACATATATAGTTCTATCGTTTAAAGAAAAAAAAAAAGAAATCGATTTTTTTATCGTAGTAAATGTATATCCCGCCTTAACTGATGCGTTATTCTTCTTCGACGATCTTAGTCGATCGATACCATGCAGATCCAATATCGCGAAGCACTTTCGCACGCCAAAATACCTTACTCCCATTTTGGGGATAGAAGTTTCGAGCATGCGCTCCGTAAACATCGAGGATCGTTCGATTCTCGTAATAAATACAACGGAAAAACAGTTTTTCGCTAAAAGTACGTGCCGCGAGCTTGTCACGCATCGAAGATAGTTCAACTTCGAAATAGCGATAATACCAGATTCTTCTTCTTTTAAATCGCCTGTGCAAAATTGAATAATACAGTTTCGAAAAATTAACGACAAAGTCGTAAAGTTCACGAAATAATTGTAAAACGATCTGACGATATAACATAAATAAATAAAAAAAACTATCTTTTTAATTGATATTCTATAATTCCATTGTGCTCAACTCCACCGCTGTTTTTACCTCCCGTAATTGACGTACGCTGCTGGCAGCTTGTGGGCAAATATTTGACCGGGGGGGAAACATATTAAAATATCGTTCGACTTGATAGACAAGACATCGAGTTACAGCGTGACGTGTGCGCTATACGCAATTGTACCTTAAGCGGTTAAAGGTAACTGTGAACGTATTGACATCGTTGCTTCTTACCGCACACAAATGTCTTATCGTGAGGAAGTCTCGAGTGGGAGTATCTAAATTTAGGTGATGTAATTCTAACGTGTGGCCCGTCCACGGGGAATTGCTTCTCAACAAGGAAAAAAAATGTGATCTATTCTACCTCTATTCAAGTAGCGTTTTATGTATATACAGAGTGTCCTGTTATGAGGCTGTCAAAGTCAGATGTTCGAATTGGTTTGTATGGAAATTCTGCATAAGATATTTTTTCATAAAGTTTCCTTAACATTCAACGTTACCTGTGAAAAACATGTATTCACTTGTATTTGAAAACAATCAATTATGCAAATGGATATTGTTCTTAAATATTTGATGGTCTGTGACTTTTTATCGAACGAGGATGCAGAAGTAATGGGCTACATACTATTACGTGTGAAAAAGAACAAATAATTTTGAACATGACGAAACGAGATTCGACTTTTTTCAGCGATAACTACGGCACATCGACGAAGCATGGACGCTAGTAATTGGGAAATCCGTTTTTGTGGCAAGTTTTCCCACCATGTCACAAATGGTTCCACAATTCCGTCTTGTTAGAGTGATTTTTCGTTCCAACACCATCTTTTCGGTTTCGCCACAAATGCTCAATCGGATTTGAGTCCGTTGATTGCGATGGCCAGTCGAAAAGGCGTACTTTTCGTCTGTGAAGAAAATCTTTTACGAGACGCGAAGTAAGCAGGAAAGAGAACACAGAAATGGAAGGATACTGGAAAGCGAAGGAGATACGAGGCGAAACTTCAAGAAGTCTGGGCGAGAATAAGGTGCGGGGACACAGGTAAAAAAGGGAACAAGGGGTACGGAGATACGAAATGTCGATTTTGTGGGGAAGGAGAAGAGAGTTTGGAGCACATATGCAGCTGCGGAAAAATAAAGGCAAAAGTAAAAACAGAAACTGTGAAAGGCCTAGAGGAAGTGACGGAATTCAAGAGGGGGGACGATCTCAGACGAAAAATAGGAGAGTTGACGAGGAATGGCCCGGTCAAAGAATTCTGTTCCTACATCGGAGAATTCGAAAAAATAACGAAGGATGCGCATTGAGAAAAGTAGGATATAGAGGCAAAAAATGAAGGAAAAAGGAAATTAATAAATAAAATTGCTGATTTGTCTTGAGGTAAGATAAAGAAGAGGATAGGAGAAAGTAGAATGTAAGTTAGATTTAAGCAAATATTCCAGTAGCGAACGCCTTTCGCTTACAAAACAGTGCCAGAACATACACACACTCGGACATTTTTTCTAAATATGATTTTTCGAACGTTTTTTTTTAATGGCATACAATTCGTTTTTTTTCACGAATCGCTTCGGCTCCGCGCCCCTGAGCCGAATATCGATTTTTGTCACTCTTGAAAAAGTGTTTCTTTTGGTCGAAATATGAAGGCCGCCGTGGTCCAAATTAAGGGCGACAAATATCGTAATATTCCCGGCTAATGTCGGCATGATTTTCACTACGTAATTCTATCGAAATACCTGCTGCAGTTTTTCGGGGATCTATAACGCACTTCCTTTTTATAATATTGTCAACGTATTCTGTAGATTTTCGCGGTCTACCACTTCGACTTTTGTCACACAACGAATGTGTCAATTTACATTTACGAATAACACGATTGACCGTACTTTTACCAATGGATAAAGCAGCCGCAATATCGCGAGAACTCTTTCCTCCTGAAGGAAGTTTGACCACGATTTTGCGGACCTCAATATTCGTGTGTCCCGCCATGGCGCAGAAATAATACTGATTTCTCATTGTCATGCATGTTTTGAAACTAGTACGAAAGAAAATGCAAACTGTGCGTACGAAGCCGGGCGAAATAGCGGCCCGATATTTTTGCACACCGAAGAAACTCGTTCGATGCTGTACACAAATAATACGCCGTACAAAAAAATTATACCACGCTATTATTCATATCATAGCTCTCTTAAGGGGTCTCCTCACTTTAGACGCGAAAAAAGGCTATTATCGTTCATTTTTTTGATAGGTTTAACCTAATAAATACATTTAAAAAATACATTTACCTTACACACCTAATAAATACATTTAAAAAATGTATTTATGTAACCCAAACAAACTTTAAACGCGTTTTTCTCGAAACAACGTTTTTCGACGGCTAGTTGATAAAATCTTCGAAACTACTGAACCGATCCTTATGAAATTTCAATCACATATTCTTTGCAACTATAGCTATAGCGGCATATCAAGGATTTTTTAAATTTCGATATTTGCTATTTTTTTGCCAAAAACGGTGAACAAAACACGTTTTTTTGTTGTTTTTTCGAAAAATGTCCGCCAATTTTTGCCTATACCAAAAATCGTATGATATGCGCTATAGCCATTAACATACTGAATCTAAAACCGTTTGATTTTTTTGTTTCGGATGATCCATCTCCGAGATTTCATCAACAGCGCAGACCTATAATTTTTTTAGGACATTTTTTTAACTACCATTTTCGTCGATAAATAGTGACGTAAATAAATATATTTGTATATTTTTAATGTATTTCGAAAGTGTATTTATTAAGTGTAACAACTTTTATATCAATATCTATAATATAAACCTATAAAAAAAATCATGAAAATAGCCTTTTTTAGCGTCTAAAGTGAGAAGACCCCTTAACAAAGTAGTGCACCAAATTTCATTTAAAAATATCAATAATCAAGATAATTATGAACCATCACGTGAAGGACCTTTGAACGTGAGGGCCTCAACGTGTACTTAATTCTGGCCACCCAGTTGATCTGAAAAAACGAGCTTTTTCCCTTAAAATGAATAATATTGGTTAAGACGTGACCAAGCTCTTTTTCGTTATTGTGTTTCAATCATAAAACAAACAAAAAATTTATTTTTTTCTTCGATTTTTCGGGAAAAGATGATATCGTTATTGATTTTAAAAAAATGAAAAGAATTGTTAAGAAGAAAAACGTCGGTGAAAAGTAAAATACTATTGCACTGAAAAAGTATACCAAATCTAAAGTCAATCTGTTTATTAGATGTCTAGAAATCGTGTACATCGTGTTGAAAAGCATAGTTTGGAGAAAAACGCGTTTAAAGTTTTACTAGCAGTTCTATCTTTGTACCGATTGTTTTTTAATTTCACAGTAGCCTAAGTCCTTGAATTTGTGGTGAAATATATACAGATATACAGATACATCGGTTATTTTAATTAACATTAGTTAATTAATATAACTTACTTAATATAAATTATTTTTTAATTATTTTGATAATATAAGATAATTTTATGATTTGTTGATGACAATTATACGGTCAAACAGATAAATTAAAAAAAAGCGAAATAGTAAATGCTAGTAAAATTCCGTTTTTTTCTTCAAATATCTCATGACTAAACATAGTTGCCCAAAAAAAGCAGGCAAGTCGTTCTACAGGCAGCTTGATATTTAAAAAATCCGGAATAAATTGCAACACGGTAAATCGATCGAAAATATTAGAAATTCAATAAAAAGAACATTTCGTCGCTGTGGAAGCATTTTGAAAAAGCAGCTAATAGTGAAAAGTCCCTTCAAACAGGGAAAATGTTTCGCAAAATGCAAATTCGAGAATCAAATTACTTTATATTGCAAAAGGGTAAAATTTGTTTAAAAAAATGGATTAAAAAAAACGTTTGATGAGTTTGTGCAGTATTTCAAAGCTCTAAACCACACGTGTGCTGGAGACTCCAATTTAGCCACGACCTTCACGATACAGGTACTCGAAGGAATCGCGATAAATTCGTGCGAGATCGAAATAAAAATAAATGAAAAATAAATCTTTTGTGTTACATCGCGTTGTTTGCGAGTGGCCTGGAGAGTCCAGATGGTCATTGCGAATGTAACGCGGGGACGAAAAAAACGCAGTGTGAAGCGGAGCAACGGCAGAAGTGGCCAGTCATTGATGTCATTCACACAGAAGACTACCATCATTCACACGCCGAGAGTACATCAATTGCGGGCAAGCAAAGCGGCCGGACACTCGTAGCTTGGCACTTTGAGTGATCGGAGTTACGCCTTTTTCGTTCAGTGTACTACACGCGGGGTACACGTACAGCAAGCATACGTATACACATACATACATGCAGCCATACCGGAAACCTCTAACGGACGTACATACGCTGACGACATTGGCGCGGACCGCAAATTTTCCCGACAATATTGCCAGCGAACCCCATGATGAGTTTTGACGATGGCGGCGCTGCTATCGTGATTTTCTAACTTTTGAGGTTAGCGAACGCGTTTGCGATCCTTCGAGATGAGTATTTAATTATTTTTCCTAGGATTCTCGCTTTTCTGTGCACAATTTTTGTTTGGGTTGAAGTGCCAGTCTAGAAATGTTGAATATTTCCTCGTAGAATAAAAGTGTCACTTTTATTCGATTGGGTCAAGCATTTCGATCTCAGACTTGTCGCTTTTCCGCGGGGGTAAAAACAAATTGACGAGGGACGTTAGCGTCGCGGTTCATCGTGGCCGCGCGAAATCAACATTTGGAGCGAGAAGAAACGAAAAATACCGTGAAACGTAATAAATGAATTATTTTATTCGAGTATGATACTATTTGTAATTCCTTAAGGGCCAAACATTATTTCGGCGCTGCTTTATCAGGGAATAATTAATTCATTGATTAATTGATGTTGATTACTTGATTGATTAATTGATTTTGATTAATTATTTGATCCTGATGATGAATTAATTGCTCCCGATTAATTAATTTTTTTGCCCTGAATAATCAATCAATTGATCGCAATTAATTAATGCCGATTATTCAAATAATGGCCGCCCTAATTGAGTAATTAATTGATCCCGGCTAATTAACCAATTAATCCCAACAAATTAAATAATTAGTTGGTCCTAATCAATTACTTGATTTCTCCTGATTAATTGAAAAAATTGATCCTGATTCATTCAATAATTAATTTCTCAATATTAATTAATTTATCCTAATTGATTAATTAATCGATTCTAATCAACTTATCAGTTGCTCGTGGTTGATTAATCAATTGACCCTGATTCATTAATTAATTGGTTTTAGTTAATTAATTTATTTGGATGAGCTGATTGATTGGTCCTGGTTGATTAATCAGTTAATTTTGATTAATTAATTGGTCCTGGTTGATTAACCAATTAATATTGATTAATTAATGGGTCCTGGTTGATTAATCAATTAATTTTGATTAATTATTTGGTCCTTGTTGATGAATCAATTGATTCTGCATGATTAATTGATTGATCATGGTTAGTTAATTAATAGCGCCTGATTAATTAATCAATTAATCCTGTGCGAAAAGTCCGGTGGCGAACATCGACGGCGGCTGATTTGTTAATTCGCGTATGGCACCACCAGATGGCGCGCATCGTGAGGTTCGTTCCTAACCGACAACTTTTTTAGGTTAACTACGCTGTTGGTCGCGAGCTTTCGAATATGAACCGTATACTATATATCTGTATGTTATTCAGGAGGGATATCTCTCCTGAGGGCTTCGGGCAACGGCTACAGAGCTTGTTAGCCATTGCAAGTGCGGTCAGCGCGCGACGAGCACACTCGGTGCCACGAGTATCATCATATTCTGACCCACTTTTCGTCACTGCGCAATGCGATCGTAAGAGGCACTAATGAAACTCCCGCGCCGCGCGAAATCGACAAGTCCGAATTTCTGAAAAGTTTACCGATAACTTGTTTTTTCAATCGGGTTCGCATTTTGTGGTTCCGGTTTGAAGAGTGCGCGGTCCTAACGATTTTTTTTACGTTACTACAGCCGCCATATTGTAGGCGAGATTATTTTTGCAACAGTTCTTTTATCTACGAAGTGCGACGTAGTTTCTTTGTTAATCTTTCTCGTGCATCAGGGCCGCGAAAAAACGTGAAAGATTAGATACATCGGCGCGATTTTCAAGCCACGTTGGTGTACAAATTGTAGCGGTTTGGGTAATTCAAAAATTTGAAAATTCGGTTCCGAGGGCGTTTCCGGTTGATAAAATTACTGTCGGGCGATCAAGATTCACGATAGTTAATTACGTAAAAACGGAAACGGAAGTACAGAAAATCTAGGGTGGAAAATTAATTGGAAAAAAAGGCTCGAGCCACCGTCACTACCGATGATCTTGAACGCTGCCACGAGCGCCGACGCGGATGCCGGACGAACTAAGAATTAGCGTTCATCCTAAACGTGTTTGTAGCGCGCGTTTCTGCCGGTATGGAGCGTCAAATTCTTTTGAACGTTCGCAAGTAATGTAAAGAAGCTGTACTGAGCCAGGGCTCGCAAAAATTATCCGCAAACGACGTACAACATAGCATTTCCCTTAAGGCCTTAGGCCACAGTAAAGGGTATGAAATCATGAGCGAATTTATCGATTTTTTTCGTACGAAAAAGTGATTCACTCATAAAATTAATTACACATCTATTCAGTATGAATATCAAGCTGTTAGAAAAAATATATATTTTTTTTATGTACAAAATGGCCGACTACTTGAAACTTCTCGAAACAGCTTTTTTCCAATTGGCGTGACAAATAACTTCAACAATTTACACTCGATTTACTTCAAATTTAAAACGCGGAACGCCTTAAAAGATAAAAGAAAATATTAGCAGTCGGCCATTTTGTACATCGAAATATATATATATATATATATATATATATATATATATATATATATATATATATATATATATATTCTAACAGTTTGATATTCATAATAAATAGATGTGTAATTAATTTTATGAGCGAATAACTTTTTCATACGAAAAAAAATTGTTAAATTCGCGCATGCTTTTATACCCGTTACTGTGGTCTAAGGCCATAAATCGTCAACGATCGCGAATTATATTCAAACCCGTCGCAGCGTACGCGAAGACTAAATTTCCTAAAACCGGAAGTGGGTGTACGGAAACCACGACAGCGTTGGTGACAATTCTAAACGTTCGTCCAATACTATCGCGACGTCTACGATGAGGAAATAAGAGAAAAAATCCCGTAATTCACCAAGTGTTTCTTTTCCCGCAACGCGCGCTCTCGAACGCCTGCGGGCGCGGGAGGAACCAAGTCCCGAAAAATATTCAGTCCCAAAATGTACGAATATTCGCGATTGAAAATACGCTCAGATTCTTCGTAAATTCCGACTGTGCACGATCTCTTACAAAAGTGTAAAAAAAAGTGGTTCAAGAGCCATGCCATCGGCGTCCATATGGGGAGACCCTCGGGGCACCGGGCTCGTCGCGCGCGTTCGATCCTCGGAGCACGTGTTTTGCGGATTCGAGGCAAATTGAGTACGACGAGCGAGTCCGCCTTGCGTGTTATTGGCCTCTCATTGTTCCCCGTGCGCGACTCTTTGCGTACGATGTACACGAACACACACGCGCACGCGCTTCGCTCTACACGAGTACGCTTTTACCTCCGTCTTTCGGCCCGTGCGGCTCTCGGCGCGGCGGGGGCTGGCTGGGAATTGCACGAAACGTAAGCGCGCGACTGTACGTCCGCCGAAGAGCGCGAGAGGGGCAGGGGAGTGGAAGGAGCAGTGACGAAAGGCGGCATGTAACCGCGCCGGTACAGCGCTGTTCAACGTGAGCCGAGGCTCGAAGAGCAACGAAAATCCGAGCGATCCGCGAGGCGCGCGCGATCGGCCAATCTCAAACGGAAATCCGCGCGCGACACGAGGACCTCCTCTTGCATCATTCGCCACATACTCGACTCGCTCTTTTCATTCGAATCTTCAACGATTGTACACAAACGATCAATAAACAATCGCGGATATTTTCGCCGTTTTTCCTTTATTTATTTTATCGTGATAATAATAGACGCTTTTTTTTGACAATAATAATCGTGGGACCAAAACGGAAAACATGCCGGACAAAGTGGCACCGGTGCCGAACCGGCGAACTGTCAAAGTCGAAAACGAGACGACGTGCGCGAACGACAACGGCGGTGTTAGATTGAAAAAAGAATTGGGTCTGGTGGACGGCGTGGCTATCATCGTCGGGGTTATCGTCGGGTCCGGAATCTTCGTGTCGCCGAGAGGCGTACTGAAGAACAGCGGGAGCGTTGGATTGGCCCTCATCGTCTGGATTTTTTCCGGCTTGCTGTCCCTCATCGGCGCACTCTGCTATGCGGAACTGGGTGAGTTTTTCAAAGGGTTTTTTGGCGGAGCTTCAAAGTTTGAGGAGTTTGATATTGAATTTTGCTTTTCTACGAGTCGAAACACTTTGTAACTAATATTTTGAGATTTTGGTATTTAGGGCCCAAAAACGATTTGATTTTGGATTTTGCTTTTTTACAAATTGTAAAAAAAAACACTTTGTAACCAATATTTTGAGATTTTGGTATTTAGGGCCCAAAAACGATATGTTTTTTTGGAAAAACTTGATTTTCATTTTTGATTTTTTACAAATTGAAAAACACATTCGGAACGGTGGTATTGGGAGAGTGTACTTTTTTAACTAATGTTTTGAGATTTCGGTATTTAGGGCCCAAAAACGGTTTGATTTTGGAAAAACTTGATTTTGGATTTTGCTTTTTTACAAATCGTAAAAAAAAACACTTCGTAACTAATATTTTGAGATTTTGGTATTTAGGGCCCAAAAACGATTCGATTTTGGAAACACTTGATTTTGGATTTTGATTTTTTACAAATTGAAAAACACATTCGGAACGGTGGTATTGGGAGGGTGTATTTTTGTAACTAATATTTTGAAATTTTTGTATTTACGGCCCAAAAACAATTTGATTTTTGAAAAACTTGATTTTAGATTTGGCTTTTTTAGAAATTGAAAAAAAAAGACTTCCGGAAAGTTGGTATTGGGAAAGTCGACCTTAGTAAATTTTTGAAACTTTTTGAAATTTTGAAAATTACGAAAACGGCAAGCTGTAGAAAAAAAGTTCGATTTTCGAAAAAAACAACTTTAATTATTTGTTATTAACAAATGAATAAACATATGGAAAAATCATTCGGTTATCCGACAGAAAGTGTTGCAAACTATGCTCAGTTCGAATTTTATGTGATTCGAACGAACAGATTTTGAGATACGATTTACATAGTGCTGAAGTTTGCTTCGTTGGAATGCAACATAAATTCTTTTTGATTTTCTTCATCTTCAGTATTTTCCAAAATCTTTTTTTGCAAGTTCTGATTATAGATTGTTAATCAAGATTCTCAAAATTGTTTTAAAATTCTCGAAAAAATCGGCAATACGAAAAAAAAAAAAATACATTTTCCAGCGTTTCGCAAAACATAGTTTCGAAAAAGGGGCAAATCTCAACGGGGTGGTGCGCCGTTCGGCGATCTGACCCTCCACCAAAATCGTCACAACTCGGTCAATATTATAAATGTTCACAAAATCCCTGTTGCAAAATAAAACTAAGACCCTCGGGTACAAACTCCTCAACAGAAAATTGTATTTCTTCATTTTCAATGGTGCTGAAGTTTGCATCGTTGGAACGCGACGCATTCTTCCTCATTCTTTATCTTTATTTTCATTATTATTTAAAACGTTTTTCTTCGCAGATTTTGTCCATAAATTTTGAATAAAGATCCTCAATAATGTTTTAGTGATTTAGGTAGCCTGAATGGGCAAAAAAAGTACAGCAATGCAAAAAAAATGTTCATCGAATTCTAGCGATGCGAACTTCATTACTATTAATTTTAAGCTTACGCAATTATTTTTTCAAACGCATACATAATTCAAATACAATTCGCCGCCGGTCTGGCACCATTTCGATAGCGCAGTCGCCGTCAAAACGCAGGGTGGACTTTCTCATTTTCCTCGTTACCACTATAGTACAGTCGTGCTGTCGCTGAAAAACCCCGTGATCGGAAAAAATTAGAAAGCCAGCTTTTTGACAACTGATTCTGTACGTGCCGCGGGTGCTAAATCCAAGATTTCCTAAAAATCGGGGTGCAGGGTTTTTTAGGGGATGAAGGGGGATGGGAGTGGTTTGATGCCGAACTACACCCCCTACGAGGTCGGCGCCATGAGACAAAATGTTCAGAAAAATTCGGGCTTTTTTTTCCACAGCGCCGAAGTTGTGGAAGTTCATTTTGGGGGTGAAAAAGTTGGGTGCAATTATGAAAAATCAGTATTAATTAAATAACGCTATGAGAAAAATTCGTACACTTTTTGTTCAAATGGGAACATTGTAGCCCTTGAAAAGACACGTCGATCGAGTATTTGATCATCACTCCCCGATAATATCTTCACCCCCAAAAATATTGTTGAAATACTACAAAAAAATTGTTCATTGAATAACTCAAAAACAATCGATTTTTCGGGTATGGTTTAAATGGACGAAATCTAGAGAATAATTTTTACCATCACATGGTACATTTAAACCTTCCCCGAAAAATCAATTGTTTTTGAATTATTGAATAAACAATTTTTTTTTCTTATTTCAAGCATTTTTTTTATCTGGAAGATGTTATCGTAGAGGGATGACAAAGCTCGATCGCCATGTCTTTTCAAGGACTACGACATTCTCATTTGAACAAAAATTGTATGAATTCGTCCTAAACAATTGTCTAATTAAAACTGATTTTTCAAAATTTCACCCTACTTTTTCACCCCCAAAATGAACGTCCACGATTTCGGCGCTGTGGACAAAAATAAAGCCCGGATTTTTCTGAACATTTTGTCTCCCGGCGCCGACCTCGTAGGGGTTGTGTTTGGCATTAATCCACCCCCATCCCCCTTCATCCCCTAAAAAGACCCTACGGCCCGATTTTTAGGCAAACTTGGATTTAGCACCCGCGGCACCTACAAAATCACCTGTCAAAAAACTAGCCTTATAATTTTTTCCGATTCCAATATACAGCACGACTCAATTGCTATAATCCCAACGATTATTAAACGGGCCGCCGCAATTTCCATCTTACCAGTTCGCTTTCCTCCGGCTACGCTACGGAAACTTAATTTTATCGTTGCGCAATTCTTTCCGCGAGAGACATACGTCAAATATTGCCCGCACACTCGTAGTGTGGACACGTATTTTTTTTTTACGAGGGACATTTTGTTTTTGTTGAGCCAATGGAACGTGGAGGTGCCTCGTGCGCGAGATACCGAAAACACCAGTGTTATTATTGTTACGATAGTACTGTGTATCGATACGAGCCACGAGGTCGCCGCAGCGTCTCTGCGACACTACTATCGGGAGTTGCGTCATGTGTCCCTCGGCCACCTGGCCGTCACACGCTCACACGAGTGCGCGCGCGGGACCGTGTACACGCGTGCCGGCCGCCGAGTCAACGAACGGTTCTTTCCCCACCAAATCGATTATTTTTCGCGTCAGGCCCGCGGCCACGGGGCGGAAGTAAATTTCACCGCTTTTCTTCGGATTAGCGCGTCGATCGCGCGCAAAATTTTAGTTTTTTTCCAACCTCCGGTTCGTCATTTCCCCAGTTCCCTAGAAACCCCCTAGGGAGTGTTGTGATGCCGCACGAGGGCACAGGGAAACTGCGGAAAAACCCTGTCGATACTTGCGGCTACATATTTACAGAGTCAGTCGCGTTCATCTTCGTCAGTTCGCCATTTCCCCAGTTCCCCAGAAACTCGCTAGAAAGGGTTGCCGTACGGCACGAGGGCCCAGGGAAACTGCGGAAAACTCGTGCGATCCTTGAGGCTATATTTCCACCGAGTCAGTCGCGTTCATCTTCGTCAGTTCGCTATTTCCCCAGTTCCATAGAAACTCACTAGGGAATGTTGCCGTACCGCACGAGGGCACAGGGAAACTGCGGAAAACCCGCGCCCATACTTGTCGCTATAATATCTCTACCGAGGCAGCCGGATTCACCTTCGTCACTACCCCAGTTCCCTAGAAACTCCCTAGGGGTGTCGCCGTACCGCAAGAGGGCACAGGGAAACTGTGGAGAACCCCTGTCGATACTTGTGGCTACATATTTGCCGAGTCAGTCGAGTTCATCTTCGTCAGCTCGCCATTTCCCCAGAAACTCACTAGAGAGGGTTGCCGTACGGCACGAGGGCACAGGGAAACTTCGGAAAACTCGTGCGATCCTTGAAGCTATATTTCCACCGAGTCACTCGCGTTCATCTTCGTCAGTTCGCTATTTCCCCAGTTCCATAGAAACTCCCTAGGGAATCTTGCTGTATCGCACGAGGGCACAGGGAAACTGCAGAAAACCCGTGCCCATACTTGTCGCTATAATATCTCTACCGAGGCAGCCGGATTCACCTTCGTCACTACCCCAGTTCCCTAGAAACTCCCTAGGGATATTGTCGTACCGCAGGAGGGCACAGGGTAGCTGCGGCAAACCAGTGAAGGCGACTGACTCATACGAGCGGTCGCCCATCCGAGTACTGGCTCGGCCAATGCTGTTTGACGCGAGAGATCGGTGCAACCGCACAACGACCGCGCATCCACTACTCTCACGGTCACAAACATTATAATTCCGCTACGTTATTCGCATTCCGCTTATCCGTACACGAAATATTCCCTTGGCCTTTGCCAAAGGAAATATTAAACGTTCTCACTTAAACGTGGGAGAATCTTTATTCTCCCACGTTTTTGTGCACATTCAAACTGCCACGTGTTATTTGGGTATTTTAATGTTACGGTAATGATTTTTTCTTTATTGCACTTCGCAATGATGCTGAAGATGAATTTGAGACATGGGTCGTTAGTTTATGGCATCGTTCCGAATTTGTGGACACGTGCACAGGATAAGTGAAGTAAGCACACACACATACATACGAATATAAATAACATATACATATACATACATTATATGTATATGTATGTATATATACGTATGTATATGTGCATGTCATATCATAACATATAGCTAAAACACACACACACACACACACACACACACACACACACACACACACACACACACACACACACACACACACACACACAGCGATGCATAAAGAAACTTGTGATTTTTCGTGCTCTTTGGTTTCAAATTCCAATTTGCACTTTTATCAATGAACAGCTGAAGCGATAGCTGTGAGGTATTTTTAGTGCCGGAGTTATTCCACGTGCGTACACCCGAATAAAATTCATTATTCAGGCGCCGTTATGTCGTCAGAAACTTTTATGACGAAAAAAAATAATCATCTTACCCTTGAGTAAGGTATACAAAACTTCAAAGACACGATGCTCACTTACGACCTTGAAGTTTGCCGCGTTGCGGAATGTAATTAAAATCATGTTTTGCAATTGACCAATTTTTTTTCTTTGCAAAATTACACTATAGAAAGGGTAGGAAGTTCATTGGGATCCTTAGTAAACAGGCTAAACTTGCCACAAGACTTTGGATACCAATGAGGATGAAGAAAGTAGTTTTATTAATGATATCAATAACGTTTGATTAATTAAACGTGTTTAAGGGGTAAAGCCATAGTAAAATTTTCAAAAAATCGATTTTTTTCCCTAAAACGGTGCTTTATCATCATGAGAACAAGTTACTATTCGATTTATAGCAAGAAATATTTTTTTCACCGACTTTGAGCGTATAACGTAAGCCCACCTCTGGCACGGCCAGAGGCATATGTAAAACTTTAAGCACGTTTTTCTCGAAACAGCTTTTTTCCAATTGACGTGACAAATAACTTCAACAATTTTCACTCGATTTATTTCAAATTTAGAAGTTATGTTCCTAATTGCATTTCGCAGAGAAGCACGTACGGAATTTCTGATTAATCGAAAACTTTTCATTTTATGAGCAGTTTTATACGAATTTTTTCACGAAAAATTCCAGTTCAATTCAAATTTAATTTCAAATACCTACAACTTTTGAATGAAACAATATTTTTTAAATTCCGTTCGTACTTCTCTAGATATTCTAATGTAGATTGACGAGAATTTTTGTTTATTGTTCTAGGTAAAAAATTGTGGATGCTTAATGTCACGCCGTGGAGGGCTTAAAAAAAGATAGCAAAAGAAAACATTAGTAGTCGGCCATGTTCTAATGTGTAATTAATTTCATGAGTGATCACTTTTTCATACCAAAAAAGATTGTTAAATTCGCACATGATTTTATACCCGTTACTGTGGCCGAACCCCTTAACTGAATTGTATATTATTTTCAACAGATTCTTCTTTATTTGAATGCTGAAAATCGCCTAAAAATGTCTGGTTCATTTGTTTGGATTTGTTTGATAAATAAATGGCGGCGTAAAGTCTGAGAAAGTTCAGCCGCATCTGCAACATTAATAACGGGATGTCGGAGAGTCAATTAATTCTGCAGGCTGCATCCCACATGAAAATAAAATTAAAAAAAAAATATATCGAAAAATGTATAAAACATGTATTAAATATAATCGGTTACAAAAGTTGGATATGCCAATAATATTTTTGGGTAAGAGTAAAACCTATGCGATATATAAATATAAATCCATTTAAGATACATCTTACATGTATCAAACATACAAACTGAATGTATGTTTTATATATTTTGAATATGGTTGGTTAAGCAACTTGAGTAACAGATGACGTTGCGAATGAAAAACATCTTCAAGTCGGTATCTCGCGATGACCTAGCCGCACTAGCCGGAATAAATGATCGGGCAAAAAAATTGAAGGTTATGTGATTCTATGCGATTATCGCTCTCTATGCGAACGCAATTACGTAATTGATCCGACAATGTTAGTTACTCTTGTTAATCGACACATTTCTCAATAAACTAACATTGTGTATTGTATGATACGCAGACGATACGAAAGTTCAACCATTTAACACGTAGAACTAGCTCAGTGGATAACGTCCCAGCTCATCACTCAGAGGTCCCGGGTTCGAAACCACCTTACGGCGTGTAAGCGTCTGATATAATTTAAATTTGAACCATTAATATATTTGAAGCGCAAACACCATAATCGTAATTAATGACAACGAAAAATATCGTAAAAGGGTGCAATGATGTAAATAACGTCATAACAATTTTTTCAAGAATATTTCAAGTATAGTTTAAATATATTTCAAGTATATCTTAAGGCGTTATACCCACTTGTAGCGCAAAAAAGGCCTTTTTCGTGAATTTTTTTAAACAAAACTACAAAACTTTTTTAATCGATCAATATACCATCTTAAAGAACACATCTTGAAGAACTTTCAGTAATTTTTTTATTGAAAAATATTACATTGTTTAGTGGCAAATGGCCGTCAATGAAATAATGTTTTTATATACACGGTTTGCAGTGACCAACATTGCGGCGAAGTGGATCATCTGAAAAAAAAATGCGGATGGATTTAGTCAAATATAAGTATAAACTAGTCTTTAATCGAAGGATTTTAAAAAATATTCATTTTTTCACAAAATAGCGGACAGTCAAAGTTAATGGTTCGATTTTAACGAAAAAAAAATCGAACGATTAAAGACTACATTTTTATGTATTAAATAAGCCTGCAAAAGTTCAAGAAGATCGGTTCATTAGTGTTCGAGTAATCTTGGTCACCGACTTCAGAAATGCCATTTTGAGAAAAACGCGTTTAAAGTTTCAATTTCAGTTTACACGAAGAAAATATTTTTTTTTTGTAAACTTACATAGAGTCATCTATTCCGTCATCTATTGATACTTATACTTCAAAAAAAATGCAATAAAAAAAAATCGATTTTTTCAAAATCGCAAGTGGGGGTAACCCCTTAAATACACGTTGAACATATTTCAATAATATTTGAAATGTAGTATGAACATATATCGTGTATATTTTAGATGTAGTTTAAATACATTTAAAGTATATTTCAATTATAATTCGAATACATTTAAAATCCACATGTAGTATATTTTGAGGGTAATTTGAGTACATTGTAAGTATATTTTCAATATAGTTCGAATATATGTAACCGCCTATCCAACATTTCTTTTTATATACATTCCGAAGATTTATTTTCGCCGAAAAGTTTGATATCGCGAATATATTTTTAATGCATTTCCCGCATATATTGTATATATCTAATATATATCTAAGATGGACAATATATATCTGAAATATATTTTACATCTGTTTTTAATATATCGAAAAATATATTTTTACATATATTTTATTTCCGTGTGGGCATTAATGAGAATTTTGAAGAATTTGGGAAAATTTGATGTGTTAATTTAGCCTCGAGGTTTTTTTGTACATAACTTTCTACATAATGTTGCTTTCCGCTTGGTTTGATTGCAGGCACGATGATACCAAAGTCCGGCGGCGATTACGCGTACATCAGCGACGCTTTCGGTCCCCTTCCGGCATTTCTATACCTCTGGGTGGCTCTGTTCATTCTAGTGCCGACCGGTAACGCGATAACCGCCCTCACTTTCGCCCAATACATATTGGAACCAGCTTGGCCGGGGTGCAAACCACCCTACGAAGCCGTACGACTGCTGGCCGCAGTTATTACTTGTGCGTATAACTTCTTTTTTTTTTCTTGCCCCGACTCTCGCAGGCAAGAGGATCCATTCGCTGTCCATTGATCAAATTATCATGTTGCAGCTGTTTTAGTGTTTATAAATAAATATTGTAATTATAATTAATATCTCAATTATAATATTTCATTATAACTATAATTAATTTATTAATCATAATCAATCAATCGTTCTCATCAATTTGATAAGCCAATCGTCTAAGTTCTGTAGGATCCGAATAATCTTGCTTCCATATCATTTTGATCATTTGTAAGTTCTTTTTCTTCCCCTGGTAGAAACACCGGTTGATGAGGAACCACATGCCTTACTAGTTCCATTTCACCCTTTCTAACGTAAATAGTGGTAATATTTCACGTTGTGAAATATTCCGGGTTTGCGATAGATCGTGTTCATCTTGCCCCATTAGACGGTTAACGAATTAACAAAAAATCACGCAATGACCTTGAAAATTTCTGACAAACCGTTCTTATAATATTAATAATTAGTACTTTCGTTGTGTTTACCTATTTGTCTCCAATCAATATCAGCAAATCAAATAAACTGAAACGATGTTAAACTTTACCAAAAATTACATCGTTTTGTGAAAAAATCGGTATTGTTTTCGCACTCGAGAGGGGTGCTTCCGCCACAGTTGATACTTTCACACTCATTCACCTGACCGCCACCGCTCCAAACTCCAACGGGAGCACTGTGCTCGCACACACTGTTTAGTGGCTATGCTTATGATTCATCTTACCCCGCGTATTCGCCTTGCCCCGAGTTCCCCTATATGCATTGCTTTTCATGGAATAGTATTGTGAAAAAATGAACAGGTACCAATGATTTACTCGCGAAGCGAGTCTTGGACGTTTTGGAATTCTTGCAAATATTTTCAGAATTCACTTATTGAATTTTCGAATTTTTTATTCGGGTAAAATTTGCATTGCATAATTGTTATATATAGTCAATGTATGAATCTTAATATTACATTTATATATAATAATATTATAATTATATTTATAATTATGATATATATAATTGTATATAAATATATTTATGTTTGTTATGAATATATATTTATACATTTGTTGCTTTCCATGAAATAGTATAGTGAAAAAAACGAAGAGGTACCAATGTTTGACTCGCCAAGCGAGTCTAGGATATTCTGCAATTCTTGAAAATAATTTCAGAATTCTCTTATTACATTTTTGTATTTTTTTTGTTGTAGAATTTGAATTTTTCTAATTACTATGAAATTAATATATCAATTATAATATATAATTATTATATAAGTAATATATTAATTATAAATATATATTTATTGCTTTCCTTGAAATAATATTGCGTAGAAAAGAAGAGGTATTGCCGTTTTACTCGAGAAACGAGTCTTGGACATTTTGGAATTCTTGTAAATATTTTCAGAATTCTCTTATTATGTTTTCGAATTTTTTTATTCCGGTAAAATTTGCATTGCATGATTGTCATTTATAGTCAATATATGAATCGTAATATTACAATTATATTTACATAATTGTTATAAATATGTTCATATGTTTATACAAATATTTATAAATATATTTATGTTTGTTATAAATATATATTTAAATATTTGTTGCTTTCCATGAAATAGTATAGTGAAAAAACAAAGAGGTACCAATGTTTTACTCGCGAAGCGACATTTTGTAATTCGTAAAAATAATTTCAGAATTCTCTTATACCATTTTTGTATTTTTTTTTTTGTAGAATTTGAATTTTTCTAATTACTATGAAATTAATATATAATTATTATATAAGTAATATATTAATTATAAATATATATTTAGTGCATTCCTTGAAATAATATTGTGTAAAAAAGAAGAGGGATCGCCGTTTTACTCGCCAAACGACTCTTGGACATTTCGTAATTCTTTTAAATATTTCAGAATATTCTTTTTGTGTTTTTGTATTCTTTTTTCGTAGAATTGAGCTGCAATGAATTGTTGTACGGGAGGCTTAAATTGTGAATTGTTGATATTCGAAAAATTATTTTACACGAGTTTATTACACGGCGCATTTTTACAATATTTAGCCATTTTTTCAAATTATTAAATCCAAAATTAAATCGAAGAAATTACAAAAAAGTGATTTTTTAAAATGTTTCCAGAGTATTTATTTATGAATTTATAAATATTATGATTTTGAAATAATGTGGCACGAGTTAGGACATTCTATTGATCACTCAAGACTCTGGCGAGTTTGCGGAGAGTGCATTTTCGTCAGCTAGAAATTTCCGTGTGATTATCACACTCGAGTTATATTTAAACGGACTACTTGCCCGAACACGCACGTTTTTCTATCTTATTCATTCTCGCTATAGATTTTGCGTAGAAGTGCGAATTGGCAATTTTGGAAGTGCAAACGTTTGTGATAAAGGAAAAATGTTTATCATGAAAATTTGCAGGTTTACTGACGGCGATCAATTGCTACAACGTTAAATGGGCCACGAGGGTGCAGGACGTATTCACCGGGACGAAAATCTTCGCCCTCGTTATTATAATAGCAGCGGGCATTTGGTGGCTCTGTCTTGGCCATACGGAAAATTTTGTCAAGCCAATGGCCGGTACCAATACCGAGCCTGGCTACATCGCACTCGCCGTCTACTCGGGACTTTTCTCGTACTCGGGCTGGAATTATCTGAACTTCGTCACGGAGGAACTGCAGAATCCTTACAAGTAAAATATTTTACGCAAACACATATCGATTTTAATGATAAATTCGTTTGAACTCATTTCTTCGGCAGCCCAATTTTATTTGTTCTCGATTAAATTTTTGAATATCGTCTTTTGAATTTGAATTTATGGATATTGACTCGAGAACTAAATTTCGAATGTTAATTTTGAAATTGAATTTTCGAATATTAACTTTTCAATTGGAGTTTTGAAATTGAATTTTCGAATATTAACTTTTCAATTGGAGTTTTGAAATTGAATTTTCGAATATTAATTTTTCAATTGGAATTTTTAAATTGAATTTTCGAATATCAACTTTTCAATTTGAATTTTTATATCGAATTTTCGAAATTCAACTTTTCGATTTGAATTTGGAAATATCAACTTTCCAATTTAAATTTAAAAATAGTTTTTCTGAATATTGAATTTTGGAATTTTAACTTTTCAATTTGCATGTTGAAATTGAATCTTCGAATATCAACTTTTCAATTGAATTTTTGTATTTGAGGTTTCGAATATTGACTCGGGTATTGAATTTTCGAATAACAACCATTCAATTTGAATTTTCGAATATTAACTTTTTTATTTTCATTTTGATTTTTCGAATATCGACTTTTGAATATTGACTTGAGCATTGAATTTCCGAATATTGACTCGAGTATTGAATTTTGGAATATTAACTCGAATACTGAATTTCCAAAAATTAAAGCAATTTCAATTTGAATTTACAAATATCAACACCTGCATTTCGCGAGAAACATTATTTACCAAATAAATTATCCTTCATTCCCAACTGTTTTTTGAGCGAGATAAAATAGTCTTGAATTGGATTCAAAATTGTTTCGGGACCTTTTTTTGCTCGTTTTCTCATTCCACTGTATTTCGCCTCGTGTGAATTTCGCAATTCGTGGGCGCACCGAAAGTTCGTCGACCAAGGAATTGCGACATTCTTGCAAGTGGAGCAGTGATCGAAATATAGATATATAACGGCAGAAAGATTCGAGCGAATTGCCCGAAATTTATTAGCTCGCAGCAGAATTTGGCTAGGGCGAATGTTAGTAAAAAATGAATTTTTTTTTTTTGAAATTGAACAAGTATTTGTCCAATTTTAGAAGAAGTTAACGCTGCTTGACACGAGAGATCGCCGGACACTGACCGCGCGTGCATTAATATCGTTTGATTCATGGGCTGTACAAATTGTACTAATCAAATCCAGGCCTATATTAATCTATTAATACGCTCTTATTATCGTAAATTCCGCCTGGTACATCTCTGAATGGGAACGAGTAAAGACGAGATTGAAGCACCGAGAATCAAGAGCTCCCACGATTCTCTTTGTCGTTTATTTTTTCAATACAATATTTCTATTCACGATTACTTGCAGTTACAATTACATGAATTCGCTTGTTCGCTGAATTATCATATTCGACTCGTCACCACTGTGAAGGGCCGAAAAAAGTAATTTTTTTCCGAATTTTTTTGCCTACTATATTATTTATTTGCGATATGGAAAAAAGGCATGCCATTAAGCATACATTGAACTCATTTCATATAAATTTTTATTTTGAAAAAAAAAAAAATAAAAAAAGATTAAAAAAAATGAAAAATAAAAAATAAAAAAAGATCGAAAACTTGACAATGGTCAGTCTAAAAAATAAAAATAAAAAAGTTTTATAATGTATATAAATGTAGTTCTCGTTAAATGCGCGGGTTTTTGAAAAAGTGTTACTTTGGCAAAATGTAAATTTATCCTCGGGGGCTTAGAAAATAATAAATGAAAAAAAAAATTGAAAATCGAACTAGCTAGGGATTCTGTAGCTTGGTCAATTGCCAATATTTGAACTTGACACTTTTTCACATTTTTTGAATTTGCATACTTTGGGAAAATTAAAAAATAATCGATTTTTCTGACCCGTCACAGTGGTGTCCCGCCTTAATTGATTTATTCTTTAAAAAAGTCATTCTTACAAACGATCGTACGTTGGCGTGTTGTCGCACGAAAAAACAAGACTGACCCAATTTAATTATTCTTCCTCATTGAAATGATATTTTTCTTGTTTTTACAGGAATTTGCCCCGAGCAATTTGCATATCATTGCCACTCATCACGGTAGTTTATGTGCTTGCGAACGTTGCATATTTCGTCGTTTTGACGCAGGACCAAATACTCTCCTCGAGCGCAGTCGCATTCGTGAGTAAACGTCATTTATTTGAGGAAAATGACTTGTCACTATCGCTCTCAAAGTATGTCTGCTTTTTTTTCTCCTCGCGCGTTTAACAAAGTTGCCAAATTCTGAAAATTATTCGCGTGCCTTTTGGCCCGCTGTGGTACTCGAATCGTATTTGGATTTGTTTGGGTTGGGAGCGGTGAATTTTGAAAAGAATTTTTCTATGACTATTCTTATGGAATTCGGTAAATATTATATTATATATTAAATATTGTAAGGTTGATTTTGGAACCGAGAAAAATATGATTTTCGCTGGTTTTTCAAATCCGCGCTGAAAAAAAATGTTGCGTATTTTCGCGACGATTAGTATTTGCCAGAATAAATTGAGCGTTCTGGACAAAAATCAAAATTCCATTTCGAGTACAGCAGAATGAAGATAATCAAATTCCGAATACGAAACACTCCTGAATTTTTTTTTTGGGCATGCCGTCATTGAGGAAAAAATGATTAAAGGTGCGGTTAAATGTGGACAAACGGAATTTGATTTAAGGCGTTACCCCCACTTGTAGCGCAAAAAAGGCCTTTTTCATGAATTTGTTTAAAGAAAACTACAAAACTTTTTTAATCGATCAATATACCATCTTAAAGAACTTTCAGTAATTTTTTTATTGAAAAATATTACATTGTTTAGTGGCAAATGGCCGCCAATGAAATAATGTTTTTATATACACGGTTTGCGGTGACCAACATTGCGGCGAAGTGGATCATCTGAAAAAAAAATGCGGATGGATTTAGTCAAATATAAGTATAAACTAGTCTTTAATCGAAGGATTTTAAGAAATATTCATTTTTCACAAAATGGCGGACAGTCAACGTTAATGGTTCGATTTTAACGAAAAAAAAAACGGCCGTTTTTTGGCTATAAAACGGCCATTTTTTCTCGAAAAAAAATCGAACGATTAAAGACTACATTTTTATGTATAAAATAAGCCTGCAAAATTTCAAGAAGATCGGTTCATTAATGTTCGAGTAATCTTGGTCACCGACTTCAGAAATGCCATTTTGAGAAAAACGCGTTTAAAGTTTCAATTTCAGTTTACACGAAGAAAATATTTTTTTTTGTAAACTTACATAGAGTCATCTATTCCGGGCCCATACTTCCGTATGGGCCTGAATACTTATACTTCAAAAAAATACAATAAAAAAATCGATTTTTTCAAAATCGCAAGTGGGGGTAACCCCTTAATTTGAAAGAAAGTCTTCCAGCAGTGTTTCGTATTCGGAATCGAATTATCTTCATTCTGATGAATTCAAAATGGAAATTTAATTTCTTTTTCCAGAATCCTCAATTTTTCAGCCGAATACTGCGCGCCATAAAAACACGCTGTATTTTTTTTTCAAAGAGGACTAGAAAAACCATTAAGTATCATATTATTCTCGGCCGCAGAAACTCTGCGACAGAATCTTAAAAAACAAATGGCTACCTCATAATTTTCACCCTGTCTGTTTAATGGCTCTTAAAATATTTTTCATTTAAAAAATAAGAATGCACGTTTTCTATACGCACTGAGGTTGCAATTTCAAGATAAAAAAAATACAAGAGTCAGCGCATTCAGGCGTAAGGCTACAGTGACAATCCGAAAATGAAGGTTAACAAAAATTAATTTTGAAGAAATGAGTAAGATAATTTGAAAATCGTAATTTTATTTGGAGGTACATTAACAAAGGTATATACAAAATTTCATAAAAAATATTAATAATTATAGAAGTTATAAGCAATCAACGAAGATTATAACTTCTATAACAAAACAAAGAAGTTATAAACAAAATGATAGAAGTTATAAAGAAAGTGAGGGGCTCAACGATGTGCTTGATTTTGAAAAGTTTGAAAATAGATAGTATTGTTGAAGGTGCGACCGACACCTTTTTGTCATCGTATTTCAATCATCAAAGGAAAATGATTCATTTTCTTTTCGAGGAGAAATTACATGATTATTGTTGATAAGTGAAGAAAAAAAAATTTAAGAAGAAAAACGTCGGTCAAGTCTAAACTACTATTACACAGAATACGTGTACCAAATTTTAAGTCAATCCGTTCATTAGACGTCGAGAAATCGTGTACACCGTTTTGAAAAACATAGTTTCGAGAAAAACGCGTTTAAAGTTTGACTAGCAGTTTTATCATTGTTATCATACGTTTACCTTTAATCTGCGATTTCTGCACCATATGTTGGACCTTCCTCTTCGACTTGCGTTGCCTAAAGCGACCATCGAGTCGTCATTTTCACAGTGGCCGAATCCCTTAAGGGAGCTTCTCACTTAAGACGCTAAAAAGGCTATTTTCATGAATTTTTTAAATACGTTTATATTATAGGTATTGGTATAAAAATTGTTACACTTAATAAATACACTTTCGAAATACATTAAAAAATGTTTTTATGTATTTATGTAACCCAAACAAACTTTAAACGCGTTTTTCTCGAAACGACGTTTTTCGACGGCTTGTTGATAAAATCTTCGAAACCACTGATCCTTATGAAATTTTAACCACATATTCTTTACAACTATAGCTATAGCGCATATCAAGGATTTTTTAAATTGTGATATTTACTATTTTTTGCCATAAACGGTGGAAAAAAACGTTTTTTTTTTGTTTTTTCGAAAAATGTCCGCCATTTTGTTATTTTTGCATATATAATCATTTTTTTAAGTACCATGTTCGTCTATAAATAGTGACTTGAATAAATATATTTTTTTTAAATGTATTTCCAAACTGTATTTATTAAGTGTAACAACTTTGACATCAATGTCTATAATATAAGCCTATCACAAAAATTTATGAAAATAGCCTTTTTTAGCGTCTAAAGTGAGAAGACCCTTTAAACAATTTTTGTAGCTTTCGGAATTCTAGTTCTACATTAAAAAAAAACTTTTCGAATGTTCCCAGTACTTCCCATACGATTAATTATTTCGAGTTTCAAAATCGTATAGCGAAGTATTCGAAACTTGAACGAAAAGTCAGTTTTCCAATATTCCCATGACTTCTAGAAACGAATCACGTGACATTTCGTTGAAATATGTTTCCAGACGTTCGGTGACAAATTGCTGGGCGCGATGTCGTGGATAATGCCGTTTTTCGTTGCCTGCTCGACGTTCGGTGCGTTGAACGGCGCGATATTCGCGTCCGCCCGATTATTCTTCGTTGGGGCGCGGAACGGTCATCTGCCGAGTGCCATAGCCCTAATAAACGTACAAAATTTGACGCCGATGCCGTCGCTCATCTTTCTTGTAAGTACATGTGCACGTGAGAAAAAGAACCTCGATTGGTTTTGTTCCGGTTTGTTGTTCGTTGACGGTTCCACTCCACGAGTTGGAGGACGATATGCTCGATAAATGCGAAGCATCAAATTAAACTCTTTGCAGTTGCGAGCACACGAAGCTGAAGTTTGGAAATTATTTTTTTGTTAGATCGCAATAATAATTTTTTGCCGGATTTGGGCTAAAAAAATTACTCTGAAGTTTTTCGGGATTCTCATTAAAAATCTGCAACACAAATTGGCTGGAAAAGATTTTCCTTAATAACGAAAATAAAGAGAAATGAAAGAAGGAAAATCAATTTTGATTGCATTCCAAGGATGCGAACTTTAACAACGTGCAAGCACAGCGTTTTTGCTTTTTGAGGAGCTTGCAGAGTTTCGGATTTCCTTGCGAAGAAGCGAATTGTTCGTTGTCAGACGTCAACGAGTTTTGCGGACGACGGAAAAAAAATGCTGGCTAAGCGGAAAAACGGATAGGTTGCAAAAAGTTGATGCTCGACTGAACTGGATTTGGAGGAATGTTGGTTCTTTTTGGTTCTGATGCTCTTTTTTGTGCCCTTGCGGACTCTTACGAGCCCTTTCACTTTTGTCCCATTCTTGTCACTTCGCGTTTTCCAGTTTTTTTTTTCGAAACGCTCGCGGAGTGTTGGCAACAGCCGGTCACTTTCACGGCACGAGGGCACAGGGAGAGTAACGGGTCTGCGTAAACTTAGGATCTAAAATTCAGGTCAATTTTCAATTTATTTTTTGGATTAGAGTATTGGGATGACGCGGTCGGGATTTTACACGGAATTGATACATAGTCTTGTCAAGTTTAAGTGTTTTTTTAAATTGAAAAATATGAATAAACCGTGAGGTTTTTATTTAAACAAAGTGTGGGTGGTTTTTGTACAGGAATAACACTTTTTTGACATTTTGGAAATTACGTAAATGACAAGCTGTAGAAGAAAAAGTTTGTTTTCCGACGAAACAAAAATTAATTTGGTAATTTGTTTTTAACAAATGGATGATCATATGAAAAATTCATTCGGCGATATGATGTTATAAACTATGCTCTGTCCGAATTTGGAGTGAATCGAACTCGTAGATTTTGAGATATAACTCGCACCGTTTCGTAAAACAGAGTTAAAAAAGGCAAAAGATGAGGGGTAAATCGCAGCGGGGTGGTTCGCCGTGGCGTAGTGGGCGATCACAAAAATAGGCGAAACTCCGATAAGGCGGGATATACATTTGCAACGATAAAAAAATCGATTTCTTTTTTTTTCTTCTCTTTAACGGGTTACCCCCACTTGTAGCGCAAAAAAGGCCTTTTTCATGAATTTTTTTAAAGAAAATTACAAATCTTTTTTAATCGATCAATATACCATCTTAAAGAACACATCTTGAAGAACTTTCAGTAATTTTTTGATTGAAAAATATTACATTGCTTAGTGGCAAATGGCCGTCAATGAAATAATGTTTTTATATACACGGTTTGCGGTGACCAACATTGCGGCGAAGTGGATCATCTGAAAAAAATGCGGATGGATTTACTCAAATATAAGTATAAACTAGTCTTTAATTGAAGGATTTTAAAAAATATTCATTTTTCGCAAAATGGCGGACAGTCAAAGTTAATGGTTCGATTTTAACGAAAAAAACGGCCGTTTTTTGGCTATAAAACGGCCATTTTTTGTCGAAAAAAAATCGAACGATTAAAGACTACATTTTTATGTATTAAATAAGCCTGCAAAATTTCAAGAAGATCGGTTCATTAGTGTTCGAGTAATCTTGGTCACCGACTTGAGAAATGCCATTTTGAGAAAAACGCGTTTAAAGTTTCAATTTCAGTTTACACGAAGAAAATATTTTTTTTTGTAAACTTACATAGAGTCATCTATTCCGGGCCCATACAGAAGTATGGGCCCGGATACTTATACTTCAAAAAAATGCAATAAAAAACAAATCGATTTTTCCAAAATAGCAAGTGGGGGTAACCCCTTAAACGATAGAACTATATATGTCGAATATATAGTATATATTTCTATTTATAGTTATCTAAATCTAAATCTAAATATATACTATATATTATATATTTTTTCCTGAAGTTTCAAAGCGAAATTCGAAAAACTTCAAACGTTACAGCCCGTCAACGCTGTGCCTCACCGGTTTTCTCAAAACTGCATTATCGAAATTGGCGTGCAGGATTACTCAAAAACTATTAAGCCGATTGAGTTGAAATTTGGTAGAAATATTGATAATATTGGTACGTTCTACTTGACGAGAATTGTTTTTGAAAAATTGAAAAAAAAAAACTACTTTTTTAATCCACATTTTACAGAAATGTTGCGTGAAATGTTGTTTTTTTTGTTGTAAAGGCGTGCCATTTTCTCAAATTTGCATTTACTTCATTTTAATTACCGTCACATAGAAACTATACATGTTCTAACTGAAAAAATGTTTGAACTTTTTTGCAATTCAAAGTCTACGGGAAGCTTGACTGCACGCGGATTCGCAAGTCCCGCGGCGACGTTGCTGTAACACTCTGCCACAGCTCCGTCATTTTGATGATGAATTAATTAAAAAAAATTGTTTTGTATACTTAAATATACTATTAAAGTATACCTAAAGTTTGATAATTGCAGAATAATTATTGCTTAGTTTAAAAAATTACTCAATATTGCTTATTTTTTTTCCTGTCTAAATGTATATCCCGCCTAAGTTTTTAGAATTTTTACAACATCTCTATTGCATATTAAAGACGAGATTCAAGTTTGCATCGTTGGAATCCAATGAAGATTAATTTTGGAAATTAATCGTTTCAATTAATTTTGGCAAAATTTGTCTACGCAAATCTCTGTCATTTTTTAGAGTACTGATTTCGCGATTTGCATATACATCTGCCAAAAATATTTCGTATATTAATAAAAATAAGGAAATGAAAAATATAAAATAAAACTTTCGTTGAGTTCCAACGATGCAAACTTCAACACTATTATTGAAGTAAATTAAGGGAGGACACCACTGTGACGGAGCGAAAAAAGGTCGTTTTTTCCGATTTTTTTTGTTTACTAGATTATTCATTTGATTAGAATGTAATTACTATTAGATTACTATTGCTAGATTAGATTTGGAAAAAAGGTATGTCGTTAAGCATACATTGAACTTTTTCGTGTAAATTTTTATTTAAAAAAATAAAAAATTCTCAACGTTAATGAGGTATTATCGAGGTTGGCCTGAAAAATAAAAATAACCAAGTTTTATAATCTATATGTAGTCCACGTTGTACGCAGCCGTTTTTCGAAATTTGTACTTATATTTTTTGTACTTATATTCGGGGGCGTAAAAATACTATATTAAAAAAAATACGTCTACGTCCAACGATAGCTACGCAATAATGGAAATTTCGGTTTTTGAAAATTGAAGATCGGACATTTATAGCTGATTCCGGCCAGGTCGAGCCAAGTCGAATTACTTAGAAATTAAAAAAGTGATTCAAAATTGTAAAATTATGAAGAAAAAAAAACGAAACCATTATTAGAGTAAATTAATTCAACACCAATATTGGCTGTAGGCAATGAAACTACGCAATAAAAAATCTCACGTATGAAATTTCCATCCTACGTAGACCCCTTAATTTTCAATTGAATCTTTCGTCTCGGTCACCCCGGAGCAATTTTTTTTAGCCTCGCTTATAGACTCACCTTTCGGTTCTCTGTAATAATAAGAAGAAAAATCTCCGTAGATTTGGCTCGGATAACTATGATTCGTAGCTCGTTTACTCGCGTTTCGCGGCGTACGTTTTGATTGGAAAAAGTGGCGGGTGGCGGCACAGCCGCGCTACTGAATTGATATAAATTGGTAGTTCGTTGACCATTGAACGATGAATGAACATATCAAACACAACGCCACGAACTACAATCATCACAATTCACTGGTATACTTTAATCATATTGAGAATTAAATAGATTGAAAGCCCCGATGGGAGTTCTCGGAGACTCGAGACACTGCAAAATGTCACTACGTCGCTTCGACGTTTGGCCTTCCTCCTTTGCTCTTTGTGCGTCGTTTAATTCGTTCGGATACAATCGCGATGCCCCGCCTTCCTTCGTGTTCCCATCGTCATGGGAAAATCCGTCCAAACGTACTCGCCCTAAAGGCGAGTAAAGAGAAAATTAAATTGTCAATTGTCGCAAAAACAGGAATTTTCGTGAATTTTTTCCTCGTAAAACGTGCACGGGTTTTCAAATATTTTTTTTTACAGCAAAGAGTATGGTTTTAAGTATCTTTTACAATTTTTGTATTGACAAATATTTATAAATGTGGGAGATACAATGGTTTGTGGAGAAACAAATCATCCGGAATAAAAAAAATCAAACGCATTTAGTTTTCGCATGATTATCCAGTGCTTGGACGAAGGATTTAATAAAATATTGATTTTTGAAAAAATTGAGGCAGTCCAAAGTGAAAGTATCGATTTTCGGAGAAAAAACGCTCTATTTTCGAAGATAAAAAAATCCTTTGTTCAAGCACCGATTTTCTATATGTAAAACAAGTTTGGCAAATTTGAAATTGTTTGGTTTGTTTGGGTAGTGATTTTTTGTTGTGATATTTGATTTTTGTTGTGATATTTGATTTTGTAGTGATTTTTGAGGTATCGTGATCAAGTATTTTCAAAGTAATTTTGGAAAAACGCTCGTACTCAGTTTTCAGCGGATCGACTTGAAATTTGGGGAATATTGTTGAAATGTTATATTTTGAGAATCCGTCGAAAACCAAAAATCGATATTTTCAAAAATTTCAGCTAGCTGTAACCCCTTAAATAGTCTGCAATTAAATTTTTTCCCTCTTGATAAATATGTAGCGGAGTTTACGAAAATAAATTGAGTTGGGCGTTGAAAAGAGGAATTTGATTTCACAAATTGTACACTCTACGACGTGTTGATGAAATTTCATTCCCATTGTGAGAGTGCAGATTTGCGCTCTTTTATGTGTTCACTAAAACCTCTGATTCAGACCCTAAACTATAATTTCCGTCTCCAGTGCATTATCACACTAGGCCTGCTGATCATAGAGGATGTCTATTCGCTGATCAATTATGTGAGCTTCGTTGAGGCACTATTTACCACGCTATCGGTCTCTGGCCTTATCTGGCTCAGGTTCAAAAAGCCAGACCTCGAGCGGCCCATCAAGGTAAAAATATCACTTCGACACTTTATTTTTGATCGATTTAACGCTAAAATAGAAATACACAGACCATTTTTAACTCGAGACAACGCACGCATGTACAATGAAACTTCAGTTATACGTTTTTCAAGGGGTACGTCATATGTAACGTATAAATGAGAATAACGTAGAAGTGAAGTACAGTATGTATCCGAACCTCTTTAACATTTGAAAATGGCGATTGGTGCATAATTCGCGATGTTTTTCTATAGCAGTACCTTCATTATGTTGATGTTTGGTTTTCCACTTGAAAATTTGATGGGTAATAATTGCGTAATGAGCCAACTCAAATTTTCGTTTTGAACTTTTATTTGATGCAAGTTTGTAACACTGAGCTTTGGCGTTTTAGACTAGTGAATAACAGGCAGGTTCGTATTGATAAAATATATGTAATAACAGTACATGCATACATAGTGGAGGTCAGAAACATCAAAACGGAGTCACCTGAAATTTTCTCCGGCGAGAGAATATCACGTCTGAATAACGTATAACTGATTGTGAGAAAAAAACGTATAAATGCAATACGTATAAACGAGGTTTCACTATATATATATATATATATATATATATATATATATATATATATATATATATATATATATATTCAAGTATTCCAAGTATTTTCGAACGGCCTAAAAGCCTGACCTTCTTCAATCTTTTTCAAACTTGGTAATGTATCATATGTTTTGAGTGTGTGGCATTTTCTTTCAGAAAACAACGAATGGTTCGCGAAATCATATTTTCACGCTTCTCGTTCTTTTGTACCGTTGGTGTACGACCTTAAATATTGATTCTAGGAAAAAAAGGTAGCGACGAAAATTGTCGAGAATTCTATTTTCTACGAGTTTGTTTATGTTCTTTTATGCCCTAAAGTAAAAAATGAACGAGATATTGCCATAGTCGCTTTTTTCAGGTTTAATTCGAAAAATATTGATGGTAGAGAAAAAACTCTAATGACCAAAGTTGTAGAGCACTTGATTTCCTACAAGTTTGGTCATTACCATTTTTACTTAAAAATTGTAAATCGCCGAGTTGTTCAATAAAAACGATTTCCCATTAAATTTAAGACGACGATATTAACTGAACGCAACCCCGGCCCAGAATGAAACTTACACATGTTGTTTTACACTAATAAAAGAAAATTCAGTGTAAATTTCAGCAAGATCAACCTAGTCATTGGGGTCAAAAAATTAAAAAATGAAAGATTTTTCTTATTTTAGTGTTGTAGTACTTGGAAAATTTTGAATTTTTTTTTTCAAAATGGTTCATAGAAAAACGCATCTTTTTTGTAGAAGACATTTTTTCGTACGACGAGAAGATAACTACGATACGATCATTTGAAATTTTATCACGTGTAAAATCTTATCTTCGAGTTGGCCGAGTTAGCGAGTCGAGAAAAATCTGAAAAAATGCCACGTCCTCAAAATATATGATACAAAAACATCACCAACTTTGAAGAAGATTGAAAAAGATCAGGCTTTTAAGCCGTTCGAAAACATTTGGAATACCTCATATACATCCTAATTTTTTTTATTCATTGATCCTTTGCGTTTAGTGTGACCAATGAAATTCATTCTCAACTCGATCAAATTCCCGAAAGGTGCGCTCAGCCGTGTCGGGGCCACTTGACGATTGGTTGATAATTCTTTTTCTGATTGTTCTTTCAGGTCCCCTTGGTATTACCCGTAATATTTCTCGTGATATGCTTATTTTTGGTAACATTTCCGTGTTACGTCTCACCGTGGGAGGTCGGCGTCGGCATGATTATCATCATCTCCGGCATTCCGGTCTACTGGATATTTATCCACTGGAAAAACAAACCCAAGTGGCTGATCCAAGCATCTGGTAAGTTGGCCATACTTCATATGGAACCGAAATGTTTATCCAGAAAACAAATATCTTTGCTCTATTCGATTATCATTTTTTTCCACCAACAACAGGTAAATGGTAAATTTTCCTTTGACTCGCTAGCGTGGGTGCATATGTTGGTGAACATTCGAACAAGATATGTGAAAATACTCAAAAGTCTGGTAACTGCAAGATAGGATAGCGTGATAAGATTTTTTTTGTCAATTATCCAAATTATTTCATTATTTCCAATTATATTCAGACATTTTGGAGAGATTGTAAATTGAGGAGTTACTACACACAAGAAATGTATATAGAAATTGGAGCGTATCTTTTCAAGAATGTAATCTTTGGACACTTTCCGTCGAAAATTTGAAGTCTAAAATTCCGTGCATACAATAATTGATATTTTTTTTCAGAAAAACTCAACACCACCTGCGCAAAGATCTTCATGTGCGTACCGGAAGAGAAGGAGGACTGATATCGGGGGCCACGAACTAGGAGAACGATTAATTTATTTATGAAGCAAAAACTCAAAGTGATATCGCATTTTTTTTAATGCGATCATTACGATCTTCTTTCCTCGTCATTCCATTTCGAAGATATCGCTCGCGCGCGACTCGACCAGCCACAAGTGCCATTAGTATTATTAGAACTATCGCGTTTGACCCGCGCGAGGCCCTCGTCGCTTGGAGAATAAACGCTCGAAAAATTAGATTCGAGATTGTGGGATCGCGGGGCACGACGAGTCGGAGCATGTGTCTCTGCCTTGGATAACTACTGGCCCGCAACGCTCTTGGTCGGAGTATCGTTACTCACTAGCGTCGTCGCTTTTTCGAAGAGCAACAAAGGCAGCCTGATGTATTCGAGGGAATTTGCGATGGGCGCGCGAGGTCTTTGAATTCAGCGCACAATTATTTCCCCTCGTTCGTGGTAGGCTAAGTCTTTACGCGTGAGGAGCGGTGGCTTCGTCGGAATAAAATTTCGAAAACTTTTCGACGAGAATTAACCTCGTGTCCGAATTATCGCGGAAATTTGGACTTTTACTCCAAAACTCAGATGCAACGGGGTCGCGAACCATTTTGATGGTTGAGGAACGATGGAAAATGAAGCATGATTGAAAAATGAAAAACTAACGAGATGGCGATTGGGCGCGAGGAAGTTTCAAATTTTGTACGAAGATGCCACGACTATTTTTCATTCGTAGCCGCGATCTTTACGAATTAATTTACGAGCTAAATTGTATGTACAAAGTTAAGAATTAAGGATTTGTATATTTCGTCAATCGAAGGATCGGCGACGCGGCTGCGGCCGGTCTCGCGTACGCGTCGATGGTCGTTTCGCAATTTTGGACAAATTTACGCGAGAAGCACTCGGATTCAATCGTGCCTCGTGAAAATGAAATTCGTTCGCATCGCGATATCGAATAGAACGAAAATAATACTCGTCAAATTATCATTCAGAGTTAAGACGGAGCATTTGGTTGAATTATTCGCGACAAAGGTAGTTTAGTTGAATATTGTCTTTTGGGGATTTTTTTACGACGCACAAGAAAGAAATCATGTATCGGATGTGAATAATCGTGATGTACTCTCGCCAGTACTCTGCCGTATATGTGTATATGTTACAGTTGAAATCCGTTCTCAGTTTGAGGGGTTCGATACTGTGGCGACCCGAATTTCGGAGTTATTTGAGAAAATTCATTTTGAAGAAATGAGTAAGATGATTGAAAAATCGTTGGGACGTTTATTTGCATGTACATTAACAAAGTTGTGTACCAAGTTTCATATGAAAATATTAATAATTAAAGAAGTTATAAACAATTATTACAGTTAAAACATTTAAAATAAATTTTGGCCGCCCGGATGATCTGAAACGAAAAGTTTTTTTTTTCTTTAAATAAATAATATTGGCTAAGACTTTAGCGAGTTTTTTTTTAGTTATGGTGTTTGAACCCCGAAAAAATGAATATTTCTCTCGATTTTTCGAATAAAAATGATATTATTGTTAATTACTAATGAAAAAGGTCATTCTTTGGATAAGTGACTTTTCCGAAAAATGAGCCGAAAATTATTTTTTCACTATTTTCGGATTTATTGGGTCATAAATGATATTCAGTCGGGGGAGCTGACATTTTTCATTAACAATTTTTTTACGAGCGAGTCGAAATGTTTAAATATGCCCTATTTCATCACGTGTTTCCGCGAACGTCAAAACCCCATAACTTTTTATGGGGGGGTGAACTTCAACTTCCCCCGACTGAATATCATCATTTCTAACCCGATAAATGAGAAAATAAAAAAAAAACAATTTTAGGCACATTTTTCGTAAAAATGACTTATCTAAAGAATTACCAAAAAAAAAAATGTTGAGAAGAAAAACGTCGGTCAAGACTAAACTACTATTACACTGAATAAGCGTACCTAATTTCAAGTCAATCCGTTCGTTAGATGTCGAGGAATCGTGTACACCGTTTCAAAAAACATCATTTCCGGAAAAAAGGGGTTCAAGTTTTACGAGCAGTTCTATCGTAGTGATAATAAGTTTGCGTTCAACCTGCGATTCAAGCGAAATTCGAAAATTCGAATGGTACATGTTTGAAAAAATATTCTGCTTTTCATGAAATTTTTACTATAGTGTGCTGATAGTGAAAAAGTAGCTTTTGAAAATAATTTTCAAGAAAAATGCGTTTAAACTGAAAAAAGATTTCAACCGTAACATACAGAAGTGAATGAAACGTTTGATAGACATTATTTGATACGTGCTCTCTGGTAGGTTTTGCGATAATATTTATCGAAGTATATATACGCTCTACCAACTAAAAGTTGCACATGTCGACCCAAAAATAAAAGCGCGAAATAATGGTCGAGGTAGCACTCGGAAGCTCAAAAGAAGCGCAGTTATACTTTGTTTTTCTTCAATTCTTCCTACTTTTTATACTCACGAGGTAAACCACAACGTGGTTGTTTTCTTGCCATTTTCCTACGCCAGTAAAATCGCGGGTCTGAAGGCGGGATATACATTTACAACGATCGAAAATCGATTAATTTTTTTTTCTTTAAACGATAGAACTATATATGTAGAATATTTTCCGAAAGTTTCAAAGCGAAATTCGAAAAACGTCAAACGTTACAGCCCGTCAACGCTGTGTCTCACCGCTCGGGTTCGGAGACTATTAAAAGTCTCAAAACCCGTTTCTCAACTCAAACTCAAAAACTATTAAGCCGATTGAGTTGAAACTTGGTAGAAATATTGATAATATTGGTACCTTCTACTTGACGAAAATTGTTTTTGAAAAATTGGAAAAAAAAACTACTTTTTTAATCCACATTTTACAGAAATGTTGCGTGAAATGTTGATTTTTTTTTGTAAATGCGTGCCATTTTCTCAAATTTGCATTTTCTTCATTTTAATTACCGTCACATAGAAACTATACATGTTCTGACTGAAAAAATGTTTGAACTTTTTTGCAAATCAAAGTCTACGGGAAGCCAGACTGCACGCCGATTCGCAACTCCCGCGGCGACCTTGCTGTAACACTCTGCCACAGCGCCGTCATTTTGATGATGAATTAATTTTAAAAAATTGTTTTGTATACTTAAATATACTATTAAAAGATACCCTAAGTTTGATAATTGTAGAATAATTATTTCTTAGTTTAAAAAATCCCTCAATATTGCATATTTTCCCCTGTCTAAATGTATATCCCGCCTTAAGGCGAAGTAGAAGATCTACCACGTGACATATGAGTGCGAGAGAGATAGCTGAAATTTTCGAATAGAGATTTCTCAGAGATGAACAATATTTAGGGCAAAAGGAAATCATCACGCTCTGCGTCAGGAAATTCTTCAGAGCCTAATGCTTTGTTTTTCCTAAAAATTTAAACATTATGAGAAAATTCGGTTAGGCTACTGTGACGACCCGAGAGTCAGTGTTATTTGAAAAAAATCATTTTGAAGGAATGTAAGATGATTAAAAAATCGTTTGAACATTTATCTATCTGTACATTAACAAAGTTGTGTACTAAATTTCATAAAAATATTGATAATCAAACAAGTTATAAACAATCTCGCGAAGGACCTTTGAACGTAAAGGGCTCAACGGTGTACTTGATTTTGGCCGTCCTGTTGATCCGAAACAAAAAAAAACAGTTGTTTCGTAAAATAGCTAATATTGGCTGAGACTTGGCCGAGATTATTTTTGTTATCGTGTTTTAATCATTAAAAGAAAATGTTTGAATTTTTTTTCGATTTTCCGAGGAAAAATGATATAACTATTGCTGATAACTAATGAAAAAATGTTAAGAAGAAAAACGTCGGTCAAGACTAAACTACTGTACCACTGAATAAGTGTACCAAATTTCAAGTCAATCCGTTCATTAGATGTCGAGAAATCGCGTACACCGTTTTGTAAAAGAGACTTTCGAGAAAAACGCGTTTAAAGTTTTACTAGTAGTTCTATCGTTGTAATCATAAGTTTACCTTCAATCTGCAATTGCTGCGCCATATGTTGGACCTGTCACTATGTGTTTGTCACTTTCACAGTAGCCTAACCCCTTAAAATGGCGGTAGCAATTTCTCAAAGGGAGTCGATGGGCCGAGATTTTTGCTTTCTTTTCGTCGCAAGGGTTATCCAGTGTTTTGCAAAGTAGCGGAGCTTTCGCAAGCGTGGTCAGTCGATAATTCGCGAGAGGGGAAAAAAGTTCGACAAAAAAGTCCAATACATGAAACTGGAAAAAAATGTGTTAAAAATGTCGTTCGGCTTAAGAAACTGCATTGAGCGTGTGCAAAATTTACGTCGCTGGTATAGTCACCTTTAATTTCATTTGTAACGAGCGCACCAATGATAATTTAAGCTAAACATCGAAAATTTGGCGTTTACGCAAAATTGTACGCGAACGATTTTATCTCGTAAGATATAACTTTTTGATAATGAATTGTACGAACGTCCTTTGATCCACGATACGGATTAATACAAACAAACAAAAACGAGTTGTGAAAATTTGTTTTTCATTTCTTTGCCGCGATACATCTTCGTCAGCTCCGTTAGAACTGTCACAGGATATGGAATAATTTTATCTTCCTATCCTCGTCTCCGGGATGATAATCGTTATTTATTTGGCACATATATTATAATACCCATATACAGATTCGAATTTTTCATACGACTAGCAAAAAGAGATTCTTCCTTTCCCTTTCTCTCGTTATTTTGATTGAAAGACATGAAATTTTATCGGTGATTTCTTTCTCCTCGATACAATTTTTTTCACAATTTACGCGTTTCCATTATTTCCTTTCACATTTTTTGGTGTATTTATTCATTGGCAACCGTGTGGGCACACCTCAGTAGCAAAAGCGAAATTTGGCATAAGTCTATCGTGCAATCGCAACGAAGTGTACTCGTTGTTTCGTGAATCAACGCGAATTACCTCGTCGTTTATCGATATATATTTTTCTCTCATCCGACCGTACACCTGAAATTATTCCGAGACGTCATTCGTACGCTGTTACGCCCAAAATGATTAAGTTGCCGCGCAGCGTATACGATATAGCACCATGCTCCTTGACGAAATTATCACATTCATTATTTTCGAGAGACGAAAGAAAACGATTATATATTTTCGTTTTCCATCCATCTCGATTATGTTTTTGCCTCGTAATTCTTATCCCCTCCGCTGTGCACGATCGTCACATTGTCCAACGATAAGAAACACTTGAAAATATTTATCAAGCATATATATATATATATATTTATCGCACAATCTAATGTTAAAAATATTATATCTGGAGACTCTCGTCGTGTGCGTCTGCGTCAGAGGAAAAGTAAACTAACTGTGTGAGAGAGAAGACAATTTTTGGGAATATTGAGATATTGAAAATATTGCGGAAAGCTCAAACTCAGATATTTCCGAATGATTTTGGGGTTCGCGTAGTCTACGGTTATCGATAGGCCCTGCATGTGTTATCTCGCGAGACATATGGCACACGTATCATTATCACTGTTCACACTCGCGTGTCATTTTTGCTTGTGGAATAGCTAAAGCTACCCAACCATGTTTTTTTACCATCTGCAAAAAAAAACTGTCCGGGTACAAATCTCTTGTTTTTCTTTGTTTATACGGAACTCGGAATTGACGCTTCGGGCAGGTCTATCAACCCTCGGCGAGGGGTCGCGTTACCCAACCGTATTTCTCGTGGGTCTTGACCAGATTTCTGAAAGATTCTTCCGCCGAGCGCCTGTCGAACTCCTTGTTGTTCTTCGGCTTTCGCGCCACTCTGCCCTGTGGAAACACCGCGGAGAAATGTTTGGCGTTAGCGAGATGGAACTTTGATCGAAGGAGTATTTTTTGTGGCGGAGTCAATGAGGGTAACAATTGCCTAATTAAAATTGCAAAACCAACAATACAACAATATCATTACACGAAAAATCGTGACTTTTATGCCTACATTCGCATTACATTATGTAACTGTAAATTAATTATCGAATAATTAACAATTACATTATGTAATTGCAAATTAATTTTAATTTTGAACGTTTATTATCGTTGTCAATGAAAATTGAATGAACGCCCAATAATCCTTTTTTATTCACAGGCATAAACGACATAAACCTCTTCTTACGTAAATAACACAAAATTATCTTTAATTATGTCTCATTATACACAATTATCTTTCATTTTGTCTTATTATATAAAATTATCTTTAATTTTGTGTTGTTTACGTAAGAAACGGGTTATGCCGTTTATGCCTGTAAATAAAAAAGGATCATTGAGTGTTCATTCAATTTTAATTAAAACCGATAATAAACTTTAAAAATTAAAATTCATTCGCAATTACGTAATGTAATTGTTACTCAATTCAATAATTAATTTACAATTACATAATGTAATTCGAATGCAGGAAGGAAAGTCACGATTGTTCTGTGCAATTTTAACCAATTAAGCAATCATTTCAATCAGGGTAATATTTCAATTAAGGGGTTAGGCTACTGAGAAAATGTCAAAAAAATCGCCCGTCGGTTCCGGTAACTCGAATTGAAGAGGAATGTCCGATATATGGTGCAGGGGTCGCAGATTGAAGGTAAACTTATGATTATAACGATAGAATTGATAGTCAAACTTTAAACGCGTTTTTCTCGAAACGATGTATTTCAAAACGGTGTACAAGATTTCTCGACATTTAATGAACGGATTGACTTGAAATTTAGTACACTTATTCAGTGCAATAGTAGTTTGGTCTTGACCGACGTTTTTCTTCTCGACATTTTTTCTTCATTAGTTATCAACAAAAATAATGTCATTTTTCCTCGAAATAGCGGAAAAAATTGAATTTTTTTTTATGATTGAAACACGATATCGAAGAAAAGGTCGGTCAAGTCTTAGCCAATATTATCTATTTTCAGAAAAGACTGGTTTTTATTCTTTCCGATCATCCGGGTGGCCAAAATCAAGTACACCGCTGAGTCCCTCAGGTTACTTCTTTAATTATTAATATTTTTTTAATGAAATTTGGCATAGAACATTGTTAATGGGCATATAAATAAATGTCCAAACAGTTTTTTTTTAATCATCTTATTCCGTCAAAATTATTTGTTTTAAACCCTGATTTTCGATTTTTAATAGCATTCACATACTGGAATTCGATTAATTATAATTTTTCCCTGCAATTGGTGAGACTATTTCACTCTCACGAGAATTTTCAGTACTGCAGAATTCGCAATAAAAATAGTTGTATAAACCCATCCGATAAACTTTGCAATCAATTACGAAGGCAGACAAACAAACGGACAAGCAAGTACGATAAATGGGCGACTTAGAAAAACGTTTTTCAGGGACATCCAAAAATGCAGAACCAACCAAAAAATCCAATTCCAACTTGCAAGGCCCACTAACGCAAAATATACAAATAATCTGAATCGAAAATCTATCCATTTTGATTGTAAAAACGAAACAAAGACCCACATTTTTCTCCACACTGAATAGCGAACCTTACTGCCAATTTCTCCAGCTAGAGGGGACATTGTATTATAACGTAAACAGTACATGACGTTTAGTACGATTCTCTTTGGTTCTGCCCGTGTTTCTACAACTGTTAAATTTTCTTTAAATAATCCGTTTGTCGTGAATAAATTGTGAAGAATTTGTGCAATTGAATGCAGACACGAAGGCGTTCATTTATTTCCTAAAAACGAAAAACTTCGCAAGCAATGGAAAATTGTTAAACGTCATAAGCACTTTACAGCCACAAAACATTCAAGGTTATATTCTGATTATATTACATCCGCAGACTATAGAAATGACGGATTTGTTACAGCTCAGTGTATAAACATAATATTTTTGACGCTATTTACTTCTAAAAGTATATTATAAAGTAGTTAATCATCATAACCTAAAAATGTCTATTTGAAATATTTGCATTTTTTTAACCTTCTGGTATTATTTTATTACATAATACTTACCCAGCTCATTTTCATTATTTACGGGGATGAATCTGAGCCGGAAAATATTGACAAAGGGGTTATACCTTCCCTGTTTGTTTGGAGCAAAAAAGAAACTTCGAAGAATGAACGGAGAAGCAAAAGAGTAGAAGCTGATTTTTCAATTTCGGTATAGTCAAATATCCGTAATTATTGTCCATTATGTCCATTCGTATAATTTGAGTACAAGACAGACATCGTGAAAATGTACCGAGCGCGTTGACAGCTCCTTTCGTTTACGTTGTGTTTACGTGGCGCCATCTGCGCTGAGCTTTACGTAAGGTTCCATATTCCAGCCGACATTAGCCGACTTAGAAAAACGACAGTAACCCAAGCAAACCGAAACGAAAATTCGAGATGCGTAGGTCTCGAATATCAAAGTACAAATCGCTCATCTACTAAAAAACTGTCATAACACAAAAAATTCTGTTTTGAAATAAGTATGCCATGAAATTAAGAAGGTTAAAAAGTTCATATATTTCACAATAAATAAAATGATGACAGGCTAATTTAGAACAATATTGACGTCACAATGGCACGTCACGAAAATGAAGAAAAAAAAAATGTTTTTTTTTTCTTCTTGAAACATGGTTATTTATGTTATGACAGTTTTTTAGTAGATGAGCGAAATGTTCTTCGCATGGGGGAGAAAAAATTTGTAAGCCTTGGAGGCAATTGAGTCCGGGTCTAAGATGACGGCACTCACTTTTCCTTTTACTATGCTGGCCGCGAACTGCGTCACGACAGCCTCGATGGTGTAAGCGCTGGCCCATCCTCTGGGTGTCAGGAGTTCCATACAAATGGCGCCACCCTCCATCACGAAGCCCTTCTCGATCCTCGGGGACACGACCCTCATGAAGGGAGGTGCAAACGGAAAAGTCTCCGGGAATATGAGATGAAGCAATATGTGGGGTATCTCGAGTTCCGTCATGTCGGCCGCTAGCTCGCTTTCCGGATCAATTTTGTGCAAACGTACGTGCCACTCGTAGAGATTGTCGGACACTAGTTCCGCGGTGAAGGTCGATTCGGGACGGTGCTGGGTTCTCTGTATTTCGCTGAGCTCCTTCATCAGACGGCGGAGCCTCACGCCTCTCTCCGGAATTCCGACTGGCTGAAATTACATTGGAACGGAATAAGAAAAACTGCAATATAAGCGGCGCTTGAAATTTGGCGCCGAAAAGCATTCTTTGAATGTAAATTTTAGAACGTCGCGATTCAATTCACAAATTCTCGCGGAGAAGTTTGATGATTTTGTTTTATTTGTTTTTTCAATAAATTTCGATTTATTGTTTCTATAAATTTTTATTCATTTTTCCAAAAAATTTTGATTAATTTTGTCAATAAATTTAAATAAATTTTTCCAATAATCTAATATTTATTTTAACGATAAATATCGATTTATTTTTTCAACAATGTTCATTTTATGTTCTGATAAATTTCGATTGATTTTTTCAATAAATTTATCTTTATTTATTCTTGCCATTACTATATTGGTCGATCACTTATGATCGGAGCGACTCTGGTGGTGAAATTTTGTACCTGAACTGTTTACAATTTCACGGACTACACCGCTTTCCCTGCGGAGTACTCTTGTAGTCTAACCTCCATACGATATTTATGAATAAAATTATGATCGTGACCTTGACACGTGTGTAGACGTACGAGTGCATGTAAAAATTACCTGAGAACAATTGCCACTCGATTTCTTCGATTTGAAGAAATTACTGACCGCGTGACTAGCGCCAGGATTTTCGGGCAGCGCGGCTTCCGAGGGAGTTACAGCGTCGGGCCGATGATGACGGCTCAGTAATCGCCTCGACGGCGAACTCGTCGAACTGCTGCCCGCAATAACTTCCTGCTCGCCGATTTTCTCCGAGGGGCGAAACAATTTGCGAAAAGCCGCCACGACTTTTTCCTTCGATCTCGTCGACATGTTTTTTTTTGCCGCCTACTTATTTTTTCTGCTTTCACACTCGCATATTGCTCAAGCCTTTGATGTCGCACTAGTCAATCTGCAAGTTGAAAAGCACCTTAAGGCAATTCCGCGTAACGTTGCACAAATTGAATCCTAAAGTTGCTTCACTAAACAGAAAAACCCCGTCTGTTTCGAAAATAGTCATGGGTCGTAAAAATTCACTCGAAATAAAAAATCTCCACAAAAAATCTCCACAAAAAATCTCCACAAAAAATGTTTTATTTTTAAAGCATTTTTTATGGCGTTTGATTTTATGGTTTGATATATTTTTCGACCATCGAGTAGTTTGTTTCGGATTGTATTAGATTTTGTTTGGGTTACGTTATTCTTGTGCGATAAAACGTGCTTAAGAATTTGGTGATAGCGCGTCCCGTTGTTTATTAATAACTATAAGAAATTAGTTCGATTACTTAAGCACCTAAACGTATCGGACGACACAGTTTTCCAAATTTGTTACCGATATTGCCTAAATTAAGTAAGCAAAAAAGATCATTTGCTAAAATTATTTGCAACGAGCTCTTGAGTAGAAAGCCAAACAAATCAAAACAAGCAAACATAAATTAAAAACAAACCCAAATAAACCAAAAACAAGTAAAAATAAACCCAAACACACTTTCTTCCAAATTTGTTATCAGAATTGTCTAAATTAAGCATGCAAAAATGATCCTTTGCTGAAATTATTTGCAACGAGCTCTTGAGTAAAAAGCCAAACAAATCAAAACAAGCCAAAATTAATAAAACAAAAATCCAAATAAGCCTAAAATAAAATAAAAATAAACTTAAATAAAGCGAAACACACATTTTTTCAAAATGATTACCAATATTGCCAAAATAAAGAGCAAACAAATCAAAATAAGCCTAAATGAAAACAAAAAAAACGAAAAGAACCCTAAATGGATTTTAAAAAACAAAGCCAAAAAAACAAACCCTAATAGACCCAAAAACACTTTTTCCAAATTTATTACCAATATTGCCAAAATAACATATGTGAATTTACTTAAAAAAAAAACACGTCGCGTTCGTTTTCTGCCTATTATAAGCATTACAACTTCGCCTATTACCGCCTGCAGTTACAACTGCACAGCCATGGAAACACGTTTCAACTACTGCGACATTTAATAACCCAAACGTTTCTCAATCCCCGATTAATGGAACACTCCAATGATCATCCGAAAAAGTCGCAACTCCCCTCTCCCCAACGTCCTTAAAGCTTGCAAAGCCTTCAACCATCGCACCAGTGTAAAAATAGTCACATCATTTTTATCTCACTTTTGGCACTCGGGATAATAAGAAGATTGAAAAATAAGCGTTTCTCAGTCGCGAATGCTCGAAAAAAATAAATAAATAAAACCAACTTTGCCTCAAACGTCCGTAGGGCGAGGGATGCTGGGTCCATGAAGAATACACTCCACAGACTGGCCGTCAGTAAAATAATTAATGATGCAAAGCGACACGCCGAAAACGTAACAAAGGCGAGGGAAAAAAAAATCACGCTTACTCATCTTCCTCGCACGTGCACTTTTATGTTGCTTCTCTCTCTCTCCCGTTCTCTCTTTCTCTCGTTTTCTCTCTTCTTGCTCGTCTCCTTTGTCTCTCCTCCGCGGTCGATGAATTAAATATGCGAACTAACAAACAAACTTAAGTGCTCGCGAGCGTCTCTACGTACTCGTGCAAAGATACGAGCTTTTTTTTTGTTCTTCGTTGTTGCCTTTTCTTCTTTTTCCACGGAGCAACGCGCTTAAACGCGAGGGGTGATGTGGACATGCAAGCCGATGACGCGAGCAAAACAACGCGCGCAGTCTCCGCTCATCATCGAACACACAAAGGATGAAGTGATATCGTGTGCACGGAGGAGTCGCCTCGTTGCGGCTGCGTGTATGTGTGTGTGTGTGGATGTGTGTGTGTGTGTGTGTGTGTGTGTGTGTGTGTGTGTGTGTGTGTGTGTATGCGTGTGTTTGTCGTCGGGCGACGAGGGTGTAGAGCGAATATACCGCGACCTACGTACGTGCACGTATATGCGCGGAGTACACGCAGCGACAGCGAGACTACGAGGGGTAGGTGGGAGCGAAAAGTCTCATATCGATCCTACCTGCATATTTCTTGATGCTGAGTTATGAGGGCGCGGACTCAAGAGCACCCACATATCCCGAAAGCGTTTAAATTGTAACACGCCAATTGGTCGCGTTGGCGTTTTTTTTACGTTGCTTACTCGATGTTTTTTGAATTTTTTTTGAGGACTGACACCTAGTTGAAATTTTTGAAAATTTCGATTTTTCGTTTTCGAGGGATTCTCAAAATATGTTTGAAAAATATTCTGTGAAAATTTCGAGTCGATCTGTTGAGAATTGGTTGTGGGCGATTATAGGTTGGTGCCGCAGAACGGCGAACCTTAAGGGGCTATACCAGTGTGAACGCCGAAAATTTGGGTGATTTTCGGGAATTTTTTGGAAGAAAAGTACTCAATTACATGTTTCGGAAAATTAACAATAGATTTGGCTAGATTTGACCTATATGACATAATGTTTTCATAGAAAAATATTGAGATCCAAGCGACTTATGCGCTGCAATGAGGCGCAAAAAAAAAGTTCCCCCACTGCTGACATGATTCCGGCCGATTGAGTAGCTGAAACCGAAAAAGGAAAAAATGTCGTTAAACTGGAAGGTATTTCCTGTACAATGACGTAGGATTTTCGAAAAATATCAAAATATAACAAAATGGCGTATTTATGAAAAAAATTCCGTTTTCTTGCCTATAAAATGGTCATTTTTTTCAATGCCAAATCGTCAATTTTCATCCAATCAAAAATATCCTACGTCATTGTAACGTAAATATATTCAAGAGTACTCAGTTCAAATTTCAAGTCAATCGGATAATTGCTCTTTGATTTATAATGTCAGCAAATTTGAAAAATCGCATTTCGAGAAAACGCGTTTAAAGATTCAACTATGGATTTTGCAGGATAAAATGATATTGATATAAATTATATAAATGATAATGTATTCTTGAAAGTATAAACTGTCGAAAAAGACGACAAAAAAAATCGATTTTTTAAAAGTGGCACACTGCTATAGCCCCTTAAGGGTTAACACCTAGTTGAAATTTATGAAAATGTCGATTTTTCGTTTTCGAAAGATTCTGAAATATGACATTTGAAAAATATTTTGTGAAAATTTCAAGTCGGTCCGTTGAGAATTGAGGGAGTTGTGGGCGTTTATAGGTTGGTTCCGCGGAACGGCGAACTTTAAACGCGTTTTTCTCAAAATGACTTTTTCGAGATCGGTGGCCACGATATCTCAAAAACTAATGCATCGATCAACTTCAAATTTTACTAGCTTCTTTTACAAATCAAATAGCAGTGCTTGAACGAAGGAATTTTTTTTTCGATGCATAGTTTTTTTTATCAACGAAAATAGAGTGCTTTTTTCAAGGAAAATCGTACTTTCAATTGGGACTGCGTCCATTTCTTCAAAAATCTGCATTTTATTCAATGCTTCGCCCAAGCATCCACCAATATAAGGTCTATAAGTATAATATTTTTCCATACAAAAATTGTGAAAGATCTTAAAAACATACTCTTAAATAAAAAAATTGAAATCCTGCACACGTTTTTCCAGAAACAATTCACGAACATTTCTCTCTTTTACCACGAGCCACGAGCTAGGTGTAACTCGTTAACGTCAACCCCTCGAAATTGGGTGCAAATACAAGATGAATTTGGCTTCGGGAGATTGCGAGTCAACGTGGCTTTTCAATTCTACCAGGTGATGAAATTTTGGAATCGCTGTGTTAAAAATAAAAACCCACGGAGCTGAAACGGAGTTTTTGTGATGCTTAGGGCCAAACTTTTCGGGGTACCTTGCGGATAACCTTTCTAAGGTTTTTAACGTTCTGGATCCGGGTGTTGATAACATTGATAATCCGTCGAGTTCTGAAGACCATTTGTGTAGTCACCCTATGCGTTCTTCCCGGAGGTAAGTCACGGGTCGCGCAGAGGGTCCTTCTTTACCGGCAGACGGTAAAACACGTACCATCGGTCGGTAAAGAAATTTATGCTATCTTCGTAAGAGTCCTTCATCAGTTAACGGATCCACCTAGCCATCTTTCGGCGTCACCGGAAACCTGAGCAAACTTACCTCGCGCTCGGTCGGTAAGGGTTTCTCCGACAAGGATTATCCATCGAGCGAACGGCCATTGTGTTAGTCTTTTATGAAGGTTGTTTCGTTCGACCGAAGTATCAATTCGCGGGAAACTTTGAATCTGCCAAACAGTTATCTCTCTCGTGGCTGCTCGTTCGACGTGCGTTTTGAGGGAACTCGCGGAAACATTGACGCAAGCGGAGGCTGGCGAAGATTTGATCGAAAGTGGCGAAAAAAAACGAATAATCCACACACAGTTTACATGTATAAAGTTCGTACTGTAGTCATAATGATTTATTGTAGTAAAATTAGAGTAATAACAATCACATATCGTGTCATCTGTCAACGAGATATAACTCACATGCTTCTTATCCATGCTCTTTTCATCTCTTATCATTTTTCATTTTCTTACTCTCTTAATTCCTCCTCTTGGTTCTTCCATAGAAATGACGGGACATAAATAATTTAGATGCATCGTCGAGCGAGATTGTGTGTGTGTGTCTGTATATTCGATGCCACAGTGCTTAGAAATCACGTAACATTAAAAATATATATGTATAATATATATATAATATGTATAAATTGTCAAGTTCATTCCTATAAATATTCATCTAAAATCTTGTGTGGCAAATCAATCACTTAGAAACAAATTCACAATTTACGTTTTCATTATTTTATTTATTTCATTACTCTTATTTTTTTCATCCTTAAACTGTTTATTGGTATTTATCATTTACGATTTATCTCGTCATTCTTTTCTCTTTACGTTTTAGGCACCAATGGTATGCGGACCCTGTCTCTTTGGTACATACGACCGATTCGACTTGTGTTTCTCATTCCGTGGCTTATATATATATATATCCATGTGTACATATATATACTTTTTTGAATTGCTTCTCTCGCGTTCCTCGAATCCCTTGAAACTCGCTATTAATAATGTTTTTTTTCGTCTTCATTGTTTCGTAATTTAAAAAAAACTGATCTTATCGAAGATACTGAAAGAAAAGAAAAAGAAACTGGAGTCCCGTATACACGTTTGAATGTGTTTTTTTTTTCTTTGTTTCGTACGATGTCGTATCCCATGTGCTGCAGTCGATGACGCGACTCATGAAGACAAACGAAACACCACGATATCACGTCGCGTTTCCCTCGTTATCTTTGTTTCGTTATTTTTTTTCTTCTTTTGCCGTTTTGCTGTTTTTTTTTCTTGTTTTTTTTTATTATTCATGTTATTCGCGAACGAGAACTCAGTCTTCTTCCTTCTTCTCGGGTTTCAAGTCCACCATTGCGTGCAGCTCTTCCGGGCTGTATCTGCGGAAAGAGAAAAACATGGGGGTTGAAGTGATTTCGTCGCAATGAAGAAGACGGGATGGATGACATTTGAATATTGCGGAGATTTCGTGAGATTTAAGGGGCTATACCAGTGTGAAACTTTCAAAAAATCGATTTTATTGGCGTTTTTCGACAGTTTATACTTTCAAGAATATGAGATGAGATTTTTATACATTCAAGAATATGAAATGAGATTTTCCAAATTTGCTGACATTGTAACTCAAAGAGCAATTATCCGATTGACTTGAAATTCGAACTGAGTACTCTTGAATATATTTACTCTACAATGATGTAGGATATTTTGGATTGGATGAGAATTGACGATTTGGCATTGAAAAAAACGACCATTTTATAGGGGAGAATACAGACTTTTTTTCATAACTACGCCATTTTGTTAGATTTTTATATTTTTCGAAAATCCTACGTCATTGTACAGGAAATACCTTCCAGTTTAACGACATTTTTTCCTTTTTCGGTTTCAGCTACTCAATCGGCCAGAATCATGTCAGCAGTGGAGGAGCTTTTTTTTTGGCGCCTCCGAAGGCAGCGCATAAGTCGCTTGGATCTCAATATTTGTCTATGAAAAAATTATGTAATATAGGTCAAATATAGCCAAATATATTCTTAATTTTCCGAAACATTTAATTCAGTACTTTTCTTCCAAAAAATTCCCGAAAGTCACCAAAATGTTCAGCGTTCACACTGGTATAGCCCCTTAAGCGTTGAGCGCGAGCGAATGCGGATTGGCTAATGGACTTACCCGAGGAGACTCTGCAGATCGCAAACGAAGCGATAAACGTATCGCTTCCCAGCGGTTTTGTGGATAATATTCTTGTCGTAGTAATAGCGCAAGCCACGGCTGAGCTTCTCGTAATTCATCTTAGGCTTGTTCTTGCGCGTGCCCCAACGACGCGCAACCTCGTCCGGATCGGTCAGCTTGAATTCCCAACCGTCGCCGGTCCACGATATGAAGCCCTGACACGATTTGTCCGTCAGAAGCTCGAGCAAAAATTGCCACAGCTGTATCGGTCCTGAGCCAGTGAAGCAGGGACCGCCGCCTACGTGGCAAAGAAACGAGAAAACACGAGAATGATTATTGGTGCTACCGCTCGATGATTCGTTGACGTGGTTTGAGTTCTAGTTATTGACCGGAAGCTACTACTGATAGGGTGGAATTTCTATGAACTTTCGAATGGGAACTACAACTTGGAGCGCGCGCCCAATTGGAATAATTTTTAGTTGTTTCTGATGAAAACTAGAACAGGGTTCGAGGTCTAGTTATTGACCTAAAGCTATTGATGATGGAGTGGAATTTCTAGGATTTCTTTTGAATGGAAACTACAATTCGGACCACGTTCCCAATTAGAAGAGTTTATAAACACTTCTAATAGGGAACTAGAATTGGGTCCTACTTGTGGTTACTAGCCGGAAGCTACGAGTAATGTAGTTGAATTCCTAAGATATTTTATTTAGGAACTAGAGCGTGGTCCAAGCCCCCCATGAGAATTTCTAGCTACTTCTAGCAGGGGAGCTAGAACTAGGTCAGACTTCTAGTTACTAACCGGAAGCTACTAGTGATCCAGTTTAATTCCTAGGATCTTTTGTCTAGGAACTTGAACGCTGACCGAGTCCCCCATTAGAATTTCTAGCTACTTCTAGCAGGGGAGTTAGAACTAGGTCAGACTTCTACTTACTAACCGTAGGCTTACTAGTGTTCCAGTTGAATTCCTAGGCTCTTTTATTTAGGAACTAGCGTCCGGACCGATTCATGGGGCTGAAGTTTGCAGCGTTGCAATGCAACGAAAATTCTTCTCAATTTCTTATATTCATTATTATCCAAAATAATATGTGGCAAATTTGTTTTAAATCGCTAAATGAGGATCCGAAAAATCGTTAGCATGATCTTCGTAGCTCAAATCTGCCATAGGAAATTTGTAAAATTAAAAAAAAAAATCATTTTCGTTGCATTCCAACAATGCAAACTTCAACGTCATGATCGAGTCCGCCACTAGAGTTTCTAGCTAGTTCTAGCAGGAGAGGTGGCAGTAGCTCCGACTACTAGTTACTAACCGGAAGATTCTACTGATCCAGTTGAATTTCTAGGACATTTTATTTCGGAACTAGAGCATGGACCAAGTCTCCAATTAGAATTTCTAGTTACTTCTAGCAGGGGAGCTAGAAGTTGCTAGCCGAAAGCTACCAGTGATGCAGTTGAACTTCCAGGATCTTTTAATTATCAGCTACAACTCGGACCACGGCCCTAATTAGAAGCCTTTCTAGTTACTTCTAACAGAAACTTTTGATTGGAAACTGCAACTCGGACCGGTTTTCCAATTAGAAGAATCCCTAGTTACTTCTAGCGGGAGCTAATTCTAGGTCCGACTTCTCGTTACTAACCGGAAGTTACTAGTGATGGAGTTGAACTACCAGGATCTTTTAATGGGGAACTACAACCCGCCTACGTTTTCAAGTAGAAGAGTTTCTAGTTACTTCTAACAGGAAACTTTTGATTAGGAACTACACCTCGGGTCGAGTCTCCAGTTAGAAGAATCCTAGTTACTTTCAGCAGGGTCTAAGCGGCTACAACTAGGTCTGACTTCTAGTTACTAACCGGAAGTTACGAGTGATGGAGTTGAACTTCCAGGATCTTTTAATTGGGAACTTGTACCGAGTACCCATTTTGAAGAAATTTGAGTACTTAAGGCCTTGGGCTACTCTAGAGGCCGAAAAAATAGGCTTTTTAGGGATCTTTTTTGAGAAAAACAACAAAATAAATCGAGATTACAAAAAAGGGCGTTTATTATACATATCAGTAACTGTATCCAATAATTTCTTTGAAGCGATTAATTTCATAATGACGGCTGTGCAGCGTTTATCTCAAAAATGTATTTGCTGAGTTGGCCGGGAACATAACTCAGACAATTTTCAACCGATTCACTTGAAATGTTGAATATATCTTGAAAAATACATTGTCTATGGAAGTACATAGTATTTTTTTATATTGCATAGTTCATTTGTTATTAACAATAATCTGACGATCTTTTAGGCAAATTTTTAGGAAGTGAAAAATTTGCCTGAAAGATCGTCAGATAATTGTTGATAACAAATGAACTATGCGATCCAAAAAAAAAATCCTACGTACTTCCATAGACAATGTATTTTTCAACATATATTCAACATTTCAAGTGAATCGGTTGAAAATTGAGTCATGTTTCCGGCCAACTTAAGGGGTCGGTCCACTTTGAAAATTTCGAAAAATCGAAAGCAAGCAAGACTTGAAGAGATCGACGATGATGAGCAATCAGAAGGGATTTTGTACGGTGCAGGAATTGCCGATTGAGTTTAGGTAAGAGTTTTTCATAGTATAAACTTCAAACGCGTTTTTCTCGAAACAACGTTTTCAAAGTTGGCTCCATCGTATGTCCAAAACTAATAAACCGATTCTCTTGAAATTTGAACCACATATTGTAAACATGATTCGCAACAAGATGACCCTCGATGGTTCTAAAATTTTGATTTTTACTCTTTTTTTTTTGCGAAAAACTGCGAAAAAACGCGTTTTTTTTTACTTTTTTCGTTTTTCATCTGCCATTTTTTTATTTTGTGATAAAACGTTATATCCGAGGGTCATTTTGTAGCTGGTGTCATACTGAATCTAATGGACTTTGATTTTTTGTTTCAGACAAGCCGTTGCCGAGTTGTGATGGAGCTACCTAGCCCACCTATTTTTCAGGCGTTACGTTAAACTGTACTTTTTGCATTTAAAAATGAATAAAAATTAATACAAATTTTTTAAAATGTATTTCATGACTTTATTTATCAAGCCCAACAACTTTTATATTCATATCTTTTATAAAATCCTCAAAAAAATCGCGAAAATAGCTTTTTTTCGTGGCTCCAAAGTGGACTGGCTCCTCAAAAAATGCAGTTTTGAGATAGACGCTGCACAGTCGCCATTTTGAAATGAATCGTTTCAAAAAATTATTGTATACAGTGACTGATATGTACGATAAACACCCTATTTTGTAATCTCGATTAATTTTGTAGTTTTGCTGAAAAAAAAAATCCCCAAAAAGCCTATTTTTTCGGCCTCCGGAGTGGCCTAACCCGTTAAAAAAAGAAACTGACCCGTGTAGCCGGCGAGCATGGCACTCTGCAGGAGTGGCTTCTGATCCGGATTATTGCCAATCGACGATGGATGATGAGGATTCGAGGAGTCCCGTGGTCCAAGACCTGCGAGGAATGCTGGATGATGGGACAAGTGATCGCCCAATGGGCCGACTCCCCACTGATCGGCGCCGACTCCGGTGGCCCCACCGCCGCTTCCGCTACCCGGTACGGTTTGGAAACTCGTCGCGTCGTACTGTCCGTAACCGGCCTCATTGTAACTCTCGTGATAACGACCTATGCACCAATGGACAACAATGATTTCGTTACTTTTCGATTCGCCAAGCTTCGAGACGTTATTTCGTAATTCCTCGTGCGAAACTCACCTCGGGGGTAATTCTTGAATGGCGGTGGCTGATACTTCGGCTCGAGATGGATTCCACTCGCGCTGTAGAATTCCGGCGAACCGTCGAGATTGTAGGGATTTGGCGTTTGATGATCCTGCGGTATACTGTGATAATCCGAGGCATCGTCGTAACCGGAATAATGCGCGGGTGTCATGTAACTCTCGTTCGTCGTTGCGCCGACGCGCAAATCACCCTCGGTGCTTCCATTCCCCCCGAGGTCACCACCGCCCGTCATTCCGCCACCACCGCCGCTCTGCAAATGTTCCGCTATGTGATGGCTCGTATAGTTCGCTGCAACACACAAAACGATTACTCCAATAAGATAAAGTTTGTACTTTTATTTTTATATTTTTATATTTTTATATTTTTTATATTTTTATATTTTTTATTTTTATATTTTTATATTTGCAAATGTTGATGCACTCGTGACGCCAATGAGCCAGTCTTCAAAAAAGTTTTGATTGGCATACTAATTCGAGCGCAATTATTAATAGGGATAAAAAATCGGGCCAATTAGGAAGATAGATTATCGATCTAGGTCTGACGGTAAGGAACATTCGATCATTGATACGTTGATCAAGATCAAATCTGAAGACTACTTATTTGTTTCTAAGGTGTCTTCGCACTTTACAATTTTAAAAAAATCGAGCTTTTTTTTACGTTTTTCGAAAATATACATATTCAAAAGTATCATACTGAAATGTTATGAAGATAGGAGTCTAACTGTATTTTTGTGTGACCTTTACTTTACTGTCTGAGCACGTTCATCTGTTCGTTGAAAACTTTAAGGCATACATACATTTACAACGATAAAAAAATCGATTCCTTTTTTTTCTTTAAATATGTATAATATTATCCCAAAGTTTCGAAAGGAAATTCGAAAAACTTCAAACGTTACATCCCGTCAACGCTGTGCCTCACCACTCGGATTCGGAGCGGGGGTGAACTTCAAACGCGTTTTTTCTCAAAACTGCATTATCGAAATTGGCGTGCAGGATTACTCAAAAACTATTAAGCCGATTGAGTTGAAACTTGGTAGAAATATTGATAATATTGGTACCTTCTACTTGACGAGAATTGTTTTTCAAAAATTGGAAAAAAAAACTACTTTTTTAATCCACATTTTACAGAAATGTTGCGTGAAATGTTGATTGTTTTTTGTAAATGCGTGCCATTTTCTTAAATTTGCATTTTCTTCGTTTTAATTACCGTCACATAGAAACTATACATGTTCTGACTGAAAAAATGTTTGAACGTTTTTGCAAATCAAAGTCTACGGGAAGCTAGACTGCACGTCGATTCGCAACTCCCGCGGCGACTTTGCTGTAATACTCTGCCACAGCTCCGTCATTTTGATGATGAATTAATTTAAAAAATTGTCTTGTATACTTAAATATACTATTGAAGTATACTTAAAGTTTGATAATTGTAGAATAATTATTTCTTAGTTTAAAAAATCCCTCAATATTGCTTATTTTTTTTCTGTCTAAATGTATATCCCGCCTTAAAAGCGTTTTTCTCGAAACAACGTTTTTCGACGGCTTGTTGATAAAATTTTCGAAACTACTGAAACGATCATTATAAAATTTCAACCACATATTCTTTACAACTGTATTTTTAAAGACTAGATTTTTTTTAAATGTTGATATTTACTATTTTTTTTGCTACAATCGGTGAAAACAAGTTTTTTTTAAATGTCCGCCATTCTGTTATTTTTGCATATGTCAAAAATCGTATGATATGCGCTATAGCCATTAAACATACTGAATCTAAAACCGTTTGATTTTTTTTTGTTTCGGATGATTCGTCTCTGAGATTTCATCAGCGCAGACCTACAATTTGTTTAGGAAATGTTTTTAACTACCATTTTCGTCTATAAATGGTGACTTAAATAAATATATTTTTTTAAATGTATTTCGAACGTGTATTTATTAAGTGTAGGAACTTTTATATCAATATCTATAATATAAACGTATCAAAAAAATGTATGAAAATGGCCTTTTTTGGCGTCTAAAGTGAGAGGACGCCTTGGAATATAAAAGTATACTCACTTTCCGCTTTGAGCTGATTCAAATTTCGTAAGTGTATGTACGCGTTGCTCGCGTTACTGTTGTTATTGTTATTGTGATTGGCGCCCGGTGTCGTCGTGTGAGAATTCGGTGGATGGGAATTGTGATTACTGTGCGGGGGTGGCGATGTCTCGTCCCTCTGGCTCTGCTCGTCCTGGCACACGGGACTGCGCAAATGGTTGTACCCACCTGGAAAAAAATATTGAAAAACCCATGAATAACTGACCTTCATTTTGTGTTGATATGAAATTTGAAAGGTTTTTCGTAGTGCTTCGCATTTTTGAAAAATTGAATGAGACATTGGTAGCCGTGGAAATTTTCCGGCAATGTGAGAGGGAACCACGATCCTTTGTGGCACATGGTACCGCAAAATCTCCAGATGTTACGCGGTAAATAATGGAGCCCTTTTCGTCTCAGAGAAAAACAAGAAATCCATCTGGGAATTTATAAGCGATAGTGAAAGAGGAATCAATCTTGTTATTGTTGTGTGAGGCGATTCCTTTTTTGCCGTAGCTGCTCATGTTTAGTTTTTCGTATTCTTATTGCAGCCTATTTCAGTTACCGGATGATTTTTACTCGAAAATATACGTTTTTACTCGAGGGTGAATTTTTTAGGTGGAAATTAATTCGATTATGCGGACAATAATTATTTCACTCCGGAGAAATAAATTTATTACGGTGGAATTTAGTTTTTTATTCGATGGTGAAATTTTCTACATCGAAATATGATTTTTTTACTCCGAAATGAAATGTTTTACTCCGAAATGAAATGTTTTACTCCGAAATGAAATATTTTTACTGCGAAATGAAATATTTTGCTCTAAAACATATTTTTCTCACTCTGGAACGAAATATTGTTCTCCAAAAAGATTTGTTCTACTGCAAATTACATGTGGTCATTTAAAAGTGGATTACTTTACCCCAAAACGGATTTTTTCACTCCGAAAGGAATTATTCTACTCCAGCATAAATCTGTTACGCGAAAACTCAATATTTTACCCCAGTGACATTCTTTACTCCGAAATGTATTTTTAACAGAAACAAATAATGTCATCGTGAATTATTTCCATGAAAAATCGATTTTATACCTTGGATACTTCGAAATGAAATATTTTACTCCAAAACAGATTTTACTCTCGAAATTTGCCCTTTCCACGTTAGAATTGACATATTCCGTTTAAAAATGTAAAAAATTGCGAAACTCAGTTGAATTTCGTGCATTTTTTTTCGTCTACATTGAAGTTTTCTTGACTCGAAAAGTTATTTTGGAGTCATAACTCATGTCACGATGAATTATTTCAGTCAAAAATAGATTTATTGCTCCGAAATAAAGTATTTTACTCCAAAACCGATTTTTCACTCGAAATTTGCCTTTTCCACTTTGAAATTAACATATTGAGTTTGAAAAAATGTACAACATTGCGAAGCTGAGTTCAGAATGAATTTCGTGCATTTTTTTTTTTCGTACTCGTACGAGATGCTTCAATCGCGAATTCGAATTGCGAATGCGACACAGAGAGAGATAGAGAGAGAAAGAGAGAGATCGTAGAAGAACGGGTTAAATCGTGGGCGTCTTGTATCGACGCGATTGGTCGGTTTCGACTCCGCCTATACAACGCGGACTTCCTTTCTTCGTTCCGCGCTGCTATATTCTGCGTTATAACGCTCCTGCGCCGTACAGAGTTACACTTGTGTGTGCCCCCCTCCCCTGCCTGTGTACGTAGGTAGCTCGCGATTTTGCGTAACAAAGACGGAGATACAAGCGCGACGAGCTGAACTGTCGGGGGGTGAAATTCTCGTACACCATTGCACGTACGATACCGTGTAACACCGGTGTCCCGGGGCTATGTGCTCGCCTTTTTTTTCGGCTGTATCTCCCGAGCCCGCGCTTTCCCATCTGTCGCCCCTCGCAAGATTTTCCCCAACTTGGAAAATCGAGAAAATTTATCCCACTCCATAATTTCGAGTACCCAAACCCAAACAATTGCCAGAAAAAATGCGATGGTTGAAAAAACATTTTTTTTGGTTCACTAATTTTAGTTATAAAAAAAACGTTTTTTGCGTTTCAGTAATTTTAGTAGTTAAAAAAATTTTGTTCTTGTTGAGGTATTTTAATAATACTAAAACATTTTTTTGGTTTGGGTAATTTTAGTGATACAGAAAATATTCGTTTCACTAGTTTTAGAAGTTGAAAAAATATTCATCTTGTTTAGGTATTTTGGTAATACAAAAAACTTTTTTTTGTTTCAGTAATTTGAATAATACCATCGATTTTTTTTCTCGTTTTAGTCATTTCATTAATACAAAAAAAAACAATTTTTTTGTAATTTTGGTCATCCAAAAAAAATATTTTGCTGTTATGAAAAGAAAAACATTTTTTGTGTTTCAGTAATTTTAGTAGTTAAAAGAATATTGTTCTTGTTGAGGTATTTTAATAATACTAAAACATTTTTTTTCGGTAATTTTAGTGATACGACAAAAATTCGTTTCAGTAATTTTAGTAATACAAAAGAAAATTGTTCGTCATTCGAATAATAGCAACACATTTTTTTTCGTTTAGTAATTTCACGAATACAAAAAAAAAACAATTTTTGTAATTTTAGTAATCCAGAAAAAAAATCAGATCATTCATTAGAAATAAAAATAAAAAATTCACATAAAACATTTTTATCATCCTAAATTTTGACAGATAAAAAAATAGGAATGCTATGCAATTGCGATCTGCCCGTCGATTGAAATAAATCCGCAATTGTGCCTCTGACCAAAAAACAAAGGAAATTGAGCAGGTAAAATTGCTCGCGCGCTCTTTTTAGATCAGCGAAAAAAACTAGACAATTATAGAAAAGGATAAACTCTAATCCTCTTCGATCCTAGTTAATTTTGCAGTTTTCAATCCTTGTCTATTTGCCAAAATACAATCGACTCGATCGAATTAACCCTCTCGATATCGTCGAGCGAATAAATTCTCGGTGGCTCGATGCTGATCATTTTCTGCATCGGCGAGCAGGGGCCCGAAATATCGAAGGCCATCCTTGATGGTTAACGAGAAGGGAGGCGATCGAAAACTGCTTATACGTATGGGGCGTTCCGTGCCAAGGAAGCCAAGCCCTCCCAATAAAGATTCAATGAATTTTTTTGAGCAAAAGCAAGTCACCCTTTCATACGATTTTTATAATTACACGTTCATAAAAATTTAATTTCCACCTTTGTCAAATTATTTTTCCAAATACCCCGCAACTCGGGACCCAACAGGCCCATTTCCAAAAATCCGACGAAAAACTTCGCGAATAATTGGAAATAACTGGAAATCGATAAAAAAAATTCCAAAACCGATATCGCTCGAGCGCACGTGAGACAGTGCGTTAACGCGACCGCGTGTGTACACAAAATTATTTCTCGTCCCCTTTTTGGAGCCGGACAAGTGTGCGTGTGTGCAACGGCTAGCGCATGCTTTCGCTCGGCAATGCGAAGCTGCAACGCTTCTCGCATTCACATGCTCGTACACCTGCGCCCAAGGAGTGCAGCGGCGAACTGCTGCCGCTACTGCCGGCGCTGCTGTTGGTGCTCGTCGTGTCCGTGCCGACAAGAAAGAGTCGTTGCTTCTGCACCTCGCACCCCATTTCATGGACGTTGAGCGTGGGAGTGCTTGCCCCGAGTGGCCCTCACGCCCCTAACACGCTCGTACAGCTTGTGGCCTACACCTTTATTTTCGTCCCATATACGAGCATTCATGCGTACATACGTATATACATACATATGTGCGCATAACAATAAGAATATGATATATTCTCTTCGTGTTCAGAATTTTTTTAAACATATTAGTTATAATTATTATTATCATATACATACATACATATGCGCTATAATAATAATAAAAGTATCATATATTCTACTCGTATTGAGATTTTTTTACTTACAATAATAATAATTGTTATTGGACTAACATATCTTAACTAGTGTATGTCGGGTTTGTAGACTATACAATGGGATCTATAATCTGATCTCAAAAATCAGATTATGATTGAACATTTTTTAAAACAGATAGACCTATATATGATAGATTTAGTAATAGAAGGGAATATTATATATTCCTATATGGAGAGATGTATTGATATATAGATATCATTCTACGATAGACGTGGGAAATATATTAAGATGTTTATGTGTGTACATACATTAGAATACATAAGACTCCGTGTACTTGCAATTATATTATTTTATAAATTCGAGTCTGTGCTCGAGTCTGGGGTTAGTTTGATTTTTTTAAAGTTAATTTCTAACAGCTTGATATTTATGCTAAATAGATGTGTAATTAATTTTATGAGTCAATCCCTTTTTCATGCGAAAAAAATTGTTAAATTCGCACATGATTTTATACCCGTTACTGTGGCCGAACTCTTTAATGTATTTTAATGAATTATAAGATACATTAGAATTAACTATATATCAGGTTTTGTGGAATTATAAATGTGCGTGTATGTGTGCGGACATGTAAATCAATTTTCACATTTAAACTTCATAATTTTCACTTACTAATAAAATGTTTGGAAATAAAATAAGAAAATATAATTCTTCAGTTTCCTCTTTACATTATAATATTTCACAACAGCCCGTCCAAAAAACGTAATACTAATATGTTTAATTAACAACAGGTAAATATATATATATATATATATATATATATATATATATATATATATATATATATCCACACACACACACACACACACTAGTCACAAAAATTAAGGGATAAAAAAAAGTTCCAAATTTTTGGGTGATTTTTAACAGGCTGTAACTCGGAAGAAAATGGTCGCACAGCGAAAAAAATAAGCAAAATGTAGCTCCAAGTGTCTAGTTTTTGGATCTGACCATGAAAATTTTTTTACCATGGACGGTTTCGGAGTAATCCTAAGACAACTACTGAAAACATTTTTTCCAAATTTTTGCTTCTCTCAAAAAGGACGACGGGCTTCAAACATTTTTTTTTGAAATTCCACCGCAAAGTTCTTTTAGAAAATTTGATGCCCTTTAATTTGACGTCCTCAAAAAGTGTGTACGATGATTTACTGCAGAGATATCGTCGATCAAAGCAAAAAAGTCCTTTTTAACTTTGACAATCAATAACTCGGGAAATAATGATCGTACAGGGAATCAATGTGGGTTTTTTAAAACTGCAAAACATTCCCTATAAGACTCTAACAGAGGCTTTTAATGAAAAAAAAAAAATTCGAAGCGATACTTTTGACTGAAAATACGATCCTATTAAAGGATATTTGAATAACTTGGTATAACTTTGGATATAATGGATGAACGAAGGATATCGTCGGTAATTTTTCAACCTTAAAGTGTCCCGGAAAAACCCTGAAAACTTCGAAGCGCTGCGATTTTTTTTCCTAGTGCCCCGAAGCTTCAAATTTATCATTTTCGCCAAAAATCACTATTTTGAGCAATTTTTCGATTCTTATTCATTTTTCCAATAAAAAAAAATCGGTGATAATCCTTATTCTTTCGAACAAAAAGATTAATTATTGAAAAAATCTGGATGTCCGAGGACTTGAAAATTTTATATTTTTCTATTCTATTTCCAGAGATTTATTACTGAGAGAAAAAAGATATTGATGAGATGAGATGATTGGAAGAGATGAAGATTAAGAGAGAGAGAGAAAGAGCAAGAGAGAGAGAGAGAGAGAGAGAGAGAGAGAGAGTTACGCGAAACGTTACGTCGAGAACGAGAGTCAAAGTTTCGAGAGAGTCCGCGCAAAAGCTGGCAAGGCAAAAGTATAGCGAGTCTCGGCGGAGCCGGTGTTGCAGAGACGTTGAACAGGCAGAGCATGAGCGCGGACATCAGCTGGAGAACAGGTGCCAAAGGCGGTCAGAGAAGAGTCAACGAGCTCTCGCATCTCTCTCTCTCTCTCTCTCTCTCTCTCGTACTTCTGACGTTTTTCTTTTTCTCTCTCCTCGGTGCCTGGGCAAGAAAGCGAAGTTGAGCGAGGAGAGCGCGCGTTTCCACGGGGTATCGCGGGACGTCGGTCGGCACGCGCCAAACCGAACGAACCGTCGAGCGCGCCGTTCGCGCTCTCGAGACGAACGAGAGCGAGAGGGACAGACGGAGGGACCGGGCGGTCCGCGGAGCTCCCTCGCGCACAGCTGCTGTCGCCTCCACCGGGAGAGCGTACGCGCGAGAGTCTGACCGAGACGCAGCACACGCTCGGCTGCTGCTGCCTCGCCGTATGATCGATCAACGAAAAAGAAATAAAAAATAATAAGAGAAAGAATGAAAAAAACAAAGTGGGAAAAAGAACGGAATCACGAAGCGGGGCATTGGGACGGAGAAACGAGAAAGAAAAAAAGGATGAAAAAAACGAGAGCCTATTAAGTCGCGCGGGACCTTTCGCGCACCGTTGCATGGGCACGTCCAAATCGAATTTCCCCGCTTGGAAGGGTAGTTTTCTCACGTGTTCTCGCACCTCGCCGCCACCTCCTCCGATACCCCGCACTCTTTCTTTCATCGCTGAATATTTTTCGAGCCCCGCTTTTTTTTTTTGCCCCAAGCCAGGTGAGAATCTTCATCGATACCGGACGGTGATCGCGGCGCCTTCAAGGACGATCTTTCTCGCCGACGAGACGAACCACGAATTTAATTGCGATACGTCGGTGCGTCAGGAAACGAGGCACCCGAGCGTATAAACCCTGGCGACGATCACACCGAATTTATAAATTAATACAAACTAAAAAAAATTAAACCGTCAATTTTGAAATTAAACTGCGATACTCCAATTATTTTCTTCAGCCTCGGGGCTCCATACACCGATACGTACGCTGAACAGAGTGACTTTGTTTTGAATATTGGAAAAAAAGAAATGTTGTATTCCTTTTTTTACCGAAACTATGCCGAACGAAATTTTGTTTTTAAAATTCCCACAATGAAGTACAATAAATAACCGAAACTCGTGTTTTCAAAATTTCAACAAATAACCCGAAAAAACTCTAACAACCTCACTTTGTGTCGAGAATTGCAACAAAAAAAAATACAACAAATAATCCAAATTCACGTTGTTTTCGAAGTTTCAACAAACAACCCAAACAACCTCACATCGTTTTCAAAATTCGGATGAAGACGTACAATAAATAACCCAATCTCATGTTGTTTTCAAAATTTCAACCAATCACCCGAATAAACTCAAACAACCTCACTTTGCTTAAAAAATTACAACAAAAAATATACAACGAATAACCCAAGTTCACGTTGTTTTCAAAATTTCAACAAATAACCCGAACAAAATCTAGCCTCACTTTCTTTTCTTCATAATTCCAACGAAAAAAATACAACGAATAACTCAAATTCACGTTGTTTTAAAAGTTTCAACAAATAACCCGAACGAACTCCAGCTTCACTTTTTTTGCTTTAAAATTCCACCCAAAAAATACAACAAATAATCCAAATTCACGTTGTTTTCAAAGTTTGAACAAATAAACCAAACAAACCCAAGCAAAGTCACTTTGTTTCCAAAATTTCAACAAAAAATACATCAAATGAGCCAAACGAACTCACGTACTTTACAACATTTCAACAAAGAAACACAATGAATAACCCAAACGAACTCACTTGGTTTTCAAAATTCTAACGAATAAACGCAATTAATAACCCAAACAACCTCACTACGTTTTCAAAATGCCAAAAGAGAAATACAATAAGAAACTCAAACTCAAGTTGTTTTCGAACTTTCAACAAATAACCCAAACAAACCGAAACAACTTAGTTTCGTTTTCAAAATCCCGAAAAAATTCAACAAATAACTCAAACAAATCGAAACAACATGGTTTCCTTTTCGAAATTCCGAAAAAAATACATCAATTAATCCAAACAAACCCGAACAATCTGGGTTCGTTTCCAAAAACCCCCGAAAAAATACAACAAACATCCCGCACCGAAAAATCACCCAGTACGCCAAGGCCTAGCCGACCTGAGTGAGTAGAAACGACGCTTTTTTTTCCTCTCGCCCATCTGATCACGGTCAAAAGAGCATTAGCCCGAAATGCAAAGTTCGAGGATACACGCGTATATTCGTGAATACGCGTATGCACGAACGCTGATCAATTTCAGTGGGGGCGAGGGAGGCGAGAGACAGACGGGGAAGAGCGGCAGGAGAAATAAAAATTTGCGACGCATTGTTCGACGTACGCCGCTCACCTTTGAACCAGCCCATAGGCCGCTTTGTCTCCGGAGCTTGATTGAATATTTTTTTCTTTCTTTTCTTTCGTTTTTTTTCCTTATTATCGCACAAAAATGTGTGACATTGCGCAAGGGAGCTTGACCCGAGAAACGACCACGAAATAAGCCTCGTTTAATGAATATCTAAATTTTAAACGAGTGCAAACATACATGGGTGCAACAATGTCTAATTTACGTTTGGTCACGATATTAATATGATCGTGGGGGAATGCAGTCAAGTATGATCGTTAAGGATGTATGGCAACTAAGTTATTTACTAATGTTCGAATTGAAACTCACTGATATTGTGAAGGAAAATATCGAGAACTTTTTGAGATTAAAAAAACAAAATTTGCCCACGTGAATGCTGAGATAAACGAATTCAAAGTTGGGTCATTTAACACGGGGAACATAGGACTGTACGTCCAAAATTCCCTTTACATTGGCAAAAAAGGTATTTCCGGAGTACTCTTTTGTAAAAAAAACTTTTGTGCGGTATCGCTGTAATATGCATGATACGTTGAAAAAAAAATCGACATGTGCCCATATATTTTGCGAGATATTGCGAGTTAAATGGGACCGTTTTCGTATTTCTTTAGCTCGTATGTCGTAACCACGACAACGTCCGGGAAAACGTACATCAAATCAGCAACTAAATTTGCAGTTAAAAATTGAAAATTCTTCTTTCTGTACCGCATGTTTTACTTTGAGCTGTGGTAAATCTCCTTTTTAGCTTCAATGAATACTACAATTATTTTATTTAGTCTTTAAATGCGATTTTTGCAAATTGCATAATCAGTTCTGTAACGACTCTGCAGTAGCTGCCATACATCCTTAAGAGTCATTAATTTTTTGGACGAAACCATCGATGCAATTGGCGCTGTGCAGTATCGTTGAATAAATCGATATAGATATCGATATAAAGAAGAAAAAAAATAGAATAAAAGTAAATAATAGAATTAAAATATATAACAGAATGATCAAAATAATAAAACAAACAAAAATAATCCAGGGATGGAAATGATGAAAAATTAAACCAAATAAATTAGCCTCAGAGACTAATTTTATTTTATTTCTCATAATTTCATCCCCGGATCGAAGTATCGTTACTCATTGGACGAGTAGCCAAACTTTGCTTGACTTTGGGGCGAAACGACGAAGAAACTTCCGCCTCAAATCGACAAAGTCGCGGCCGCTATTCGGCTAAGCAAAATAAAATAACCGTCGCCCTTTTCGCGAAATTTCCGCTGGACGACAATTAACGCTTCGCCCAAGCGAACGGGAAATTAATTTATTTCTCGCCTTGCTAGAATTCGAGCGCGTTTTCTGTCGCGCCTGGCGATCGTCTATTTTTATCGGTGAATCAATTTTATCGGCGAATCGGATAAATAAAATTACAAGCGATGAAAATACTTGAGCCCGAGCGTTCGTTCGTTCGCTACTCTCGTGTAAAATAGTGCGGAAATCGATAAAAGGCAATACACAAATAAATCATGTATTTATCTGTGAGGAAAAGGGAGAATGGCAACTGGTCTTTTTACCCGTCGGGGAAGAATGTTCTCTTAACGGAAAAGGCCAATTATCGTGACCGAAAAATTGATGCTGGGGAATAGAACGATTTCCACAGTCTTCGTCCTCAAAAATGTTAATTTTTAATAAGTTACTATATACATATATATATTAACTATATATATATATATATATATATATATATATATATATATATATATATATATATATATATATATATATATATATAATGAAAATTAATATTTGTAATAATCTCACGGTAGGATCGTAATAATTATCGGATATATGTGTATAGATATATTATACATATAATATCGTATAATATTGATATACTGTATGTCAATAAAATAACTTTTATATCAATTACTATATAATAATATTTTAATTGATATATTAATTCATATTATATAATAATAATCATTTCTATATATATCGAAAATGTATAATGTTGAGGGTTGCATCGACCACTGTGACGGGTAAAAAAAAATCAATTTTTTTCTCTCGCATTTCCACAAAGTATCCGTGTTCATGAATATGTGAAAAAAATGTCAAGCTAAAATATTGAAAAATGACCAAGTTAAAGACGATTTAAAGGGAGCAGGTAGCGCAACGATTTACGTATAGTCAAACTTTCAATCACGTTATTCTCGAAACAGCCTTTCTCGACCTGGCCGGAATCACAACTACGGCAATAATTGTCCGATTTCCAATTTTCAAAAATCAAGATTTCCGTTATTGCAGGAGCTATCGTCGTATGTAGACGTCTTTTAAATTTTGAATGTGGTCTTTTTTAAGCCCCCGAATATAAGTAAAACTTTTGCCTAAATTACACTTTCTTTTAACACCCGAAAAATGGCTACGTAGAACGAGAACTACATTTATATACATCATAAAACTTTTTTACTTTTATTTTTCAGAACACCCATTGTGAAGTTATCGATCTGGCCGTTGGACGACATTTTTTATACAGTGGCTCCTCTATTATAGCTCAATAACGTTGTTAATGTTATATTCTTTTTGAACAAAATTTACACAAAACAAGTTCAATATATGCTTGATAAGACACTTTTTTTTCAACTCCCAAATAAATAATCTAGCAGACGACAAAAATTCGGAAAAATACGATAATTAACGTTGTTAATGTTATATTCTCTTCGAACAAAATTTACACAAAACAAGTTCAATATATGCTTGATAAGACACTTTTTTTTCAACTCCCAAATAAATAATCTACCACACAAAAAAAAATTCGGAAAAAAACGATAATTTTTCATGCCGTGACAGCGGTGTCCTCCGTAAAAGACGTTGATCTTTTTTTACGTTATTTTTCACATAAAAGCATATTAAAAAATCGTATTTTAACATCAGCCTCAAACATGATAAATTTGTGGCGGTAAGACAAATGGAGAAAGGTCAGATAAAAAGTGTTTGCTCAAAACGTCAGTCATTTTTCCGACCACCAAAAGATGCCTTTTCCATTCACTCGGCACAGAGGTCTAATTCCGACCAAAAATGCTTTCAACGTCCGACAATTTTCTCCTCGAAGATGTCACAGTAGAAATGGCCCTCGGAGTGTTTTTTTTTTCGTCTTTTTTTTCGAGCAAAAAAAAAGGGACCAAGAGATTGCCGAGGGATATACCTGGGGTATGAGTGGTAGCGTCTAGCGACACGGGTGGCATGATATTTCTCGTCAGCGCTTGCGTCGACTGTTGCTGTTGATGCTGCTGATGATGATGGGGTTGATGTTGGTGCTGTTGGCTGTGTGTGTTGGTCAGAATTTCGGCATCGTGATACGACGGATAGTCCGCGTAGAACGGCTCCTGTGCGGTAACGAGAGTGTCGAGCATGTGGAGAACCATCTCCGAGGATGGCGAGCGATTTTGCGTCGTAACGAAAGTTTCCCTTGTCGCGCAACGATTCGTCTCGTTGTCGCGAATCGACGTAAAATCGTTGTTTCTCGATTTGTCCGTTGTGAGCGGTGATTTGCCCTTCGTCGTTGTCGTCGTCGGCGTCGTTTTTCGAATTTTCGTCGTTCCTCGTTGGTCCGCGTCGCGTCGAGGATTTTCCGGCGTTGCGACGACGAAGTAATCCACGATTTTGCCAGATTGCGAGAGATCGACGAGATTGTCATGAACGCGCGCGAGGATGCCGTTGACACGGGAAGGGCCCGATGTCACGAGGCTCGCGACGCCCGCCGTCACGTCGCAATCGCGCGAACAACTCTGAGCACCTTCGCGCGCCCTTTCGCCAGGCGATTATTCTTGCCCCGCGGGGAAAAACGCCGCGATCGCGAACGACCGTGACTTCCGGTCGCCGGACACGTGCTTCTGTCTTTTCGTGTAGCCTCCGACGAGTTTTCGTCTCGCGACGAAGCGCGGAGGGGCGCGGGCACGCAAACGCGCGTTCGCAGCGCCAAACGCACCGGGTCTCCGTGCGACTTCCGGTTCGAAGCGCGCGCCCGATTTCTCCGCTCCAACGGGCGCCTCCGATCGAAAAATCGTTATCTCCCGACGCGTTAATCCTTCGAGGGCACTGCTCGCACTTCGTCGCACATCCCAAACGTGCGCGTCAACGGACACTCGGGCACATCCTCGTGATCTCCCGTGCTAACGAGAAATCGACACTTTTCAAGCCGAACGAAAATCGCAACATTCGTCGCGACGAGCACTCTCGAAGGAATATCGACAACGATCGATGAGGCCAACAGTATCGACGTCGAGGTCTACGGCCACTCGATGGCTCCTGTGGCTTTCCACCCCACCACCGATCGGAGACCGAAATCGTCGATTTTCCTACCGCGCACTTATTGCCCCAATTGACCGGAAGCAAGACCAGTTCGTCTGCGCTTCGCATTCACAAATTTCTCTCAAACTAGGAACTCAAAATAATAAAAAAAAAAAAAAACAAAAATGCGACGTCGTACTTTTCCGCACAACTTCGACGCGCTATTCCTTCTTCATCGTTGTACGGAACGCGACTACGTGCGCGTCATTCGCGATAAGAGCTAGCGAGATTCCGTCAAATTCTCAGCGAGCTTGCCGAGATGACAAACCGAGGCGCGGGCGCAACAACACTCTCCACTTGACGTGAACGCGCGCGTGTCACTGTGGCAGTGCCGCGGACCGTTTCCGCTCTCGGGCCTCGCGCGCCGAAGAGACCGACCAAGAGAGAGAGAGAGAGAGAGCGAGAGAGAGAGAGAGAGAGAGCGAGAGAGAGAGAGAGAGAGAGAGAGAGAGAGAGGGACGGAAGGCTGTGCGAGAGAGACGGAGAGAGGGAACGAGTGTACGAGGGATAAAGTATCTATGCGATCGAGAGAGGGAGGAAGGAAGAGAGAGGGCAAACAGAGACCGAGAGACAGAGAGAGAGAGATGGAGAGAGAGTGGCTGATCGTGTTGCTTCCCTACTACTTCGTCTTCGGTTCCACCGCGGGCGTTGCATACTACTCCTCCAGGCCGCCTATGTCTATGCGCTCTCTTGAGCTCTGTCTCTCGTCTCGACCCCCTTCTGCCCCCACCACAACTGCGTCATCGCCCCAACCACCACCACCATCGCCAGAAACTCTTCGTCAGCTCCACCGCATAGAGAGAGAGGGAGAAAGAGAGAGAGAGAGAAAGAGAGAGAGAGAGAGAGAGAGAGAGAGAGAGTAATTTTACACGCGTATGTCAACGGTCCTCTCAATGAAAAGGGCGCAAGTGTCATACGGGATCTTGATCCCTGCTGGTAACGTTACACCCTTTGGCCTCTCTCTCTCTCTCTGTCTGTATGTCTGTCTGTCTCTCTCTCTCTCTCTCTCTCTCTCTCTCTCTCTCTCTCTCTCTCGCCCTCTCTCTCTCTCTCTCTCTCCCTCTCTCTCTCCCCCTCTCTCTCTCCCCCTCTCTCTCTCCCCCTCTCTGTCTCTTTCTCTGTGCAAACCTTCCCTCTCCACATTTTTGGCTTTGCCTCGCTGCCACCTATGCACCCCTCCCTCGACACAGCCCCCTCGTGCCCTCGCGCCTTTAAACGCAAATGCCAGACACACGAGGCGCGCACTGCGCGGGGGCTAGAAGCTGACCGCGGTTACACGATGTGACGTGCGGTGGCGGCAGCCTTTTTCTGGCCGTCTCGCACAGACGATTCGCACTTACGCTATCGTTGCGCTTCGTTTGCGCGAAATGGCGATGACGAAGTACGGTGAACGGTGGGGGGAATAGGGGGTGGGCGCACGATCGTCCCTCGTGTGGAAGCGGTCGCGGTAATGATCATCATGATGATGATGACAATGATACTGGGAAAGGGACACTCCTAAAGATTATATATATATATATATATATATATATATATATATATATATATATATATATATATATATATATATATATATATATATCTCCCGAAAATTAAATTAAAAAATTAATATCAGTAACCAACACGAGAAAGAGTAGAAATTAAAAAAATGTTAGGTTTTTTAAATTTCTACTCGTTTTCTTGTTGGTTGCTGATATTAATTTTTTTATTTAATTTTGGGTGCAATTTATTATTGGTATAAGTGTACGTGTGTTCGTATATAAATATTTAACTTAAAAGAATATTAATCTTTTTAAGTTGAATATTTATACTATAGATTTATATTTTTTTATAACTGAAAAATATAAATTCACAGCTTTTATTTTTCGGAGCAGTTCAATCTATATATATATATATATATATATATATATATATATATATATATATATATATATATATATATATATATATATATATATATATATATATATATATATATATATATATATATATATATATATTTCAGTTATAAAAAAATACAAATCCATAGTATAAATATTCAACTTAAAAAGATTAATATTTAATAATAGATGTTGTAACTATAGATTTATAATTTTTGAAAATTTGATTGATTTTCATTTTCACAAATAAATGTATTGCTTAAAAAAAATATTAAACTATAATTACAATTTTTCGGAACAGCTAAAAATTAGTATATATACATATACATACATACACCCACACGGGACAATATTAAACCGCTCCAAAAGATTCGCATCATGAATAAATATATTTCCATTCCATTTTCCAAACCGCGATCTTTGTGTATTTGTGGGACTTCTAACGTTTTGTGGAAACGTAGCTTCATGATTCATGCTTCTCCTGCCCTTATTCTCCACGTTAAATATTTAAAAATAAGTCTTTGATTCTGAGTAACGTTTGATGAAAATTTGATTGAGTATATGGGTCATGTTTGGGGACAGCTATACAACAGACGTATATACACGCACACGTATTATGCAGCGTGATTTGGGTAGATATGGTTCGAATGGAGAGACTGTCTATCGATGATGAAGATAACGCGATCGCGTTGTACAACGATTTTAATCTCCGTGACGATTTTATGAATATTCTCCTCGCTCCGAATAATTCGTATACTTTCACTCGCATTTCCGGCTTTGACGAAATCACATTGCTCGGTGATCAAATCAGAGATGTATTGTCGGTGATAAATTCCGGAGCGATTTTTCGGCTCGATTATTCGTATTTTATATCTTCTCCGTTTCCGGTTTCGGAACGATAAACTCTGGGCTTTAATTACGCGTTTATCGTAAATTGGAAATAATTGGTGAATGTTTTTTTTTTCGTTCATTTTCATTGAGATTAGTTTTTTGTATTTAATTTGGTATTCCAGAAGTTTATTTTATTTTCGATCGCCCCATTCGCAAAGGTCGCTTCGGAAAATAAAAAACAATTTTGTTCTGCATTGATGTAATTTTCTCCACCGTTAAAAATCTTTCTTTTCCAATATCTCAAAGGCAAAATTAAATTAAAACTCGTCCGGTTCGAGGAAAAAAAATGTTATCGGATTCGAGGAAGAGAGAATCCCTAGAGTGAGAAAGAAAGTGCGGAAGGGTCGCACGCCCATCCGAACCCTCAACCACCTGCTGCCTTAGAATTCCATATATACATATATACTCAGATACGTATACCCAAGCGAACACAAACGTATATAAGTATATATCGACCATGCAGCGTATAGATATCGTGTCTATATACGTGCTACGCGTATGTTCGTGCATTGAAGTCTTCATTGCGTGTTTTCGTTGCGAGGAACGTAGAAATTTGTCGTGGACATCCGCATAAACGCATTTTTCCCACGTCTCACTCTCATATCGCTGACAGCATCACGAATTTCAGAAACAACATTTTATTTACACTCCTGTGTATCTTCATATTTTTTTCTTCGCTTCTCTAATTCTCAATTAATAAATATGTATCTTTTTTTTCCAGATGAAATTTCATATTTTTGGCAAATAACAATATCCGTTCTATTTTATTGATTTTTACTATATACAGGGTGTCCTGTCAACAATAACTACGCAACTTTTTTTAAGTTATTGGCACGATGTGTATAGTACATTTTGAAATTCTGCATAGGATCTTTTTTCATAAAGTTTCCTTAACATTTAAAGTTGAAAAGAAGACTCGTAGATAAAACAATTAACCAAGAGTATTTTTTAAAATTTGGGTCAAAAAATGGTATCGTTCGTAGAAATGACGTGCGAAAACCACAATCAGATGATTTTTCTAAAAAAAACAACATACAGCCCAAAATCACGCAATTAATTGCAGGACACCCTGAATATATATATGTATGTACATTTGTGTGGCACAAATTTGAGCTCGATTGTTTTCCCTTTTCCTCACCATCTAATTATCTTCTTTAAGGGGTTACCCCCACTTGCGATTTTGAAAAAATCGATTTTTTTTTATTGCATTTTTTTGAAGTATAAGTATCCGGGCCCATACTTCTGTATGGGCCCGGAATAGATGACTCTATGTAAGTTTACAAAAAAAATATTTTCTTCGTGTAAACTGAAATTGAAACTTTAAACGCGTTTTTCTCAAAATGGCATTTCTGTAGTCGGTGGCCAAGATTACTCGAACACTAATGAACCGATCTTCTTGAAATTTTGCAGGCTTATTTAATACATCAAAATGTAGTCTTTAATCGTTCGATTTTTTTTTTTCGAAAAAAAAAAAAATGGCCGTTTTATAGCCAAAAAACGGCCGTTTTTTTTTCGTTAAAATCGCACCATTAAATTTGACTGTCCGCCATTTTGTGAAAAATGAATATTTTTTAAAATAATTCGATTAAAGACTAGTTTATACTTATATTTGACTAAATCCATCCGCATTTTTTTTTCAGATGATCCACTTCGCCGCAATGTTGGTCACCGCAAACCGTGTATATAAAAACATTATTTCATTGACGGCCATTTGCCACTAAACAATGTAATATTTTTCAATAAAAAAATTACTGAAAGTTCTTCAAGATGTGTTCTTTAAGATGGTATATTGATCGATTAAAAAAGTTTTGTACTTTTCTTTAAAAAAATTCATGAAAAAGGCCTTTTTTTGCGCTAAAAGTGGGGGTAACGCCTTAAGGAAAAAAAATGAATTGTCGCGAAAGCTGCGAGCAGTCAAAAAATATTTAGCGGTCGCTGAAGGCTCCCAAAAATTCAAATCTTATTAAAAAATCGATTTTTTTTCCGTCTGTTTCTCACCGATCAATTTAATGCTTTATAATTTTTAAATTAACCTCGCGAAAGCTCTAGCCGGCCAATGAATATTTAGTGGTCGCTCAAGAACTTCGAAATTTTCAATTTTGTTTTACTCTTCTCGCTCATAAATTTGACGCGTTGTAAAATTTTCAAAACAATTAATCTTTTTTTCTTTAGAAAGAGATTTTTCAATTTTACCTCATACTTCTAACCCAAAAATGATAATCTTTGTTCTCATAAAATAATTCTTTGAAGCTCTTGTCCGTAAACAAAATTATAGGTCGTTTATTCGTAAAACTGAAATGGCAGCTGTTTGCCGCGCATCGTAATGCGTCCCACAGTTGGTCTCGTTAGTCAAACTGCGGATCAATCGTAGCTGTACATTGTGACGAGTGACGCCACAATACAATAATACATAATAACGTATATCGTCTAATTGGTGTTTGTTACAAATTATTATAACAAATTACGCAGAAAATGTAACACTTCAGTGTTTATTTGGTTTTGTGCTACAAGGAATTATAGTGCATGCGAGATTTTTTTTGGCTTCCGCGAGGTTAATTTAAAAATTATAATGCGTTAAATTCATGGGTGAGAAGTGGACGAAAAAAATCGATTTTTAATGACAATTCGAATTTTTGGGAGGCTTGAGCGACCTCTAAATATTTTTTGACCGCTCGGAGCTTCGACGATAATTTTTTTTTCGCTAAAAAAGATAATTGGAACGTGAGAAAAAGGAAAAAAATTGAGCTTAAATTTGTGCCACCCTAATACGCATATATGTATATACGGGTGTATATATATATTTACGTATATTCGGAATTCAATATATAAATATATAAAGAGAGGCACGATGGAGGAGTTTTTTTTAAAGATTTCCGTAGAAAAAAATGATCATGTATATATATAAATTCAGAATTGAAAATTTATAGATAAAAATTTATATTTGTTCGGCATAATATGGCACACACACAAAAAAAACAAAGTTAAAATAAACTATACTTTAATATTATTTTCCACAAATGTTTATCTAAAATTCAAAAAATTAAAAAAAAATCATCTGAAAATACATGTATATATATGAATTTAATATATACATATATACACACAGAGAGAAGGCACGATAGATGAGTTTTCTCCGGGGGATTTCCGGCCCGATGCTTGGTCTCACTCGCCAAGAAACCTTCCCCGATACCAACGTAAACATACATATGTATGTATGTCTATAGGTATATACATATGTATACAGGGAGAATTAGTGTTGAGGGTTGCAAACACACCGAGTCGGCACTTTGCCCCGTCGGGATGTTATATCGCCCGGAAAAATCTTCCGGTGAAAAGATTTCCTCTCTCAACTTTTTCTCCTTCCCACTTCATTTCCCCCGTCGACCATCATTTTTTTGGGTCTTCCCATAGACGAGATGAAAAAAAAAAGATTTAGCAGGTTGTACCGAAACGTTGCTTTTACTGATCATCGATCCATATCGATCGGTTCATAACGCACAAGCTTCGTCCTTACGCGGGAAGGGAAAGAAAAAAAAATTTCTACGAGAGTATCGTTTTTCTTTCGATACGAAGTATACACGGATGCGAAAAAAAAATAATTGTGCAAGATCGTACAGGGAAGGAAAAAGCTCCGACGAAATTCAAATGGGTCACGTTGAATCTTTTTTCATTTTTGCTCGGTCCCCGTTTTTTGGGATGATTTTTTTTGGTGCACTATTTTATAGCCTGGAGTCTTGATTTTGGTTTGCAACAAAAATTTGTTGACAATTCTAAAAATTAAGCGAGTTATAACGACTTTTGTGGATCGGTGGACGACGAAAATCTTCGGTATATACATTCGAATTTTCTATGTACATTTTAAGGGGTCTTCTCATTTCAGACGCTAAAAAAGTCTCTTTCCATGAATTTTTTTTGATAGGTTTGTATTATGGATATTGATATAAAAGTTGTTACACTTAACGGGGTCCTCTAGTTTCTCGGGTCGAAAAAATCGATTTTTTTTTTCATAAATCACATCTACTACATGTGTAGAAAATGTGTGCCAAAGAATTTTTCGATATTCGAAGTGGTTCACAAGTATAAATCATATATGCGCGAACTTTCAAACGCGTTTTTCTCGAAACACCATTTTTCGAAACGGTGACCAATATATTTCAGAAACTACTGCACCGATCTTGTTCAAATTTATACAGCATCTTTAATATGTTATAAGCCAGCGATTGAACTAGGATTATCATGATTGCTTCGATAGTTTTTTTTGTACGAGCGAAAAACTTAAGAAAAAATGAGTAAAAAATAGAATGTAATTTTCAAAAGTGTATAAAAAAGTCAATTTTTGTAATTTAGAATTCACTCTAGTTCAATCGCTAGTCTTAAATATGAAGATTAAAATGCCGTTTGGTTTTTTGATTTCAGATAAGCAGAACAGCCGCAATCTTGGTCACCGTCAAGCACCTCTTTTACTTGATGTCTTCCTGTCGGCCACTATAACGTTTATTCTATTATATATTTTGACTTAAAAAATTTGTAAAGCTTATTTAAATGTTAATAAAGATTATGCAAAAACAATGAGATTGATTATTTCGATGCTTTGCCCGTAAAAAATTATTGAAAAAGCCGTAAAAAAACAGCCGAGAAACTAGAGGACCCCGTTAATAAATACACTTTCGAAATACATTAAAAATTTTTTTTTGTATTTATGTAACCCAAACAAACTTTAAACGCGTTTTTCTCGAAACAACGTTTTTCGACGGCTTGTTGATAAAATCCTTGTAACTACTGAACCGATCCTTATGAAATTTTAACCACATATTCTTTAGAATTATAGTGATAGCGCATATCAACAATTTTAAAAAATTTTGATATTTACTATTTTTCGCCAAAAACGGTGAAAAAAAATGTTTCTTTTTTGTTTTTTCGAAAAATATCCGCCATTTTGTTGCTTTTGCATATATAAAAAATCGTATTTTCGTCTATAAATAATAACTTAAATAAATACATTTTTTAAAATGTATTTCGAAAGTGTATTTCTTAAGTGTAACAACTTTTATATCAATATCTATAATATAAACCTATCAAAAAATTAATGAAAATAGCCTTTTTTAGCGTCTAAAGTGAGAAGACCCCTTAATGAATCTGGATGACCTTGAAACTTCGAAAATATGATTTTTTTATTGCATAGTTTTGTAGGTTAGGTTCTTAACTCTAATTTTCACGGAGGGTTTTGGAAAAATTCCAAAAATCAACTGAATTATGCCGATTCTTGTGAAGGTTCGATGAAGAGCGTCGTCCACCGCGCGTCTTTCGCCTTTTTCTTGAAATCATGATTTTGGGAACGGTGTAAGTCGACGGTATTGAAGTTTGCATTGTATTACCAATATTTTTGGCACATTTAGACTACAAAAATTACTGAAACATTTTCGACAATCCTTACTAAAAATCTGTAACCAAAACCTCAAAAAAAAAAAAATTTTAGACAATAATGAAAATAAAAAAATTAAGAAAATCAAAGAGCATTTTCGTTGCATTCCAGCGATGCAAACTTCAGCACCATATAAGTCGTATCTCGAAATCTATCAGTCCGATTCACTTCAAATTCGGACAGAGCATAGTTTATTACATTTTCTATCGTATGACTGGATGGCTTTTCCATATGTTTATCCATTTGTTAATAACAAATAATTGAAGTTGATTTTTTTCGAAAATCGAACTTTTTTTTCTACAGCTCGCCATTTTCGTAATTTTCAAAATTTCTGTATTTTCAAAATAACGAAATTTTCAGTTAGTGAATTTTCAAAATTACCAAATTTTTAGTTACTAAATTTTCAAAATTGCGAAATTTTCAGTTTTAAAAATTTAAAAATTTAAAAATTTTCAAAATTACCAAATTTTTAGTTATTAAATTTTCAAAATTGCGAAATTTTCAAAGTTTTAAAAATTTCAAAATTTTCAAAATTTCTAAAGTTTTGTTATAATAAAAGTCCATTTTTCTATCTTCCATTCCGGATGCGCCTAGTTGCCAGACGCACCAACATTGACCATGCAGCAAAAACGGCCCTTTTTTCAAATACTAATAACTTCCTTATTCATCAATATTTCGCAATAAGAAAAAATCGTTCATTTTCCCCCACTTTGACGCCAACTTCCGCCAAACGGAGTGACAGACGGACAAGTTTTCCAATAACTAGATATCACGATTCCAATTTCAGTCCGAAAAAATCGAACGTACCAGCGGCTAGGGCAATTTTGCAACATCAGTAAGATAATCGACTGGAGGACTATTATTTCATCGGAAGAAGCAACGTAAATCATAGCTCGATACACAATAATCAATGAGCGTGACGGCCATTGATTTTTCACGGGCGAATCCAACAGCCGCATGTGCGTGAACGTGCTCGTGGTTCACCCACCCACGCACGCACACGTATAGTCGTCGCGTTTGCGATCGGGCCTAGCCTACTTCTTGTGTCTCGTTTTTTTTTTGGCCGTGAAGGATTACGTCGCGAGAGTGCGAGTGAGAAGGACGTCGAGGGGGCCCTCGTGTGGTGGCGAGGGAACCGGATGCAGCGGAG
>OX101791.1:36562460-36615180 GCA_944452715.1 Ophion slaviceki
GTAGCTACTGGGCTCGAGCTAAGAGCCTTCTTCCTTTCTTGTCATTTTTTTTCTCCGCTCTCCTCGTTGGACGAGCACACTTTACAAAACACATCGACTCATTTGGCACTCACGACACGTCCCTATGGCACATGCTTATGTGCTCCTCTACGTATAGATTTATGTGGAGAATTATTTATATGTATGCATGCATACATACAGTCATCTTGAAAAGTACGAGACATTCCGCTTTGCATTCTTGCCATGGCGTTTATTACGTGAATTCCGACTTTTTTTTTCCATGCCTTATCATTTTTGGTGTGGTGGATCGATCGAATGCATGCGAGAAATACAAGCTTATTGGAAATGCTGCGATCGATTATTCAAATTGACTTTACATATATAGAATATGCATAATCGTGTAAACGAAAGTTTATGAATAAATAGAGAAATTACGTTCTATGTATAAATGGCAATTGATTTACTGAGTCGGTTCAAATTAGATGATAATGCACAATAGTATGTATATTAATTTGTCAAATCAGTTACTTACTTACTGCAAGGACTTTTTCTCTAAATGAAATTTCAGATATTTTTGAATATTATAAATATTATAAATATTATATGTACATATATATATATATATATATATATATATATATATATATATATATATATATATATATATATATATATATATATATGTCGATTGGTACCTAATTGAAATAACGAAGATGGAGAATGGTGGGTGGACAAAAAATGCCCGAGGGAAAAAGTAAGAGCTATTATCACTGGTAACCCATAAAAATAGGAAAAATAAATAAAAGAAGCAATGAAAAGCGTGGGTGAGGGGGCAATCTGGCTAGCCCTATGGAATGGAAATGTAAGGGAGCTGGAAAAAAGCATAGAGAGGCATAAAAATTGAAATTAAACAAGAAATTCCATACGATTGGAACAAAATTGATGGGTCAACATACTGCGAGGAATATAAACGTGGAAAAACAGGCATACACGTGGAAAAGTATTGGGCGGAGAGATGATTAGCGGAGAATTAAAAGAAACGTGGGCGCAGATAAGATCCGGTAATGTCAGGATAGACGGCAAAAAGGGCACGCAGACAAATGTAGAATATGCAAGCAGGCAATTGAAAATGTGAGACACACTTGCGAGTATAAGGAAGTTAAGGAAAAACTAACCCAAGCAATCGTAAATAAACCGGAGCAATAGTTGAAAAATAGCAGAGGGTTAGAAATTGACCGTAAAATAGAAGCGCAACTAAAATTGCAACCGGCACAGCAACTATGCGATTACATCAAACAATTTGAGAAACTAGCAACTAGGATAAATATATGGAAACCAATGTAAAATAATTTATGTAAATGAGAAGGGAGGAGCATCTATATGAACCCCCTTGAAAAGGGTATTCAAGGAATAAAATACTACTACATAAATGTCGATTAATTAATTAAATCACTCAAAATTAGACGATAATGCCCAATATTAATTTGTCAATTCAATTATTCATTCTCCTCCATTTTCAGGAATTCTTTTTTCCAATAAAATTTCACATACTTTTGAATATTATAAATATTACAGATATTTATAAATATGTCTAATTTTTTATTTTTTTATATGCTCTCGTCTTTAAGCTGATCTCGAAAAGCGAAGATATCGTCTTCGCTACGCGATGCAGCGTCGTCTTCGTTTTTTTTTTCGTCGTCTGCGCCTCAAGCCGTACGTCTTCATTCATAAAGCAGCCAGAGAGAAAGAGAGAGAGAGAGAGAGAGAGAGAGAGAGAGAGAGAGAGAGAGAGAGAGAGAGGAGCCCTTGGCCGGTGTTCGCAGTGGTTTTGGTTGCTCAGTACACGCTCGATACATGTATACCAATATACATATATATATTGAAGTGGAGGTAGCAAAGAAAGCGAAGAGCAGGAGAGTGAGAGAGCTGCTGGTGAAGGCAGCTCGCGTTACAACCGGAAGCTGGAAGTAAGGGAAGAGATATAGAAGGGGGAGGGCACGAGGGAGTGGCAAAAGGGCAAATGAGAAAGAGAGAAGGAGGGGTCCTACCTACCCCAATACTCGGGCAAAAAGCGGGCCAGATAAACTTCACACAGGCACATTGAGAAACACACACACGTACATTTACATGTGTGTGTATATATACATATACATATACATATACATACATATATATATATATATATATATATATATATATATATATATATATATATATATATATATATATATATATATATATATATATATATTCGTGTGTGTAAATACACGTACATAAAACATCCTCGAGTGCTCCTCCCTCTACGCACCCTTAATGTACCCCCTGGCTGTATTGTTGCTCATTTGGTGAGCGAAGAAAGGACAAGGAGGAAGAGAAAGAAAGCGACAGAGACGGAGAAAGAGACGCGTAGTAAAATTCAAAAAAGAGAAGGGTAGAAAAAAAAGAAAAGGAGTCCGAAGGGAGAGTGGAAAGAAATCGTGGAAAGATAGGGCTCGGAAGATATAGCGATGGGAGGAGGAAGTTGGAAGGACGAGAAGTGAGCAGATGCACCCGTGGAGCTCGACAAACTTGCGGAGCTACTCGAGAATATAATAAATACGTTGAAAAGGGAGGAGGGCACAGCCCTACTCAAATCTCGAGAGGCTGAGCGTTTTTCACCAACCACGTGCCACAATTTCACCAATCAAAGCAAGAATCGCGAGCGTAAGCAACGGAGAGCAACGAGGGGAGTATCAAGAGAAAAATAAAAATGGAACTCGAAAAAAAAAAACGACGCAAAATCTTATCCTCTTTTTCAACCATTTATTTGTCAAACTCGAAAGATGGTAATCTCGATAAAATAGTCCTCGGCACTATCGTTGTTATTCGTTCTCGAAGTTTGTAGTCCCTCGAGCTTCTTGACGTTTCCTTTTATTTTTATGAAATTCATATTTGAGCCCCCTCGCGACGAGGCCCGCGCGAAGCTTCGTTTTATCATCGATACACGATGCGCGTGACATATTGAGTAGTTTCGTATGTACACGGACAGACACTCGAGAGACGAGGTGTATATGGACAAAGAGAGTTGGAGAAAGAGAGTGTAGGGGAGAGAGAGAGAGAGAGAGCTCTATCAAAATGCACAGCGCGTCACTTCGATAACTCGAGGTTATGAGCCAGCGTAGTTCGTCGAAGTGAGAATGAGAAAGAGAAACAGTACGAAAGGAAGAAAAAAATTAAATATTATATATATACATACATATATATATATATATATATATATATATATATATATATATATATATATATATATATATATATATATATATATATATATATATATATATATAGGGAAAGATGAATAATCGAATTCGGAATTGTGATTTATATTCTGCTAACTCAAAACAGAATTTTGATTTTTTTCCAGAATGCTCAATTTTTTCTCAAAGAAAAAATCAAAACACAATTTCGTTTTTTTCCCAGAAGGCCCGACTTTTTCGCAAAGAAAAAAAGCAAAATAGAATTCAAATTTTTGTCCGAATGCTCCATTTCTTTCTGGCGAATACAACTCATCACAAAAATACGCTATATTTTTTTTCGAAGCAAATTTGAGAAGGAGCAACTCTTCTGAAAAACTTTTTTTTTAAATGGAAATGTAGATAATAATTTTTAATCCACTCGTCCACTTTAAAATGCATGTTTGATAATTATTTTCTCGATGACGTGACGCAGATAAAAGATTTTTCAGGAGTGTTTCGTATTCGGAATTAAATTACCTTAATTTTGCACTACTCAAAATGGAATTGTGATTTTTTTTTCTAGAATGCTCAATTTTTTCTGGCAAATCACGCCTACCTTATAAAAGTCACCCTGTACATGTATTAAAATCGTTGATTCGCCGTCGACCGTCTACGGATTGACAAACCTTTGGCCGATAATGGCACGGTGTCTCGTCACGACCCACAGAGAAAAAGGCAGACGGAGAAAGAGAGATAGAGCGATGACCAGGGGCATAGAGAAAGAGAGAGATCCATTTTTGGCAAGTTTTTTTTTTGCCGCGCCACGATTTATAAAATATAATCGTCTCGCGATGCGAGGCAACACGCAGGAATGAAAATATAACGTATTCGCATATATCGTGTGTCGCGTGCGTGCGATTTTACGCGTACGTGATGCGAGCCTACAATGCCCGACGCGTGACGACGACGAGCCTGGGGGAATCCTTTTTACAATACGCGATCGGTCCGCTATGCGCTCTCGTCGCTACGACGAGACATCGGCAATACAGATATACAGCGGTACAGGTACAGACGACGAAAATCATCACTGTGTTAATTCGAATTTTCTATACGAATTTTAAGGGGTCTTTAATTAAAAGGGTGAGCTTTAAATTTCTAAAAGAGAATTTTTTACAGTAATATAGGTTAGGGTGTCAATTTTAATTTGCAACGAATATTTTGCGAAGATTCCAAAATTTGACCGAGTTATGACGATTTTTGTGGAGGATCAGATCGTCCATAGCGCTGCGGCGCAGCCATTTTTCTTTACCCTTTTTTGTACGGTTTGGCATTTTCGTAATTTTCAAAATTTCCAAAAAGTATCCGATCACGAGAAAGTTTTATTATTATACTGAAATAAAATGATATTATTTAATATTTTAGATGAGGGTAGTTGTCAGAAGCACCTCTACCGATTGGCCATGCAACAATGGTGGCGCTTCCTTTCGACTGGACACTACCGTCACGAACTTCTGACTGCATGTGGGGTCGATCAGACCCCAGACGTTTTTCAGATCGTTGTATTTCAGTAAATATGCATTTTTTACAGATACTTTTTTGTACTTAATGAACCTTATTTTATGGCCCAACATTTATTTTTAAAGAAAAACAAAAATTATACAAGTTCAATGTTCGTCCAATAGCATACCTTTTTTCAAATCCCAAATAAATTATCCAGAAGGAAAAAATCGGAAAAGCGACTTTTTTCGGCCCGCAACCTGTCTTCCCGTAAGGGGTTACCCCCACTTGCGATTTTGAAAAAATCGATTTTTTTTATTGCATTTTTTTGAAGTGCAATTTGAAGTGCAGTTTTTTTTATGCCCGGAATAGATGACTCTATGTAAGTTTACAAAAGAAATATTTTCTTCGTGTAAACTGAAATTGAAATTTTAAACGCGTTTTTCTCAAAATGGCATTTCTGAAGTCGGTGACCAAGATTACTCGAACACTAATGAACCGATCTTCTTGAAATTTTGCAGGCTTATTTAATACATAAAAATGTAGTCTTTAATCGTTCGATTTTTTTTTTCGAAAAAAATGGCCGCTTTATAGCCAAAAAACGGCCGTTTTTTTTTCGTTAAAATCGAACCATTAACTTTGACTGTCCGCCATTTTGGGAAAAATGAATATTTTTTAAAATCCTTCGATTAAAGACTAGTTTATACTTATATTTGACTAAATCCATCCGCATTTTTTTTTCCAGATGATCCACTTCGCCGCAATGTTGGTCACCGCAAACCGTGCATATAAAAACATTATTTCATTGACGGCCATTTACCACTAAACAATGTAATATTTTTCAATAAAAAAATTACTGAAAGTTCTTCAAGATGTGTTCTTTAAGATGGTATATTGATCGATTAAAAAAGTTTTGTAGTTTTCTGTAAAAAAATTCATGAAAAAGGCCTTTTTTTGCGCTACAAGTGGGGTTAACGCCTTAAATAATAATAACTTCATTGTTTGTCAGTATTTTCCAATGAAAAAAACTCAATCTTGGCAAGGCTAGGTATTAATTGTGAGGGGCCGGGTTGAAATTCCGAACTTTGAATGATCAGAACGCTCAAAATTCCGAAAGATAAAAAATCCGAAAAAAATTTTACCCGAAAGACCAAAACTCCGAAAATCTGAACGGGCCAAGTTGAAATTCCGAACGTTGGATGATCAGAACGCGCAAACCTCCGAAAATATACTACCCCGAAAGATCAAAACTCCAAAAGAATTTTACACGAAAGACCAAAACTCCGAAAATCTGAACACCGTCAAAATAATTCGGCTATGGAAGTTTTAAAAGTTTCAAAATTTTCAATAAAGCGACGAATTATTGCAAGAATTTTTTTTGATTGAGAAGTGGTTTTACGTCGATATTGAAATTTGTCTAGACAATCTTATACGTTCTACATCATTTACAGTCGACTGTGTAGACTTTCGCTGGCATAATCTTAACGAACCTTGTAATTTCGGAACATTAAAATTAGGAAATTTAAACCGTCGGCGCATTCAAAGTTCGGATTTTCAACCCGGCCCTCATGTCAAGATCATGTTATGCGTTCTACATCATGACTGTAAATGATGTAGAACGTATAACATTGTCTCGGCAAATTTCAAAATCGACGCCAAATCACTACTTAATAAAAAAAAAATCTTGCAATAATTCGTCGATTTATTGAAAACTTCGAATCTCCCAAAAATCCCATACCCGAATTATTTTGACAGTGTTAAGATTTTGGGAGTTTTGGTCTTTCGTGTAAAACTATTTCGGAGTTTTGATCTTTCATGGTACTATTCTTTCGGAGTTTTGAGCGTTATGACCATTCAAAGTTCGGAATTTCAACCCGGTCCCACTTGAATTTCGGAACATTAAAATTCGGAATTTTAAACTGTCGGAGTGAGAATTGTGAGTGAGAATTGTGAGCAAAATCCCGACTTCGTCGTCCCAATACTCTCATCAATAAAAAAAATGATCTGTTTTCCAGGCCCCAAGCTTATGCAGACCCGTTGACCAATTTTTTTCATCGACCCTCGTGATTTTTCGTTCATCCAGGAGTCATAATTTCCCTACAGCTTTATTCGTATACATGCCGTACGTTGTTGCGACGAGGACGATACGCGTCGGCGTTCAATAAGCGAGAGTCCTTCGAGCAACGAAACCGAAGAGCGATGAGAGGGCCTCGAACGGGTTGAGCAAACGAAGAAGGAGAAGAGGGCGAAGAAGTCAGCGAGGCATTACGACGCCGCGATATACATACAACGTGTACAGTGTAACGGTAGAACGCAGGCAGAAATAATGAGTCCATTATAGTTTATAGTCCCTCGCGAAGTGACGTTACCGTACAGCGCAAAGTAGTTTAGTAGCGAAAGATTCGTTTCTCGAAGACATCGGAAACTAAAAGTACGAGAAGAGGCAGATGACAGGAGGAGCGATGATGAAAAGTAGCAATCAAGTGGTGCACGGTGAAATTCTCTCTCTCTCTCTCTCTCTCTCTCTCTCTCTCTCTCTCTCTCTCTCTCTCTCTCTCCCTCGCCCTCTCTTTTTTTCGAGTTTAAAGTGTGTCTCTTCTGCTCCTGCTGCGTTTTTTAGGTTTATATTGTTTCCTTTATCTTTCAATTGTTTTTTCTTTACTATGTTACCCCTACATTGTAGGTGTACGTTGTTTTTTACTATGTTGACCCTACGTCGACACACTAGGCCATTTTGACCCGGACCCATTTGAAATAAAATGCTTCCTTTCCTAAAATTGATTTTTTTTTATTAATTCTCGACAACACTTCAATTTTATACGTTCCGCATGTTGATTATGCACACATATTAAGAAATGTTTAAGGGGCCATACCAGTGTGACACTTTCAAAAAATCGATTTTTTTGCCTTTTTCGACAGTTTATACTTTCAAGAATATGATATGAAATTTTTATACTTTCAAGAATATGAAAGGAGATTTTTCAAATTTGCTGACATTGTAACTCAAAGAGCAATTATCCGATTGACTTGAAATTTGAACTGAGTACTCTTGAATATATTTACTCTACAATGACGTAGGATATGTTTGATTGGATGAAAATTGACGATTTGGCATTTAAAAAAACGACTATTTTATAGGCAAGAAAACAGACTTTTTTTCATAAATACGCCGTTTTGTTAGATTTTGATATTTTTCGAAAATCCTACGTCATTGTACAGGAAATACCTTCGAGTTTAACGACATTTTTTCCATTTTCGGTTTTGGCTACTCAATCAGCCGGAATCATGTCAGCAGTGGAGGAACTTTTTTTTGCACCTCCAAAGACAGCGCATAAGTCGCTTGGATCTCAATATTATTCTATAAAAAAATTGTGCAATATAGGTCAAATATAGCCAAATATATTCTTAATTTTCCGAAACATTTAATTGAGTACTTTTCTTCCAAAAAAATCCCGAGTGTGTCAAAGTCGTAGCTAAATATAAAGGGTCGTCCATATATTACGTCATCGATTTTTGCTGATTTTTTATTTCCCTCTGAAATCATCCTATCCTTCCTGTCGTTAGAATCCAATTATCGTTACCGTCATCCAACGACCTCCCTCCCCTATTTTAAAATGACGTAATTTATGGACTACCCCTAAGTGTGCCAACGGAGGGTTAATTATTAATTGCAATTTTATACTAATTTTATGTATGTAAGTTTGCCTTCTGGTATTATTAAGGCATGATAAAATTGTTTTTATCTCACTCTGTGATCTCTCTACCCCCCCCCCCCCCTCTCTCTTTCTCTGATTTCTGTTTATCTCCCTCGGTCCTTTTTTTCTTTGGCTCTTGCTCTCTATGTATATATCTCTCTCTCTGGTTCTTGGATCTCTATTTTTCTTCTCTCCTTCTCTTTTTCTCTCTCGCTCCTCTCCGCGTATTATCGCCTCCCACGCTGGTCCACGAGTTCAGAAAGAACAGAAAAAAAAGATAAAAAATACACGCATTGCGAGAGATAAATACTTTGTTGCTACTGTCCTGCTGTTTCCCTATCTGCGTTTCTTTCTCCGCCTCCGAATTTCAATGAAGAAGCAACGACAAACGGACAAAGATGCGTCGCGAATTCGCACGCTCTTGTCAGTGTAACGGTAGGACGTTACTGCGAGCGCTGCTCGGTCATTTTTATTAGTATCGTCACACTCGCAACGATATTAGAGGGATCTCTCTCTCTCTCTCTCTCTCTCTCTCTCTCTCTCTCTCTCTCTCTCTCATTCTCCCTCGTTATAGACGTCCGGACGCAAGCCTTGTGGCGTGATAACACAATCCGACATTGAAAAAACGAAAAAAAAGTAAAATCGACCGAGGCGACGACGAAACAGACGATGTACCAAGAATAATTTACGACGACGAGCATATGTGATTCACTCTCGCCAGCGATCCAATTAATAATTATGCAAAAATCTAACGCAAGCATGTATCTATGTATCTGCATATATATATATATATATATATACACACATATACACCTGTAAATATATACGTCCACACACTTTCTGACTCAAATATCAAATGTACTCTGTTGATAGTTGGAAATGGAAAATATTGAAAGAAAAGCCTCTTGAATTTTGTATGGAAGGTAAGTTTTTGGAGTAATCTGAAAAAAAAATCTGTTCGACCCTAATTAACTCTGACTGGTATATATGTAATAAGGACTAATTGGAGAGAAACAATTTTTTTTGTGACTACTTTGAAGATTTACCAATTTCCAAAAATTCAAGAGGTTCTTGTGGTGGAGTAAAACAACATTTTCTTGGAGTGTAATGGAACCTGAAAATCTTTCAAGTTTTTGAAAATTGATAAATGTTTGCAGTGATCTGAATTAAATTATCATCTAACTACGATATTTAAAAAAAAATAATAATTTACTTTGCAGATTACTCCAAACATTTCAATTTCCCCGAATGAAATTGTATTTATGAAGAAATGTTTGGAGTAATCTGGCAAAAAAAAATAGTATATCATTAAAATTTACATAAAAATAAGAATTCTTTTTCGCAGATTATTCCGAACATTCAACTGACTCCAAATGGAATTATATACACATGAAGAAATCTTTGGAGTAATCTGGTCAAAAAATTCTGTTCCACTCCAATTAGCCCTGGCTAAATATATATATATATATATATATATATATATATATATATATATATATATATATATATATATATATATATATATAAATCTACGTATGATATTCATTGTTTGGATTGCGATACATACACGAGTATATAAATATACAAAAATACAAGACAATGGGCAAGCACCGATCTGCTCGCTGACCAGTCACATTGGAATGACTCTCTTTGCCGTGTGCGGCTCGTTCATTCGCAAGAGAGGAACCGCGAGGATCGAGTGAACGCAAGAATGGCGTCCGGCTTCGCGTTGTGATTCGTCTCTAGCACGCAAAGTCATATATATACATACAGGGTGTCCCGTTATGAATGGATAATCCTGCAGCTGTCAATAGGTCAGATCATGCCCTACTATATGCTGAAATTTCAGGTTAGTAAAAGTCCCACGATTTTCGAGATAAAAATCATCTGCTTTTGGTTTTTCGCATGCCACTTTTACATATGATAACCTTTTTTCACCCGGTTTTAAAAAAATACTCTTGGTTATTTGTTTTATCTAGAAAAGTCTTCTTTTTAACCTTAAATGTCAAGAAAACTATATAAAAAAAGATCTTATGCAGAATTTTCATACACACCAATTTGAACATTTGATTTTGATAGCCTGCGGTGTAAAAAAAAATGTACTACGCATATCGTGCCAATTACTTTAAAAAGTTGCTTAGTTATTGTCGATTAATATCATTTGTAGAAATGGCATGCGAAAAACCAAAATCAGATGATTTTTTTCAAAAAATAACGAAGCCCAAAATTTCGAAAACCGTGGCCTTTTACTAAACTGGTATTCCAGCATATAGTATGACATGATCTGACCTATCGACAGTTGCAGGATTATCCATTTACAACCGGGGTGTAGTTCCGAAAACGAAATACCTCCGATTATTTTGGAATTTCAGGTACCCATGTATTTTGACCCGCATATTACAAATACGATACTGAAAATACCCGCGAATTTGATTTTGATGGTCAAAACTCACAAAAACTGATTTTTCAAAAGTTTTTCGACTTTGTTTCAATAAATGTTGATCTTAGAGAAAAATGCTTCCCACAAAAGTTGTAGCCTATAAAAAGATTGATCCTTTACGTTCTATACAGTTTTCGTCTAAAACCATTCTGTTTCGATAAAAATGGGATAATCCTCCAGTAAGTACATTTTGCTAAACTCCATTAGTTTCGATATTATCTACTCGCGCACTTTATCGCGTGAAGGTAAATGACATCGAAACTAATGGAGTTTCGGAACATGTACTTTTTGGAGCATTATCCCATTTTTCTCGAAACAGATTGGTTTTAGACAAAATGTGTATAGAACACAAAAGATTAATCTATTTATAGGCTATAACTTTTGTAGGGAACATTTTTCTCCAAGATGAACATTTATTACAATAAAATAGAAAAACTTTTGAAGGAGCTATACCAGTGTGACACTTTCGAAAAATCGATTTTTTGTGCCTTTTTCGACAGTTTATACTTTCAAGAATACGAAATGAGATTTTTCAAATTCGCTGACATTGTAACTCAAAGAGCAATTACCCGATTGACTTGAAATTTGAACTGAGTACTCTTGAATATATTTACTCTACAATGACGTAGGGTATTTTTGATTGGATGAAAATTGACGATTTGGCATTGAAAAAAACGACCATTTTATAGGCAAGAAAACAGACTTTTTTTTCATAACTACGCCATTTTGTTAGATTTTGATATTTTTCGAAAATCCTACGTCATTGTACAGGAAATACATTCCAGTTTAACGGCATTTTTTCCATTTTCGGTTTCAGCTACTCAATCAGCCGGAATCATGTCAGCAGTGGAGGAACTTTTTTTTTGACGCCTTCGAAGGCAGCGCATAGGTCGCTTGGATCTCAATATTTTTCTATGAAAAAATTATGTAATATAGGTCAAATATAGCCAAATATATTCTTAATTTTACGAAACATTTAATTGAGTACTTTTCTTCCAAAAAATTTCCGAAAATCACCCAAATTTTCAGCGTTCACACTGGTATAGCCCCTTAAAAGTGAGTTTTTGTAAATTTTGACCTTGAAAATCAAATTTGCGGGTATTTTCACCATCACATTCGTGATCAGCGAGTACAAATACATGGGTATACAAAATTCCAAATTAATCGGAGGTATGTCCTTTTCGAAACTTTGTCCCATAATAAGACACCCTATATATATATATATATATATACACAGGGTGTCCCAGAACTCAACGTCAAGCCGAAACGGGGTGACAGGATTGATTGTAACCATCATGAGAAAAATCAGAAAAAAAATCTGGGCATTTAAGAAAAACCTAGAAATTTGGTCAAACTGTAACCATTTTTCGGTTATTGTGGTTAATTTTTATTATTTTTGTTCATTTAAACTTTGGAACCGTAACCCTAAATAACATTTCTAGAATCACAGTCAAAAATAATGACACAATTGCCCCAAGTTTCCTAGAATTAAGACTGTTTTTTGTTAAACTATGAATTTAAAATTTCCAAAATAGATTTTTTTCTGATTTTTCTCATGATGGTTACAATCAATCCTGTCACCCCGTTTCGGCTTGACGTTGAGTTCTGGGACACCCTGTGTGTATATATATATATATATATATATATATATATATGAAGTGTATTGGTATGACGGCATATAGTTAAGGATTTGCACACAGAGAGTACGTAGCGCGTTACAGCCGCACGCGAGTAGCAACGGATCATCTCCATTGTCCGCGGCGGAGCGTGCAAGCCCGCGACTGGACAGTCTCTCCTGTGTCGCGGCTTTCCCTCTCGTCTCTCCGCACCGACAACGACAGAGGCCCCAGGCGCACATATCGCGCACGCTGAGGATCGCGCGCGCGAGCCCGAGCTCTAGCAGCTCTCTTGCTTCTAACGCTTCGCTTCGGTTGCCTCGACGTTGCTCGCTGGGGATGACGTAACGCGACGAGGCGAGCACGCACACGGGGCGTTGCCTAATTGTTTGCAATGTACAGCCAACGTGAAGCGACACGTGCGGGACTATACGTATGTATAGTATATTTCGATATTTCCTTGCATGCCCTTGCGGACTTTTGTGATCTTTCGATCTTTTCAAAGGGGCATGGAGACTGAAAATATGATTTTTCGGGTCGGAGATTGCCTAGGGTTTTGGGGTAAAGTCGAGATTTTTGTCGAGGGTCAGATATCGCGCCGGGAAGAGATTTCGGAGTACAGAAAGATGTACAGGGGTATCGACACAGACGACAAAAAAATCGAATTTTCTATCTACGGATTTTAAGCTCCGTGTGCTTGAAATTTCGAAAACGCGATTTTTTTATTGTAGAGTTTTGTAGGTTAGGGTCTTAATTTTAATTTGCAATGAGGATTTCGTTAGAATCGCAAAAGGCGCTATGGTTAACCGGCCTGCTGGGATTTACCCTTCTTTCACAGGAATGCTCAATGACGGGACACCACTGTGACGAAGAAAATCGATTTTTTTGCATTTTCTCAAAGTATACATATTTAAGAATGTGTGCAAAAAATTTCAAGTCACGATATTGAAAATTGACCAAGTTACAGACGATTTAGTGAGAGCAGGTAGTGCAACGATTTACGCGTATTAAAACTTTCAATCGCGGTTTTCTGGAAACGACTGAAGTTTGGAAAAACATTGTTTGGATTAGTGATAGCTATCATCGTCCGATTTTTAACTTAACGAAACCGAACATTCTACAATTGCAGTGGCTATCGTTGTAAGTCGCCGTTTTTGAACATTTTGTATTTTTTAAGCTGCCGAATAGAAGTAAAAATTTTGCCAAAATTACACTTTTTTTAACAGCCGCCATTTTGTGAAATTTTGTTTTGCCCGAAAAGCGGTTACGTAGAAGGAGAACTACATATATGTAGATTATAAAACCTTTTTATTTTCATTTTTCAGACGAATCATTGTCCCGTTATCGATCCGACCGTTGAATCACATTTTTGTATATGGAGGCTTTATTATACGTAGCTAATTGGAGGCTCGATAACGTAGCTAATTTTATATTTTGAAAAATAAACATTTACGCGAAATAAGTTTAAGGGGTTACCCCCACTTGCGATTTTGAAAAAATCGATTTTTTTAATTGCATTTTTTTGAAGTGCAATTTGAAGTGCAGTTTTTTTTTATGCCCGGAATGGATGACTCTATGTAAGTTTACAAAAAAAAATATTTTCTTCGTGTAAACTGAAATTCAAACTTTAAACGCGTTTTCCTCAAAATGGCATTTCTGAAGTCGGTGACCAAGATTACTCGAACACTAATGAACCGATCTTCTTGAAATTTTGCAGGCTTATTTAATACATAAAAATGTAGTCTTTAATCGTTCGATTTTTTTTTTCGAAAAAAAATGGCCGTTTTATAGCCAAAAAAACGGCCGTTTTCGTTAAAATCGAACCATTAACTTTGACTGTCCGCCATTTTGTGAAAAATGAATATTTTTTAAAATCCATCGATTAAAGACTAGTTTATACTTATATTTAACTAAATCCATTCGCATTTTTTTTTCAGATGATCCACTTCGCCGCAATGTTGGTCACCGCAAACCGTGTATATAAATACATTATTTCATTGACGGCCATTTGCCACTAAACAATGTAATATTTTTCAATAAATAATTACTGAAAGTTCTTCAAGGTGTGTTCTTTAAGATGGTATATTGATCGATTAAAAAAGTTTTGTAGTTTTCTTTAAAAAAAAATCATGAAAAAGGCCTTTTTTTGCGCTACAAGTGGGGGTAACGCCTTAATGTATGCTCAATAACGTATCATTTTTCCAAATCCCCAATAAATAATCTAGTGGGCACAAAAAATTGGGATAAACGACCTTTTTCGGCACCTCACAGTGGTGTCCTCCCTTATGAAACGGTGCAGGTCGTGTCTCAATATCTAGCAGTTCGATTCGGTACAAATTCGGACCGAGAATAGTTTATATCATTTTTCTATCGTATGACGGGATGATTTTTTTCATATGTTTATCCATTTGTTATTAACAGATGATTAGAGTTCTTATTTTGGTCGAAAATCGATTTTTCTTCCACAGCTTGGCATATTCGTATTGTTCAAAATTTCGAAAAACTATCCGGTCGTAAGAAAGTTTTATTATCACACTAAAAATACATTTCTTTATTTTCCTCTCCCGATTACCGTAGTTGTCAGAAGCACCTACGCCGATTGACCACGCAGCAAGTTTCTCCAAATAATAACTCTATTGTTTATAAATATTTTTCAACGAAAAAAAGCCTCAAATCTGACAAGACTATGTACAAATGGTGTGTAAAGTCCCAACTTCGTCATCCCATCGCCCTCAACATAAAAAAATATTGAAAATCGTTGGTTTCATTTGGGTTGGGAAGCTGTCGACGCGTGCGGTACATTTTCACGATGTTTGTGTCGTACTAAAATTATATGAATGGACATAATGGCGATAATTACGGATATTTGACTAGACAGGAATTGAAAAATCGTCTTCTACTCTTTTCCTTCTCTGTTCATTATTTAAAGTTTCTTTTTTGCTCCAAACAAACAGGGAAGGTATAACCGCTTTTTTCAATATTTTCCGGCTCACTTTCATCCCCGTGAAGAATGAAAATGAGCTAGGTAATTATTATGTAATAAAATAATACCAGAAGGTTAAAAAAACGCAAATATTTCAAATAGAAATTTGTAGGTTATGATTAACTACTTTACTTTATGTTTATACACTGAGCTGTGACAAATCCTTCATTTCTATAGTCTGCAGATTTAAAATTATCAGAATGTAGCCTTAAATGTCTTGTGGCTGTAAAGTGCTTGCGACGTATAACAATTTCCCATTGCTTCCGAAGTTTTTCGTTTTTAAGAAATAAATGAACGCATTCGCGTCTGAATTCAATTGCACAAATTCTTCACAATTTATTCACGACAAACGTATAAACGTAAGAAAATTCAACAGTAGTAGAAACACGGGCGAAACCAAAGGGAAAAGGGATCTCACTAAACATTATGTTCTGTTTACGTTATAATACAATGTTCCCTCTAGCGGGAGAAATTGGCAGTAGGGTTCCCTATTCCGGAAGTCTTCGCGCTGAAACCTCGAGGGCCGCAAAAAAAGGTGTTCCACCTTAAGGGGAGATATACACCTGGATGGTCGAAAAAATCGATTTAGAGGCTATGAACATTCCGTCGACCGTAGCAGACCTACACTATGGGCCTGGTATCGACGATTCCATGCAAGTTGACAAATTTCGTGATTTATTCATTCCCAAATTTTCAAACGCGTTTTTTCTCAAAACCACGTTTTTCAAATCGGTACCCAAAATTTCTCGAAAACCAATGAACCGATTGCCTTGAGGTTTTTTGTGGTTATTCTATACACCATTATCTAGTACTTGTCATAGGATTTTCTTTTCCGTTACTTAGTTTTTTGTTTTATAGGCAAAATAATAACGAATTTTTGGCCCAAAAATCACTATTTATGTTCAAACGTCCGCCATTTTGTCATAAATCGATATTTTCAAAATCGGCTATGACAAGTACTAGATTATAGTATCTAATTTAATAATCTTTTTGGTTTTTTTTTTCAGATGATTTTTGAAGAAACGCCAGTGGGTACCGTATTCGCAGATTTTTTTACGACGCTCCAAGGATCATACAATATCCTTGTATATTTTTGATATTTTTAAATAAAGAAAATTAAACATATTTTTGAATGTACCAGGTGTGTAAGTATGAAACCGGAATTTGCCCATAGGTGGCGCTAGATGTCGATGCAGTTACCGACACATCACGTCAGCGGTGTCTTGTTATTGTATTGATATCCGACAAAGATTTCCAACTCACAATAACATGAGTTTCATTCAGTAGCATTAGTTTATTAGAGATAAACATGTCGAGTTTTGTGCCAACAAATTACGATTTGCGGACAGCACTCCTTTTCTGTTTTCATCTGAAGAAAACCGCAGCCGAATCGCATCGAATGCTTGTGGAGGCGTTTGGTGAGCATGCTCTCGGTAAAACACAGTGTTTCGAGTGGTTCAAACGGTTCAAAAGTGGCGATTTTGACGTGAGGAACGAAGAACGTGGAAGACCACCGAAAAAGTTTGAAGACGCTGACCTGCAAGCCTTGTTGGACGAAGACGACGCTCAAACACAACAACAACTGGCGGATCAGTTAAAGGTGACCCGAGAAGCCATCTCCCTTCGGTTGAAAGCCGTGGGAAAGATACAAAAGGTGGGAAAATGGGTTCCACATGAACTCAACGAAAGACAGCAGGAAAACCGCAAAACATCATGCGAAATGCTGCTCGCCAGGTTCAAAAGAAAGTCATTTCTCCATCGAATTGTGACTGGCGATGAAAAGTGGATATATTTCGAGAATCCTAAGCGCAAAAAGTCATGGGTTACTCCGGGTGAACCATCAACATCGACGGCAAGACCAAACCGCTACGGACGAAAGACAATGCTGTGTGTTTGGTGGGATCAGAAGGGCGTAATCTACTACGAGCTGCTGAAACCTGGGGAAACTGTCAATACTCAACGCTACCGACAACAAATGACCGATTTGGATCGAGTTTTGCGTGAAAAACGACCAGAATACCAACAAAGACAACACAAGGTGATTTTGCTGCATGACAATGCACCAGCACACAAAGCAAAACAGGTCCAGGAAACGATAGAGTCGTTCCGTTGGGAGATTCTTCAGCACGCGCCTTACTCACCGGACCTTGCCCCATCCGATTACTACTTGTTTGCATCGATGGGACACGCACTTGCTGAGCAGCGCTTTACTTCTTACGAAGATGTACGAAAATGGCTCGATGACTGGTTTGCCTCAAAAGAGCAACAGTTCTTTTGGCGCGGAATCCACAAATTGCCAGAAAGATGGGAAAAATGTATAGATAGCGACGGACAATACTTTGAATAAGTTACTTTGTATCATATCATTACAATAAACGTGTTTTTTCTGTACAAAAATTCCGGTTCCATACTTACACACCTGGTATATACTTTTAGATAATTAAAACCCTAATCCGAAATTTCAAATAGTTTTCCTTGAAAAAATTCACAACAATGACCTTCTTTTCCGGCTCCTAGGTGTATATGTCCCCTTAACAAAGCTTCCTCGCGCCGAGGAAGCTCGACGAGAGAGCGTCAAAGTAAGAAAAGAGCACAATGGCGTTGGATTCGTACTCACCGTCGTTGTGATAAGATCTGGGCGCGAGTGTCGGCGGCACGGAGGCGAGGGCCTGCTGGATCGAAGCCTGCGACGGGGTGTTTCTCGATACGGGACCGGACGAGGAAGTCGTCGACGTCGTCGAGCTCGCCGGTGTCGCTGGACTCTTGTGTTCCGGGGTCGGGACCGAATTGTTCGCGGGGTTATTTTGTTGCTGCTGCTGCTGATAGCCGAGAAAATCGCCGAGATCCGGTACGCAAACGCTCTCGTAAAGATTAGCCGGCATGTTCTCCAGCGATGCCTTCTCAACTTCGTCCTCTGCAGCGACCACGATAGCGAAAAAGAAAAAAGAAAAGAAAATCATTTTTCTTTCTTCTTATTTCCGGCTAGATTTTTTTTTCTTGGTTTTTTTCTCCATTCGCGGCCGGACGGTCACCCATCCGAGTAGTGACCCGCGCACCGTCCACCGCCGTTTTTTCTCACCTTCCTTCGCCTATTTTGAGAAATCATCAGTCCGCGGCAATAAACACGCAATAGGATAAAGATCACCGGGGAATATATATCGCGCGGGGGCCGTGCACTTTCTCAATTTCCGGTTTCGCGCGACGTACAAACAAGCGCGAGCAATCGAATCGTGATTATATAGTAACGCACGTTAATCCAACCTGCGGACGCCCCCGATGGCAGAAGTCGCAACTTCTCGTGGGCGAGTGCGAAAATCCGGTGTTGCAGAGTTCTTTGCCGATTTTCTCTATACACCCAAGGGGTCTCGCAAATCGGACTTCGGAACCCCCCACTTGTTCACGGGGCGATAGAGAACTAGGCTCATGATGTTTGAATCGTTGAAAGGCAACGAACGTTTTGTCAAATATTTTTATTTTGTGCTTTTCATTATTGCAGAAAAGATTTTTTTTAATATTTGTATTTTCTCCTTTTTATTATCGCAACGATTTTTTTTTAATATTTTTATTTTCTCCTTTTCATTATCGCAACGATTTTTTAAAAATATTTTTATTTTCTCCTTTTCATTATCGCAATGGATTTTTTTTCGAATACTTTTATTTTCTCCTTTTTTTCAAATACTTTAAGAAGAAAATACTCAAGAATATAATTTTTTAAAAATTTCGTCGCATTCCATCATGGCAAAAAAATATTTTATGCATATGTAGATATATATAGATCTCCAAATAAGCGAATTGAAAAATTGTTGAGAGATTTTTGCAGCCAAAATTTGTCAAAGGAAATTGAAGCATAAAAAACCATAATTTTCGTTGCATTCCAACGATGCAAACTTCAAGATCGTAGAAAACTTCGGCTGATCCGACATTCAGGAGGATCGAGTACTGAAGCGGATTTTTTTGCATGACGTTGAACGTTGCATCGTTGGAGGGCGACGATTTTTTTTTTTTTTGATAATATTCAATTTTTAAATTTTTATGCTTATTCAAGGCCGTCTTATGTTGCAAATTGAGATCGTAAATCTCCAAGAACAGTGCATAAAGACCTTTTGAGTGATTTTCACAGCCGACAAAATTTTTCACAATTGAAAAGAATTATTTTTCGCTGCATTCCAACCATGCAAACTTTAACATCATTTTTTTCGTACGTGTATACGTCCGATAAAAGTTCAACTACGAAGTTTCGGAAAAATTATAGTTGAATTCAAGGTTTCAAAACAAAAGAAAAATTAACGTAATAATGTTTTTTTAAACGTAGAATTACATACTTTTATTCGAAACGAAAAAAAAAATCAACGTAAAAATAGTACCTATTTTGATTCTTCATAAAAAATCAATATCCTTCAACATTTTTCACTGAAAAGCTCGAGCCATCTAAAAAAAACTGTATCTCTGTAACTGTAGGTGGATCTCTCCAATTTCGATAAAATTTGGCATGCTTGTAAAATGGGTAAAAATAGGCGACACGTATTTTTTTTATATCTGCTGAACCCGATTTTTAAGGGGTCAAACGCACCCTCAAAAATAGGGTTGTTTTCCGTTTTTCGTCGATAACGTTATCGTTCTCATCTCCGTACACTCTCTTTTTTCTCTGCGTACTCTCTTTTTTCGTACACGAAAAAATAAACATTGTTGCAATTAGAATTCTTTTCATATCTCGTACCGTTAAAAAGTTATCGACGAAAAAACGAAAAACATCCCAATTTTCGAGAGTGCGTTTCAACTCTTGAAAATTGGGTTCCACAGATAAAAAAAAATACGTCTCATCTATTTTTACCCATTCTACAAGCATGCTAAATTTCATCGAAATCGAAGAGATCGACCTCGAAACCTTTCCTTGTCAGTGAAATTTCGAGATTTAACTTTCCTAGACGGGTCAATCCGCTGAAAAATCAGTATCTTCGACATCGGTAGCCAAAGGGCTCTAGACTTGTCAAAAAAACAAAAATAATAAAAATTACTCCTGCTAATCAACCCCCTGTGCCCGATAAATCCAAGAGACCAGGAAATTTTCCCTCCAAAATGGCACCGTTGCATCGCCAAATCGATCACTTCCTACGTATCTCTCTCTTTTCGTCCTCGGACTTGAGTATTTCCGCACACATGAGCAGCCCCGATCAGAAAAAAAGCAGGGAATACCCACAATAATAAGACCAACGATAATAATCATGACGATAATAATAATAATGATAATAACGAAAATGAGAGAGTGAGCGCGGGTGTTCGAAAAACCGCTTAAGTGGCCAAACGTGCAATGGTTCGGCACTCACAATTCGCTCTCCCAAAGGCACAGGACATCCGGAGGTGGAGTTTCTATGGTGGGCCTTTTTTTCTTCTCTTTCTCTCTCTCTCTTCCACTTTTTCCTTCGCCCTTCTTTCTTTTCTTTTTTCATTTTTTCCTCCACCTCCTCATCTTCGATCCACCCCACTCTCGTCTTTCTCAGGTGATCCGACGCTAAATGAAAACCCTCGGGCTGGGGATTCCTCGAGATACACACGTACCCCTGTGAGTCTAGCGTTTTATTGTCCACTCTTGATGTGCATTTCTATATAAATGTGTAGGTGTGCGCACGTCGTGTAATTCTCAGCATTTTCGAATCTACCTGCCCCTCGACATGGGCTATTTTACGGAAACACGATATGTTTCGATCCCCCCCCTTGCTGTCTTTTTTCAACTCGCTTCCCTGCGAGCAGAAAAGGCAGGCATGTTCGCGACGCTATATCCACGGAATAAGATTTTTCTATTCGGTCCTACTCGCCGCGTTGCGTACCCTTGCTATGTCGATATATCGATATATCGAACCTTTTTTTCATGTTCCTGTGCACGGGCTCCTGGTGTTATCGGAAATGGTACTATACGTTGATCTGTTGCGCGAAGGAGTACGTGTATGCGTACAATAAAAAATTCTGAAATATATATATTTTTTTTATCAAACTTTAATTTGTTCGTTTTTTTCTAAGCATACGGGTAATGCACAAAAATTGTGAAATATATGGATTTTTTTTCAAACTTCAATTTGGTCATTTTTTTTTCAAACATACAAACAATAAACATAATTTCTGTAATATATAGTTTTTTTTCAAACTCCAATTTGTGAATTTTTTTTCAAGCATACAATGAACAAAATTTCGGAAATATATATATTTTTCTTCAACGCCCAATTCGTTATATTTTTCAAGTCGAATTTTCTTGCCCATTAATATCTTTCCTTTAAGGGGTTACCCCCACTTGCGATTTTGAAAAAATCGATTTTTTTTATTGCATTTTTTTGAAGAGCAATTTGAAGTGGAGTTTTTTTTTTGATGCCCGGAATACATGACTCTATGTAAGTTTACAAAAAAAAAATATTTTCTTCTTGTAAACTGAAATTGAAACTTTAAACGCGTTTCTCTCAAAATGGCATTTCTGAAGTCGGTGACCAAGATTACTCGAACACTAATGAACTGATCTTCTTGAAATTTTGCAGGCTTATTTAATACATAAAAATGTAGTCTTTAATCGTTCGATTTTTTTTTTCGAAAAAAATGGCCGTTTTATAGCCAAAAAACGGCCGTTTTTTTCGTTAAAATTGAACCATTAACTTTGACTGTCCGCCATTTTGTGAAAAATGAATATTTTTTAAAATCCTTCGATTAAAGACTAGTTTATACTTATATTTGACTAAATCCATCCGCATTTTTTTTTCATATGATCCACTTCGCCGCAATGTTGGTCACCGCAAACCGTGTATGTAAAAACATTATTTCATTGACGGCCATTTGCCACTAAACAATGTAATATTTTTCAATAAAAAAATTACTGAAAGTTCTTCAAGATGTGTTCTTTAAGATGGTGTATTGATCGATTAAAAAAGTTTTGTAGTTTTCTTTAAAAAAATTCATGAAAAAGGCCTTTTTTGCGCTACAAGTGGGGGTAACGCCTTAAGCTACATGGATCTCGGGTGACAACGCATTGTCGAAAATTTTCGTACATTGCAAAAAAAAGTGAACGATCTTAGCGGGGATAAATAGAAAAGTAATTATTTGGAGATTTTCCCATAAAGATGTAGGAAAATCGCGTGAATACCAAAAAAGAAGCAGGAAAGTCACAAATAAACCATCATGTTACTAACTCACCTAGGGAGTAGAATAAAGTATTAGAAACTAAAAAAAGCATAATGGAGTTAATTTTTTTTAAAATATAACTTCGTACAGCATCTTGCGCTTTTTCGCCCGAAATTGGTAAATTTTGGTCCCGATAAAAAATTGGAAAGTTTATCTATATTTTAAGCAGGTATATATTACTTCAAACATTATTTTGCGCTTTTCTAGCCCGCGATTGGCAAATCGGGACGAAAAATTACCGATCTCAGGGAAAAAAGCGCAAAATAATGTTTAAGGTGATGTTTAAAAAAACAAGTTAAAATAAAATAAAACTATATGTATATATATAATTTATTTCGATGTGCATCACACCTGGCATGTAACAACAAACGTGTTAACTTCCAAGTCCAATCTGCAAGAATATTTTTCACATTTCGCGTGATCCTTGCCGGATTCAACTGGTGGTTGGCCGTGTGCACACTACGAGTATACGATCACATCAAGGCGCGTATGTGCTCGTATGTAATTCGCTTACAAGTGTACGCGAACAAGTACATGAGGTAGACTCACATATTCATTCTTAGCGATGTTTCGGATTGATCGTTTCCGGCCTGCCGGTCTAACCCAGCACAGCTGCTATCGGACGATTCGATCGGGAGCAGCTTACTAGATTTATTGCGCACTGCGCAGTAAAACGCACCCACCATATTGCCCGAGGAGCCTCGAACCTCCATTCTACCTATGCACTTCGCTATTCACTTTTTTTTCTTCCTATTTTCGCCGCGCGTCCGGAGATCTCGCCTGCAATTTGCGGCGTTTGTCCGCGTGAAGGAGCAGGAGGTCGCGAAACGCGATGAAGTCGAGTTACCGGTTTTTTTTTGCAATTTTCAATGTGTTCGAGTTTGGAGCGAAAAAATAGTTTGTCGTAGTCCCTTAACGTTTTTGGAGCTTAGAAATAAAATCGGCATAATGGACGATTTTTAGCGAGTTCGCGATTGATCATTGCCGATAATATGTGACAGCTACAGGGTGATGCAAAAAAGATTCGATCCTTTTTCTATGGGGTTATAGAGATATATTTTATGTTTATATTTTTTTAACAAATTTTTAAACTACATTTTTTATTTAACACGTGAAAAACGACGATTTTGAGGGAAAAATGACGAAACTACCTACAAATGTCTTGCGCCACCTTAAAAAATTCAGCTATAAGGTTCACCGCGCAGTAGATTTTTTTCACCATACGCTAACCTTCTCCGCTGTGGAAAAGAAAAAAAAAGTGTCGACTTTTTTTGCATCACCCTGTACAAGTTCGGGAGTGAGATTTCAAAATTGGACTGTTAACGAACCTTTCTGAAGCATCTCCAAGTGTTCCCAGAGTATGTCACCCATGAAGGCGGGAGCACGCGCCAGGAAGGACTCCTTTCCCATGGCACAAATCTCTTTGCCGGTCATGTGCTGCCAGGGTTGCATCGCCACACCCTCGAGCGAAAATTCCCTTATGGCCCAGTGTATCCAGTGATGAACCGCCGTCTCCGACCACTGTCTCGGGTCTGAAACAACACAAGATTATCATGCGTGTAGAGAAATATCGTGACATGTGTTTGTGTGCAAGCGAGTGGGAACATCCGAGACAAAGTATTTTTCTGGAAGGTTGGTCCAGTGGCATACAGGCTGATAAAATGATCATGGTTTTTCCCCAAGTCGCTAAAGATAAGATCGTCGGCGTTTGGGGGTGTCTCGGTCCTGTCATTACTGAGCACCGTTCTTGCCAGTTGTCAAACTAGCGCTTTCTATCAGGTACGGCGTACAACATTTCGCCAGCAATTCGGTTAGGTTTAAGATTGACGGTGTAATTGAATTTGGAGGTTCTACCAGGACACCGGGAGGTTACTCTAGGTTTGCTGCTGATAACGGGAACGAAAGGGTGGAGTTCTGACATGTCATCAGCGAAGGGTTCTCAGCAAGAACGACGACATCGAGGGACTGCTGAAAACACCAACCTAAACCCAACATTCTCCAACTTAGGTTAATTAACACGTGACAAACTGCTTGAGGAACTTCCCTCGTACACCAGCACTCAGTTTTTTCACTCATTGTCCAACCTCGTCAATTCCGTTGTTTTCCAAACCTCTTCAACACCGCCCCCCCACCCTGTATGTTCGCTAAACAACCTACAATTTCAAAGGTGACTTCCGAACCACCGATCCCGCGGAAAAAAACACCCGAAAAAAATCCATCGTTTCAGACTGGAATCGAACCCGGGACCTTCGGCACGTGAGTCAAGGACTCTAACGACTGCACCACGGCTCGTTCGAAATTCCAACAGCTAAATATCGATACCCATCGTCGAAAAATCGCATCAACCAAACCGCATCGAAATAAATCGTGGTTTTCACCGAACCCGACTATTTTTCCCCTCTCGACGGCTAAAAAAACGGTCCGACGGAATAAACATTTGTTGCCGGCTAATGGTGTTGCTGCTGCCAGACGATAACGAACGAGGTGTCACGAAAGCCCGTGGGGAATTCTTTCACCATATTATTGGCGATGCTGATGGGCAACAATACCAAGAAACTCTGGAATGTCCCATTTGAGGTGTGCACGCCCATATTTGCGCTCGTTCGCGCTCGTGCACTCGGGCGACCATTGTTTCGCGGTATCTCGCGGGTTTTTCTTTTTTCAAAGCGTATATAAACGTCTCGGAACGTCTCGAGTTGGCATACGATCGTCATCGCGGCGTACTAGGTGCCGATGCCCTCTGAGCTTGCCCCGAACTCTCGTCATCTTTTTTCCCCATACATCACTATGCACATACATACATACATTCATAGGGATATTGGATATATATATATATATGGTCCTAGTATGTCCCTCGAAGTCAAATGGCTTCAAAATCACTTCTCCCCATATACCTATGGGGGAAAAAATATGTATATAGGTATATGTGCACATACATATAGAATTCGGAGTTAATCGATTCAAATGATTAGGTAGATCGGACTTTAATCGACCGGAGGTCATATTAAAAAAGTAACAGTCTCAAAATCCCTTTTTTTTCCTTGTATAACGCAGGAATGAATCTTGAATGATGATTTATTCAATTAGTTGAAATTTAATTAAGATTAAATTAGATTAATTAACTGTTAAAATTTAAATCAGATGAATTATAAATTTAAATTATATTAATTAATTAGATCAATTGGGAAATAAACTATAATTAATAGAAAAATCCTTTCTTTTCCTTTCATAACGTGGGAATTCCCTGGACGAGAGAATTGTTCACAATGTTAAATTCGTTCGAATTTGCGCAACTCCGGCGAATTGTTCGATACTTTGAGTGGAATATTTTCGATGGAGCGTGCTCGAAGGCGAGTCTGTAGGCTGAATTATTTCAAAAAAAGAGAAAATGTTTTGTTTGAAGAGGAATATTTCGAAAAAAAAAATAACATTACGATAATTTCTCGTATTCAACAATGACGCAAACGCAATAAAAATGCAATTAGTAGGCTCAAAGTCTCGGTTTTTCTCGAAATTTCGTCAGAACACAGAACCATTGTGTTTCGCATCGTGTTGAGATTCAATCGCAACGATGTACACACGACTCGCGACCCGTTAACTCTGCCCCCCCCCCTACGCTCTCTCCGCGCAATCCATTCACATCGGCGCTCCTCCATCATTCAAACCCTCCAAATCGTAATACAAGCCGCAAAGTACCATTTTCTAGAACTCATTCCCGATCGTCGATATAAATGAAGTCAATTTTTTTTGCATCTCCTTGAAATGAATTTTTGAGCCCCGCTGAGGATTCTCGAGACACCCCGACGGTTTTGTTCGGCCCGCGATCACCGGAAACATCGAACAAACATCTCCCCCGAACTGGTCCCAACGAAAATTGCGATACACGTTTTTGTACTTCTGTCGGTCACGTGTGTCGGAATGTTGGCAAACGAATGCGGCGTATTAGGGAGGGGGGACGGGAGAGGGGGCTGAAGCAAGGGGAGGAGTTTGGCATATAAATGATGGTCATGTCCATGAACGTATATCCAAAAAGCAAAGAGTCGTTCCGCTGTGCGATACATATACATATATATATATATATATATATATATATATATATATATATATATATATATATATATATATAGACAATCGTCTCACCTCATGCACGCACGCACGCACCTACAACAGATCTGTCTACCTATAAACATATATATATGTATGTGTGCGAGTGAAGAGCGAAGTCGCGCGAACAAAGGGACTCGGGGGATCGCCGCGATTCGGATGAAGGCCTTTTATGAATGGAAGAGAGCGCGCGCGCTCTCCGCGACTAGGCAAAGTACGAAACGAATAAAAAAAGAAGAAAAAAAAAACGTGTAACGTGTGTTGTTCTGTCTATGTATATATTTGTACATTCACCTATATACACACCTACACCCAAATACATATATATTTGTGTGTATATATTTATAATGAAGCTAAATATTATATATATATATATATATATATATATATATATATATATATATATATATATATATGTATGTATGTATGTATGTATGTATGTATGTTTTTAAATATGTGTATGTGTATAAATGTGTGTGTGTGTATAAAATAAATAAAATATATTTAGTGGATGGGCGATCGGGATTCGGCTCCGGCGGTACCTCGAGTTAAGGGGTAAGGCAACAGTAGAAATTTCAAAAAGTCGTTTTTTTTCTCGCTAAAACGGTGCTTTATCATCATAAGAATAAGTTACTATTCGATTTATAGCAAAAACATTTTTTTTCACCGACTTTGAGCGTATAACGTAAGCAAACCTCTGGCATGGCCACATAAAACTTTAAACGCGTTTTTCTCGAAACAGCTTTTTTCCAATTGGCGTGACAAATAACGTCAACAATATTCACTCGATTTACTTCAAATTAAAAAATTATATTCCTAATTGCATTTCGCATAAAAGTACGTACGGAATTTCTAATTAATCGAAAACTTTTCATTTTAAGAGCAGTTTTATACGGAATATTTCACTGAAAATTCATTCAAATACCTACAACTCAATTCAAATATTTACAACTTTTTAATAAAACAATATTTTGTAAATTCCGTACGTACTTCTCTAGGTATTCTAATGTAGATTGACAAGAGTTTTTGTTTTTTGTTCTAGGTAAAAAATTGTAGATCCTAAAAAAAAGGAGCGCCTAAAAAAAAGATAACAAAAGAAAATATTAGTTGTCGGCCATTTTGTACGTCGAAAAAAAATTCGAGCAGCTTGATATTCATACTAAATAGATGCGTAATTAATGTTATGAGTGAATCACTTTTTCATACGAAAAAAAATTGTTGAATTCGCACATGATTTTATACCCGTTGCTGTGGCCTAAGGCCTTAAAGCAGCCTCACCATATGCTTCTACAAGCAATCGATGCGCTTCAGCTGCAGATTTCTCCAAATTAAAGAAGCAAAGAAGAGTTATAAAGTTCACGCAAATGACGCTTATTCGGCTCAAAACTCGACATTTTCGCATGAAAAAAAAATGATGTGATGCTGAAACAAAATCGCTAATATTTCAAGGTTATGGTCTTGCCAGATGTCCAACCTTACGATATGACATTTTACATCTGACAATTTCAACCGTAACCTCCTGGTGGGGCCATCTTTTATCAAACGGCGAAGACTTATTTGTACTCCCAATATATTAATATATTATATAATAATAGGTTGCCAAATTGTCTATAGTATGTAATAAAGAGGGTGTAATAGAATACAAATGAAAAGAATTGATGACAAAAATTAATTTATGACATAATGATAGGGTACACAGGGATACACTACTGGACTTCATTCTGGACACTTTTAATAGAAATTAGCTTTGTCTGATATTCACCCAGAAAATGTATATTCTGCTACGGCAAGATGACACTGAAATGTTTTTATTTTAATCTATAATGTTTCTAATTAATATTTGTCTCAATAAGTCCACATTGATAAGAATATAAAATATAAGTGATTGTAAGGTATAAATGATCGTTAAATGCGAAATTAAAAAAAAATCAAGTGTCCAGAATTAATTTCGCCAGTGTCGATAGATCGGTGAACAGGGTGCAAAAGTCCGCATGTTTTTCGATCTTTTTATTCTGCACTTATTCTTTTGTGAAAACCGGTACGGATTGTGGATGATGGAAAATCGTGGATAATCGTAGGACGAATTTGACACGTACAACGTGCATCAATGTTCAAGCGGGTGCAGTTCAGTAAACGAGACGAAAACCCAGCACTTTTTGGCGTAAAATATGAATTTCTGACTGAAGTTAGATGGTTGCGTACTGAAAGTAACCCCAATAAAATGTTGCCCCTCAACTCGCCCCAACCCTAAGAAATAGGGGTTGCGAAACTTAAAAATCGCCGTATCTCGATAATTAATAGCCCGACCAAAAACTGTTTCAAACGAAAGTTGTTTGGAATAATAAAATACGTATAAAGTTATCTAACGTTCAATCCCTTATCTTTGAAAATAGCGACACAACGCTCGCACACGTATCAACCTCGAATTTTCGCATCGTTTTTGTGCCGCTATTTTCAAATATAGGGGGTTGGACGTCGGATAACTTTATACGAATTTTATTATTCCAAACAACTTTTGTTTGAAACCTTTCTCGATCGGGCTACAAATTATCGAGATACGGCGATTTTTAAGTTTTCAACCCCTATTTCTTAGGGTTGGGGCGAGTTGAGGGGCGACATTCCATTGGGGTTATTTTCAGTATGCAACCATCTACCTTCAGTCAAAAAATCATATTCTACGCTCAGAAGTGCTGGGTTTTCGTCTCTTCTACTGTGCAGTACGCACGTGTAGTCCGGGCGACTCGCGCGTCGATTGTGCGTCGCGTGTACATTCGGTGTCGAAGGAGAGTAACGTGCGGTCCCGAGGAGAAAGAGAGAGAGAGAGAGAGAGAGAGAGAGAGAGAGAGAGAGAGAGAGAGAGAGAGAGAGAGAGAGAGAGAGGGAGAGAGAGAGAGAAGTGTCTAACGGGGCGCGAGAGCAACATAACCATCGGTCGTGTACGTGCAGAGACGACGGATCAAAGAACACCGCCAATGTTTGAGGATCGCGCCGATGTTTGATCAACTTATTCCTTGTCAGCATTGTTAACAGACTCTTATACGAGACTCCTCTCCGAGCTGTTCTCCCTGCTCTCTCATCGCAGACTCGTTTTCACCTATACTACACGATGTCGTATCTTCGGCTTCGGTTTTTTTTTTACGTTTTCTTTGACAGAATTTTTCTTCCTTATCTGAGATGAAGACATGTATATGTATATAGATGTTAGTGAAGCAAAGTTGAAGATAATGTCAGCACTTTTCACAGGTGTTCGAAGACGGCGCTAGAGAGTGACACTTCGCTCTCTGCTCTTTATTTAATAAAGGAACAAAAAATATGTGTATTCAGTGAAATTTTATGTGTGCATATATGTATGTATATATCTACTTGAAATTTTCATTATATATACATCTTTTTGTGTCGATATATATATATATATATATATATATATGCGTGTGTGTGTGGGTGTATGTCGTTTGGAATTTTCAATATACTATGATAAATTATATTAAATTTTATTCCATTAAATGAAATATTAGAAATATAATTTACTTAAAATAAATTTTATATATATGGAGACAAAATAATGTGACATAATGAACATTTATTTTAGTTAATTATTATTTAATTCTTTAATATTTACCGATTATTATTGAATTTTTTCTATATGTACATCTTTTCGTGTCGATATATATGTATATATGCATATATAGACTGAAAGAGATGTCTGCATAATAGAAATTAATATTAACCTAATTATCATGTAATTTCATTACTATTTGTTTAAGTTCAATTCAATTCATTATAATAGTATGAAAATAAAAAAACGGCATATATTATATGTATAAATTCAATAAACATATAAAAGTAAACACAACTAGACCTTTAGAAATAGCCCCTCCCCCCAATCTTATATACAACAATTATTTTCTTCTTTCCATATGTCCCCAAAATTAATCTACTTTATGATTCATCTATAATTGTATTTTTTTTAATTCCGTGACTCTTTGATATTGAAAAAAAATCATAATAAAAAAAAAACTATAAAAACTGAAAGAAACTTTTACAGATTGGAGAAAAGTAGAATAAACTTTTTTTAAACTGTAAAAATAAAAAAAGCTGAACAAAATTCAAAGAATGAATAGCCTCAGCAATGCGCAATCTCTGGTATATCCATATCTACACCACGCGAATAATAGCAGCTGTTCGTGTTTGCACCTACGAGTCGAATGAATTTCCTCGCATATATTTATACATAAATGAAAGATCCCGCAGTTTGTATCTTCGAGGGTTCGAAAAACGGGAAGAAAAACAACAACGTTATCCCGAATGAAGAATAAATAAAAAAAAGAACTTTTATTGCCTACCGAATTTTCGTTCTATCAGCGAGAGCGATGAAACGGCTTTTTCATGCGCGTTTTATCTGTCCCTCGCAAGGCCACAGCCTTCATTTTTATTGCGATTGCACTCCTCGCAGCCCCCGGGAAGAATAAGGAAAAGAATAAGAGGAGGAAGAAAAAAAAAGAAATCACCGAAACTACCGATAAGCCGAGTAGCAGGTGTCGCAAACTTTGTCCCGTTGGTGCCCTTTGGATGCGCAGGTAGGTACGTGCAGCGAGAGAAAAAAGGAAGAAAGAATCAAAGCTCGCAAGCACAGCGAGCGTAGGAATTAGAATTTCGCCAGTTGCGCAGCTGTGAACCTTTTCTATGCTTTGCTATGTGAGACGTTCCACAGGTGCAACTGTCACCGGTCAATAGTACCTGTTGAATATGCCTCCCCTTATTATACGGTCTATTAATTTTATAAATCATAAAATATCTCCACCTTCAACGATTGACAAAATTTAAAAAGGAGCAAAAATCGCACTAGTCAATATCAGCAAAACAATGACGATAACAATAGAAAAAAAACGAATGTCAATAACAATTATAATAGCAAAAAAATTGCTACGAATAATAGTGATAGCAAATAACAACAACTGATAATATAATAAATAATAGTAATATCCAAAAAAAAAGGAAAAATAGCAAAAAAATAATAGCCAATAATAACAACAATAATAACACTAATCATTATATTAATTATCGTTACTATAATTATTTAATACAATTATATAAGCAATAACGCTACGAAAAAATAATGATTATTATTATCATTATTCTAGTAGCAGTAAAAATAACAATGGTGATAATAAAAATAGTATTAACAAATATGTTATTGCTATTGCTCTTGCTATTCTCATCATGATTATAATTATAACTATTATTGTTATTGTTATTATTATTTTATAAAAATTACGTTATTGTCATAATTATAATAATATGGTTGTAATAAGATTGTTATTGTTGCTATCATTATAATAATGAAATAATGATTAAAAAAATAATTATAATGAATGAACGAAGAATAGAATGATTCATGGACGCACGTTTATTTATTGGTGCATTGTCATTGTTCGATAAATAATATTCTCGGAAAAAATCAGAATCAATCCTTTCGTATCAATGATCAAATTCGAAACAAATAAATAAAAATATATATTGTTTATTAATTTTTTTTCAATTGAATTTACTATGTGGTTTTTTAACCCTATGTTGACACACTGGGTCATTGTTACCCAGACGAGTTTTTAGTAAAATGCTCACTTTTGCAAAAATTAAAAGTTGCAATAATTTTTTTAAACAATTTAATTTGATACTTTTCGAATTCAAATTATGCAGACATTTTAAGAAATGTATAACGTGTATCCTTGATTTTAAAAAATTAATAAAAACCGACCGAAGGGTCGTTAATGGCAGGTGTGTAAAGTACTGCCCGTGTCAAATTCACCCAGTGTGTCAAAATCTTGACCAAATATAAGTGTGTCAACGAAGGGTTGAGTGATGTTCCTTGTGAGTTAAGGGGTTACCCCCACTTGCGATTTTGAAAAAATCGATTTTTTTTATTGCATTTTTTTTAAGTATAAGTATCTGAGAATATGTCCTGAAAATTTCAAGTCGATCCGAACAAAATTGACTGAGATATGAGCGTTGAAAGAGAAGAATCCGTTGTGAAATTGGAACTTTAAACGCGTTTTCTCAAAATGGCATTTCTGAAGTCGATGACCAAGATTACCCGAACACTAATGAACCGATCTTCTTGAAATTTTGCAGGCTTATTTAATACATAAAAATGTAGTCTTTAATCGTTCGATTTTTTTTTTTCGAAAAAAAAAAATGGCCGTTTTATAGCCAAAAAACGGCCGTTTTTTTTCGTTAAAATCGAACCATTAACTTTGACTGTCCGCCATTTTGTGGGAAATGAATATTTTTTAAAATCCTTCGATTAAAGACTAGTTTATACTTATATTTGACTAAATCCATCCGCATTTTTTTTTTCAGATGATCCTCTTCGCCGCAATGTTGGTCACCGCAAACCGTGTATATAAAAACATTATTTCATTGACGGCCATTTGCCACTAAACAATGTAATACTTTTCAATAAAAAAATTACTGAAAGTTCTTCAAGATGTGTTCTTTAAGATGGTATATTGATCGATTTAAAAAGTTTTGTAGTTTTCTTTAAAAAAATTAATGAAAAAGGCCCTTTTTGCGCTACAAGTGGGGGTAACGCCTTAATTGATGATTTTTGCTCGCAAAATGAGTCTTGAAACTTTTTAGCGACGCATTTTTGTTGACCCAGTTGTTCATTGGAATTGTGCAACAATCCGGCTCGTAATTGCAAATAGTTCCCAGGAGAATGTCTCTCCCACGAGCGACGACTGACAAGATATCGGTCTGTCAAAAAAATTCCATACGTATTTAGCCAGAGAGGGGGAAAAAAAGATCGTTCCTTTATTTCGCACAAAGGAAGAATCCGCGAACGCCTCTAACCCCCTCGGCCTGTCACGAGATCCAGGGATATCTGCTCTGTGCATCGCGATTCGCGACGTTTTCTCCTTTTCTCCCGCAATCTGTCCGTATCGTGCTCTCCTTCACCCTCTCTCTCTCTCTCTCTCTCTCTCTCTCTCTCTCTCTCTCTCTCTCTCTCTCTCTCTCTGTCTCTTTCACTGAATCGGTGTATAATCGCACGTATATGAATATATAGCGAGGCAATGTGATGGGGTTCTGATGGGGAGCCGATGCCACACATCCGGTATGCGCATTCAAAGCCACGCGGGTGTGACGTTACTTCCGGTCTACATGCCCTCGGCGAACCTCACAGTTCGTTCGTTCGTTCATTTATCGCGCGTACATACGCGTGGACAGACTTGCTCCGCGTGTAATACATACATCGAGATATATATACATATATATCTATACAGGGTGACAATTGTAAGGTGGCCATGTGTGCTTTAAGGATCCCGCGCCGAGATTTTGCGACCGAGAAAAATATCATTTTCAACGGTTTTCCAAGTCTTAAAAAATATATATATATATTTAGAGGATTTTTGTGACGAGTAGAACTGAAAAACTTTTTTGTTAGGAAAAATTGAGCACTTCGGAAAAAAATCAAAACTCTATTTTGAGTATTTGAATTTTGAATGCAAAACACTTTGGAAGAAAACTATTTTTATGTTTCCCGTCATCGAGAAAAAAATTATCGAAGATGCAATTTAAAGTGGATAAATTAAATTTACGGGGGAGAACGTAAAAAAGAGCTTTTAGCCGAAAGTGAACTCCAGGAGGACGCTGAGGGACTACTTTGTGGCTCCGGAATCGCAGATTAATTGGTAGGCATTTAATTAATTGGTAGATTAATTGGTAGAATAAATTTAATTAATTGGTAGACATTTTGTCACAATTTTCAGTCTTGAAACATTAAACGCGTTTTCCTAAAAACCACTTTTTCGTGAACCTTGTACAAGATCATTCGAAAACTATCCGATCGATCATTTTGAAATTTTGCAGAGTTTTCGATAACATAATTAACGTCTATGTGAACCTTGAGTCCTTTGAAAAAGATTTTTTTTTAAACGATTTTTTCATTAACCAAAGTTTTAGTAAAAATTTCATGGGAAGTAGAACATTTTTTCCAACACGTACCATTTTTCGAATTTTCACTTTTTTGAAGATTTTTTAGGTTCACATACCGCGCGTGGGTCACAGAAATATAAAACTTTTTGGCTCTGATGTTTCAGATCAGCGCACCAGACGCTAGGTTGTACGCCGTGGAACAAACTCAGACGGCAACCGTCTCTGAAGCAAGTATCGCACAGCCGCTATATGTAAACATTATTTTTTTTTGTTTTTTAATTAGAAGATGTAATGATATATACCCAAAATTTTCATTATGTAGAAAAAATAGTTGTGTCACAAAAAAATTTTGAAAATTCGCTTATTTTTGGCTGCCTAAAGGGATCTCCCCTCTCAAAACACATATAGCCACCTTAGAATTGTCACCCTGTATGTATATATACATATAGCTTACGAAAAATCTCGATACCTCGTGTTTATATTTGTTCGCGGGTGCGTGTTTGTATACCCATTCGGACAAATCGATCGCTAAGAATCGAACAAACACGCGCGACTCTTCGCAGCTCACATTAATTTTCCTGTTAAGCAGCTCGAGCGCTCTCAGGCCCTCTTGCTTTTTTGTCCGTCCTCGTGTATTCCCGTATTACAAGTGTAATACGTCCGTGTGTATACGTGTGCACGCATAAATTACCGTACGCACACACGCGCAAGTATGGCTCGGAGCTCATCGACAGAACGATCGTGAACGCGCGCGAGAGAGACGGGCAACTGTGCTTTACGCCGTTTTTTTCTACATACACTCAAAGTACTGATAAAAATGCCGTAATCTCGTTATCTTCAAATTTTGCTATGATTTAGACTTGATTTTCCGTAAAATCAGCACGATCGGGGAGATCGGCAGCAAATGCCGATTTTGAAAAATCGGCATGACATTCCCGTCTTCTGAAATCGGCATGGCATACCGATCTTCTAAAATCGGCATGACATACCGATCTTCTGAAATCGGCATGACATACCGATCTTCTGAAATCGGCATGAGATACCGATCTTCTGAAATCGGCATGACATACCGGTTTTCTGGAAGCGCTCTAATGTACATGAAGTTTGCATCGTTGCTATCCAACGGTTTCATTTTTTTTTCGATTTTGTAATTTCCTATCTTTTTCTTGGTCAGTTCGGCTCTAGTTGCTAAAAAAATATGGTAAAATGAATAAAAAATATTTACGGCCACCGGGACCAACCAAACAAAATCGAAAAAAAAAATGAAACCGTTGGATAGCAACGATGCAAACTTCATGTACATAGCGCTCTATGCCGATCTTCTAAAATCGGCATGCAATACCGATCTTCCGAGAACGGCATGCAGTACTGATCTTCTAAAATCGGAATGCAATGCCGATCTTCTGAAATCGGCATGCAGCACTCATCTTCCGAAATAAGTCAATGTCTATTTTCCGAAATCGGCATGCAATACTGATCTTCTGAAATCGGCATGCAGCACCGATCTTCTGAAATCGGCATAGGATACCAATCTTCTGAAATCGGCCAATCCTGATCTTTTGAAATCCGCATACAATACCGATCTTCTGAAGCCGGCCAATGCTGATCTTCTGAAATCCGCATACAATAACCATCTCCTGAAATCGGAATGCAGCACCGATCTTCTGAAATCGGCATACCATAGAAATCTTCTGAAATCGGCCAATGCTGATCTTAAATGGGCATACAATGCCGATTTTCCGAAATCGGCATACAACACCGATTTTCTGAAATCGGCATGCAATACCGATCCTCCGAAATCGGCATACAATACCGATCTTCCGAAATCGGCATACAATACCGATCTTCTAAAATCGGCACGCAATACTGATCTTCCGAAATCGGCATACAATACCGATCTTCCGAAATCGGCATACAATACCGATTTTCTGAAATCGGCATGCAATACCGATTTTCTGCCCGACCGGAAGACCGGAATCCCTTGTAAGTTTACATCGGTTAAATTGCGATCGTATTAAATTTTGTTCAAATTTCCGTGCCAAAACGATCGATTGTGAAAGTCCTCGAAGGAGATCGACAATGGCCATTCAAAATGCATTCGAATAATCGGGGACGCCATTGGGGGCTTTGTGAGCGGAAGGGAAATCACGCCCTACGATACGGAAAAGGCGTATCGACAATCCGGTAAATGTTACGGCGACGGCATATCGTTTCGCGCGTCAGTAGAATACTGAATCAAGGTGCAAATCCTCGGGACACTGCGCGTATGTGCGAGAGGGTAGCCCCAGGCGTCGGAACGCCAGCTACTTCACCTCGTCTCTGTGACCTCATCGTGAACCCCTGTACTGCGGCCTCCCCCTCGCGAGTCGTTCCACTTCGTGTAACGAGAGAGTGGACTGTTCACCATCTATATGTATGTTCATTCGTTACTCGCCTTGTTATTTATACACGTACACTTTGCACTCCCACACCATTGTCCTACTCTCGTTAACATCAGCCAAGTTACACACTCGCACCCATACACAAGCGTAACCATACTCGACCGATAGTTTCTTTTGTTCCAAGCGCACGACGAGGCCCACGGTATCTCGCGAGCTCCATCTCGATGTGTCCAGCGAGCGAGCCAGAGTCCGGAAAGTTCGTTTTTTTTTTCTTTTTTTTTAATCAACGAAACATTATCGCCTCGTATGTAGACGAGCGTTTCGACGAAAGAATCGTTCAGCGCAACTTTACATCGGTATTAATAATCGTGACGCGATTTTTGCACCAGCGGAAACGGTGGCGAATCGTTGTTGCGATAAACGGCGAAGAGTTGGCTCCTTACGAGCGAGCGAACCTAGCCGCTGGTTGAAGTTTTTTTTACTTTCGGCACCGTTTGGATTTTGGACAGGTCGGATTTGTTCGCCGGCTACCAGATATGGGGACAATGGAGTTTCTGGTTGTTTTCGGTTGGGGGGTTTGCTGGTTATGGAATTGTTGCGAAAAGGGGAACTTACTAAACTAAGTTACTAAAAAGGGGAAGATACTAGGGATTCGGTGTTGCTGGGGCCTTGATCCGAAAATTTGGAACGAACTCTAATGATACACTAGAAGTTGGTGAGTGGGTGTCCATCGGCTTCCAGTCGGCGGTCCAAGAGGATCCAACCCCAGCAGTTACTAGCTACTCCATCCTAGTTCTAGTGACTCCTGGCTAGGAACTACAATCCTGATCAGTTTTCTCGATGATGGGTCACAGAACGTGGAGACAGGCTACGAGAGATGCAACGGAATCTCTAGTTACTTCTGATAGTCAACTCGAACTTGGTCCGAGTTCCAGTTTCCAACCGAACGATACTGGATATTTGATTCTACTTCCAGTAAACAGGCCTTTAAGACCTGTCGCCCATAATCCAAGAACTTACTTCGAGCTCCTGTGCCCAACTAGAGGTTACTACAAAGTCCATCGTCTTTCTAGTACCATACTTGCAAGACATGTATCCACTATCCAAGAACATGTTCCAAGAACACCCAACCCCAGAAGTTACTTGATATTCCAGTCTATTTCTAGTGACTTCTGGCTAGGAACTATAATCCCTATCAAGTTTCTCGATAGTGTGCACAGGACTACTAGAGATATAACGGAGTTTCTGGGTACTCCTAATTGGGAAGTAGAACTTGGTCCGAGTTGCAGTTTACAACCGAAAGTTACTGGATATTTGATTCTACTTCCAGTAAACAGGCCTTCAAGACCTGTCGCCCATAATCCAAGAACTTACTTCGAGCTCCTGTGCCCAACTAGAGGTTACTACAAAGTCCATCGTCTTTCTAGTACCATACTTGCAAGACATGTATCCACTATCCAAGAACATGGTCCAAAAACACCCAACCCCAAAAGTTGCCAGGTATTCCATTCTATTTCTAATGACTCCTGGCTAGGAACTACAATCCTGATCAGTTTTCTCGACGATGGGCCACAGTACTTGTCGTTTTCAACCAAAATTCACTAAACCCACCATTCTATTTTTACTCTTCCCTAACCGAGATCTAAAATCGCTAAAAAATATTTAATAAAAAAATCAACCCCTATTCCCTCGACCCTGTACCCAGCTTTCGAGGGTGGCAATTCCAAGTTAAGAAGGATTGGGGAAATAAAAAAAATTGCTTAATTACCTTTGGCGATGTTGAGACGAAGCTGCTCTTTTTCCCAGGACGCGAACGAGGCCTTGAGGGCCTCGGTCATCTTCTTGTTGGTCCCAGGCGTCAGAGGTGGCACTTGCGCCGGTATGTCTATAAATAAAAAAACAAAAACCATAACAATCTCACACAAATTAAGTCTCCATACAGCGTTAATGACATTTATTGCTCATCGTATCATTGAGATTAAAACAAAATGGAGGCTCGATCAGCGGAACATTTGTTCTCGAATAGGGAGATCTTTATTGGGCGAAGATTCCTCGCTCTTCGACGAGGACAGCGCACATATATGCATAATACGCGTTGACGTTAAATTCTATTGTTTATAAAATTGCGCAAGCTATATAGCGCGCATGCCTATATATATATATATATATACACACACACACACACACACACACACACACACACATATATATATATATATATATATACAGGGTGACCCGAAAAGCGACAGCCAAAAGGAAAATCTATACTAGTGGAGTTAATTCTGGATACTTTTAATCGAAATTAACTTTTTATTTTATTTACGGAGAATATGTATATTCTGCTCCGCCGAAATGATACTGCAATGGTTTTATTTTAATCTACAAGGTTTTTACTTAGTATTTATCTCAATGAGCCTACTTTGATAAGAATATGAAATATAAGTGATTATAACGTAAAAAGGATAAACAAATGCGAAGTTAAAAAAAAATTGAAGTCCGACCAGAATTAATTCTACTAGTGTGGATGTCTCGTTTCAATACGTATCCGGATCACCCCCACCTATGTTCTATGATCTTTTTTACTTTTCGAGAAAAAAGCATTTTTTAATTTTTCTCTTGTGTGTATTTACTTTCCTCGTGATTTTTTAATCTGTGCTATCGTTATAAAGCGCACTGTTGAGCAGTAAATAAATGGCCACCGAGCAATAAATAAACTGAACACTCACGTCGATACCTTAGATTATTGTCAAAAGTTTAAAAAGATAGCTTTGAGAAAATCAGTCACTAAACTTCAGATGATAAAAAAATACTAAAATCTTGAAAAATGATGAAATCTTGAAAAATACTGAAATCATCGAGTGAGATAGTGAAAAAAACACTGAAATTATTTCAATGACTCCTAATTGCTTCGAAAAATTTCTAAGAGACAAGCACATGTAAATACAAAATAGATAACAAATAAAAGAAAAACGTATGCTAAGGGAACACTCGAGAAAAAAAATATTTTTTTTTCTCGGGAACTAAAAAAAATCGTAGAACATAGATGGGGATGATTCGGATAGGTATTGATACAAGGCATCTAGATTTTTTTTTGATCGTCACTTTTCGAGCTTCCCTGTATATATATATATATATATACGCAAATCGGACCGTGAATAGGGAAGAATGATAATTACGTATCTATGTACGTTTGCGGCGAATAAAAGAGTATCTGATCGTACGGAATGAACCAAAGTTCACTGTAACACGCTCCCGCCTCTCTCTAGCGTTAAATTTATTCGAGTTTTACGGAATGGAAAGAGAAAAAAATATAAAAAACTCGAAGGTAAAAATAAAGTGGAATACACGACACAGGTGTGTATCAGTCCCCGTGTGAGTGCTCCCCCCCCCCCGCTCAGTTTCGTTTCGCTTCGCCAACACTGCGAACAAACTATACGCTATTATATATATATATATATATATATATATATATATACACACACCTATACACTATGCAAACGTACAGGTTGAAATAAGAAACAACAGCAGGATCGCGTGGAAACGGCTCGCTCCTGTAAATTCCATCGTGGGAAAAAAAAAGAGAAGTGAACTTGCGTATTGTAACGCCGCGCGCACATACACGCACATTTACACGCATACATGTGGGTTGGCAACGATCGCGGTACAAATGCGTTTGGATCTTGTTCGATTTATCGTAACGCATGGAATCGACCTGCCCTCAAGTCCACGATGACGAACGCGGTGGATTGGGACGACAGCACGGCGAATGAAAAAAAAAATCGGCAACGAGATCGGCATCATCTTGTATCGGGTGGGGGCGATCATTATTGGTGAATTTGCGATTATGAAATTGAGCCGGAAATTAATTTTTTTCATTTCTTTCCGAAAGCATTTATTCATACGGATTTCTATTGCAGTTACGTCGAAGAATGCATCGTTGGAGTGCAACGAAAATTCTTTTTTGGATTTTTAGTTCCCGACTGTTTGCACAGTATAAAATTTGTCTTCGATTTTTCGTTGTTGCTTATTTCGATTGTCGAGTGTCTTGAAGAATGGTCGGGAATTTTCATACGTAAATGCGGCAAAAGAAATTTGTGCAATTAAAAAAATGATTTTTTATTGCATTCGTACGATGAAGGGTTCAATCTCCTAATGATAATTGTATGTTTACGGAATTATCAATTCACAACCTCATCATTGTTGGGTTTGTTTGGGTCGGAGTAAGGAATTTTGAGTCTCGATGTTGAAATTATATTATTTTTTTATAAACTTCTTTTTGAAGATTATCGGAAAAAAATGTAATTTTCAAAAATTATATTTAAAAAATAACAAATTTTTCTGACTATTAAATTTGTTAAAAATTTTCTCTTGCACATTATTTTTATAAACAGAATTATATTTTTTTTAAATAGTTGATTATTTTCGTGCACGAATATCTGTCTCAGAAAGGAAGTCGTGAATGAGAAAAAAATCTTCGTCCCTTCGTTAAACTCGAAACAATTTACAATCGACATAAGGGCTTCGGGTGGGATTAGGGAGATTTTAATGAGTTAGTACGAAGGGGGAGACGTGCCGAATTTTCATAAACAAAAGGAGCCGGTGAATTTATTTTCCACTTTAGGTGCATCGCTCCCTCCCTCCGTCTCTCTCTCTTTCTCTCTGGGTCAATTGTGATACGTCAGGTGTCACGACGAGACCCTCGGTGCGTTATTACAAGACTCGCAACACCGTATGAGGTATACACGACAAGAAAAGTTTCCAGGCTACATAAAAACACACAAGGGTGAGAGAAAAACGACGCAAGGGCCGGGACGAGCGCAACAGCGCAAAGTGCTTCTTTTCTACTGGATAGCCATCGTTTTCTCATAAAAGCCGAGAGGGCTCGAGCGCCGCTGCTGTCCCTTCAACGCATATATACGCGCACGCAGGTGCAGGGCACAAACTTAGGTACGTATTCAGGCACCTTATTCTCGTACGTCACTTCCACCGATAAGAGGGACCAAGTATTTTCAATGTACCATGTTACCCGAAAATACCGCAAAAATCGACGCGTTTTTATTACGTCTCGCGTTAGATTAATTTTGGCTGCACTTTTTTTTTATTTTCACATTCCTCAGAACGGCATAAAATATTATTATTTTTATTGATACAATAATAATAATGATGATACAACTAATATACATTTAAAAATAGTGCATAATAACGTAAATATAATATATTAGATGAATTTAAGATATATTGTATATAATGATAATATATATTGAGGGGTTACGTGGGTTTGGAAGTTTCGAAAAATCCATTTTTTAAATTTTATTCGATTACAACTAATTTTACAAGGCCATACGTAGTGTAAATTGTACCAAAAATTGAACTATTTTGCATACAACTCTGACAAAAATTCAAATTTCTTTTTTTTTTTAAATCCTTCGTTCAATCACGAGCTATATACTTATCTACTAACAGAAAAAATTCGATTTTTTAATTTCGGATTAAGCTATCATAAGCTATCCGGCTGAATATTCCAAATTTTTGGATGAATTTTTTTCTAAATATTGTTGAAATGTTGCTCTTTTAGGTGCTTAACATTATGAATAAAATAAATTATGTATTATTTATTTGAAATAAATAGAGAAAATATGCTTTTTTGGCTTCGAAATTCACGTAACCCCTTAATATATCATAATAATTCGATAATTGTATTATAATATTAGGTGTGTTTAAATGGCCATGGGAGTTGGGAGTAAAATAGAAAAATATTGGGAGGACAAGATGATTAGCGGAGAATTGAAAGAACCGTGGGCGACTATAAGATGTGGGAATGTCGGCAAAGACGGAAAAAGGGTATGTAGACGCTAAATGTAGAATATGTAAGCCGGGCAATGGAAAATTTAAGGCATATTTGCGAGTGTACGACAGTCAAGGGATAACTAAACCAAGAAATGGTAAATAAACCGGAGCAATGGTTCGAAAATAGCAGGGGGTTAAAAATCGGCCGAAAAAAAGAAACGCAATTAAAAATGCAACCGACGAAGCAACTATGCGATTACACCAGACAATTTGAGAAACTAGGATAGATATAATAAGACCAATGTCCAATAATTGATGTATATGAGGACGAAGGAGCATTTATGTAAATACCCTTAAGAAGGGTAAACAAAGAATAGAATACTACTACAGTCGAACTTCGATATAACGAATCTCTAGGGAAGTTCGTTATATCGAGGTTTCGTTACATCGAGATCATGTTGTTTAAAATGTTCTTAAAAAAAACTTCGTGGTATAAATTCAGGGATATTTTTGAAAGAAAGAAAGGTCAAATTAGAGCCATTTTTACAAGCAATAAGGGCACAATGTATATTATTATGTTGTTGTTTAAGGGGTTACCCCCACTTGCGATTTTGAAAAAAAAGATTTTTTTTTAATTGCATTTTTTTGAAGTATAAGTATCCGGGCCCATACTTCTGTATGGGCCTGAAATATATGACTATGTAAGTTTACAAAAAAAAATATTTTCTTCGTGTAAACTGAAATTGAAACTTTGAACGCGTTTTTCTCAAAATGGCATTTCTGAAGTCGGTGACCAAGATTACTCGAACACTAATGAACCGATCTTCTTCAAAAGTTGCAGGCTTATTTAATACATAAAAATGTAGTCTTTAATCGTTCGATTTTTTTTTCGAAAAACAAAATGGCCGTTTTATAGCCGAAAAACGGCCGTTTTTCTTTCGTTAAAATCGAACCATTAACTTTGACTGTCCGTCATTTTCTGAAAAATGAATATTTTTTAAATATCCTTCGATTAAAGACTAGTTTATACTTATATTTGACTAAATCCATCTGCATTTTTTTCAGATGATCCACTTCGCCGCAATGTTGGTCACCGCAAACCGTGTATATAAAAACATTATTTCATTGACGGCCATTTGCCACTAAACAATGTAATATTTTTCAATAAAAAAATTACTGAAAGTTCTTCAAGATGTGTTCTTTAAGATAGTATATTGATCGATTAAAAAAGTTTTGTAGTTTTCTTTAAAAAAATTCATGAAAAAGGCCTTTTTTGCGCTACAAGTGGGGGTAACGCCTTAAAGGTTTCGGGTGTCTATCAGAAGGGAATGGACAAAGCTTCGTTATATTGACGTTCGACTGTACTACTGCTTCTATATTATAATATTATATGAATAATTTAAAATAATAATAATATATGAGGAGCTGGCGAATTAAACCGGACTTGTCCACTCTGTGTCGAATTATATTTTTTATTTATTTTTCTGTCTAAAAACTGTAATTCCGCTCAAAAAGGCATTTTTTAATAAATTTTGAGGTATTTAAAGCCGGATTTGATTCGAAATATTTCAGGAGCTGATCGGGGTGTGCTTGAAAAACATGAAAAATAAAAAAAAATGAAAAATAAAAAAACATTTGTCGTAGTGTGGACAAGTCCGGTTTTGTTCGCCAGCTACTCATGTAATAATGGTGGCCTTCATATTATTGTATCGCATCTTCGTAGAAACTTTTATACAATCATATGAGTTCAATATCGTTTAACGAGATTATATTCAACTTGATATTATTCTATATTTAGTATCAACTAATAACATATATTAGATGTCTAAAATATACAGAGTAATAATAATAATAAGAACGATAATAATGTATAAAACTTGTATCCGTTAATATGAGTTTGATATAATTTGATATTATCATTTTGATATCATTCAATGAATAGTATAACTAATTAGTGTAACTAATTGCTGATTCATACATCTCCAACTAATTATCCTAAACATTAAATAATATTATTGCTTCCATAATATATTTATCGTACTACATTTATTATTATATTTATAATATTCGTATAACGTAACATTTATGTAATTATGTAATTATTACATTATCGAGTCCGGAAAAAAATTGCAAAATAACAATATAAATTATATTGGCTATGCCTCATCAACAACCAGACAAATTATTCATACAATCACGAAAATATCCAATTATAAATATGATCACATTGATAAATTCGTGCAAGCGAATTCGCTCGAGGTGTTTTATTCCATTTTTCTTTACCACGTTTTTATTAACTCTCTTTTCTCGTCCGAACCCAAACTAAACTATCGACGCACAACGAAAAATGTGAGAACGACAGGACAAAAACTTCATCCCCTCTATCACAGCTTGCTACCCGAAAATAATCCCCCCCCCCCCCGCCCCAAGTTCTTCAATATGCATGATTCCGTTTTTTCCCCTCTTCGACCGATCTTTATCTCCACATCGCATACTCGAAATTTCCATCGCGTTACGAGAATTTCGTTTTTTATTGCACGTCGGCGCGCAACGCGTGTGATCCTTTGTAACGATATTCCGGTATACGAAAGAATCGCGATCGAGACGATCAACGACTTTGGATATTTACCAATCCGTAATGGTATATAATGGAAATCGGGGCGTCTAACCCCTGACCTAACGCACGCCACCGACCTCGTGACTGTTCAACATAAATTATCATATTAGTTCTGGCGGTAGCTCGAGACTTTTATTTTAATACACGACGGACATATATACTTATATATATATATATATATATATATTTGTATAAAATAACTGCAAGTACAGTGAACGATATGCGATCCACAAGACACTCGGATCGTTCTAAACTAATTAGTATACCGACTCGGAATAACCCCAATAAATAAATAAATATATATATATATATGTCGATGAGCTCAAATCGAAAATATACGTACCCAAACCTTATACGATCGCGCAGAGTCAATTGGCCTAAAAAGCCCATTTGTATACGATATAAATGAGAGAGGAAAAAGGAGGCAAAAAGGAAGAAAAATACACGTTTGATTTTTTTTGGAATCGGTATCTTCGAGATCGATATGTATCGAAAAGATATTTTTAAACAGAAGAATAATACACGTGTGATTTGTGTTGTGTTCCGTATCTTTGAGATCGCCATATATCTTAAGGGGTTACCCCCACTTGCGATTTTGAATAAATCGATTTTTTTTTATTGCATTTTTTTGAAGTATAAGTATCCGGGCCCATACTTCTGTATGGGCCCGGAATAGATGACTCTATGTAAGTTTACAAAAAAAAATATTTTCTTCGTGAAAACTGAAATTGAAACTTTAAACGCGTTTTTCTCAAAATGGCATTTCTGAAGTCGGTGACCAAGATTACTCGAACACTAATGAACCGATCTTTTTGAAATTTTGCAGGCTTATTTAATACATAAAAATGTAGTCTTTAATCGTTCTATTTTTTTTTTTTCGTTAAAATCGAACCATTAACTTTGACTGTCCGCCATTTTGTGAAAAATGAATATTTTTTAAAATCCTTCGATTAAAGACTAGTTTATACTTATATTTGACTAAATCCATCCGTATTTTTTTTTCAGATGATCCACTTCGCCGCATTGTCGGTCACCGCAAACCGTGTATATAAAAACATTATTTCATTGACGGCCATTTGCCACTAAACAATGTAATATTTTTCAATAAAAAAATTACTGAAAGTTATTCCAGATGTGTTCTTTAAGATGGTATATTGATCGATTAAAAAAGTTTTGTAGTTTTCTTTAAAAAAATTCATGAAAAAGGCCTTTTTTGCGCTACAAGTGGGGGTAACGCCTTAAGGCGGAATATACATTTACAGCGATCAAAAAATCGATTTCATTTTTTTCTTTAAACGATAGAACTATATATGTAGAATATTTTCCCAAAGTTTCAATGCGAAATTCGAAAAACTACAAACGTTACAGCCCGTCAACGCTGTGCCTCACCGCTCGGATTCGGAGCGGGCGTGAACTTCAAACGCGTTTTCCCAAAACTGCCTTATCGAAATTGGCGTGCAGGATTACTCAAAAACTATAAAGCCGATTGAGTCGAAACTTGGTAGAAATATTGATAATATTGGTACTTTCTACTTGACGAGAATTGTTATTGAAAAATTGGAAAAAAACTACTTTTTTAATCCACATTTTACAGAAATGCTGATTTTTTTTTGTAAATGTGTGCCATTTTCTCAAATTTGTATTTTCTTCATTTTAATTACCGTCACATAGAAACTATACATGTTCTAACTGAAAAATGTTTGAACTTTTTAAAGTTTGATAATTGTAGAATACTTATTTCTTAGTTTAAAAAATCCCTCAATATTCCTTATTTTTTTCCTATCTAAATGTATATCTCGCCTTAAGGAGGCTGCTCGGGGTCTTTGCGGGGCAGGCGGCAAGAGGGGAACGCGTATGCTTAAGGCGGTCCTCTAGTTTCTTGGGTCGAAAAAATCGATTTTTTTTTTCATAAATCACATCTACAACATGTGTAGAAAATGTGTGCCAAAGGATTTTTCGATATTCGAAGTAGTTCACAAGTTACGGCCCTGGAACGGAGTAGGTATACGGAGCAGGTATACTTTCAAACGCGTTTTTCTCGAAACACCATTTTTCGAAACGGTGACCACGATATTTCAGAAACTACTGCACCGATCTTGTTCAAATTTATACAGCATCTTTAATATGTTATAAGCCAGCAATTGAACTAGGATTATCATGATTGCTTCGATAGTTTTTTTTGTACGAGCGAAAAACTTAAGAAAAAATGAGTAAAAAATAGAATGTAATTTTCAAAAGTGTATAAAAAAGTCAATTTTTGTAATTTAGAATTCACTCTAGTTCAATCGCTAGTCTTAAATATGAAGATTAAAATGCCGTTTGGTTTTTTGATTTCAGATAAGCAGAACAGCCGCAATCTTGGTCACCGTCAAGCACCTCTTTTACTTGATGTCTTCCTGTCGGCCACTATAACGTTTATTCTATTATATATTTTGACTTCAAAAAATTTGTAAAGCTTATTTAAATGTTAATAAAGATTATGCAAAAACAATGAGATTGATTATTTCAATGCTTTGCCCGTAAAAAATTATTGAAAAAGCCGTAAAAAACAGCCGAGAAACTAGAGGACCGCGTTAAACACGGGCGCCTATAACGGATGCCAATCCCGAAAAATCAAATTTTCGGTTACGTATAATAAATAAATTTCAGCCAACAAATATGTGAAATGCATATAATTGACTGTTTAGAAATTTTATTAATCTTTTTTGTTTATTTATATCGCGAATAAGTTATTAACCAAGTTGAAACGCGGCAAACGCGCAATTTAGTTCTCAGTAACTGGTATCACTGAGCTCAGATACGTAGGGCGCTTTATCGTTCTACGCGAATCAGCTGAAATTTTCTGTTTCATTTCACGAATATCTCGATAACGAGACGGACAAAACGCTGTACTCTTCGTTGAAATTGTTCACAAAAATCTCAATAATTTTTTCCGCCTATTTCCATTCAATTCTTCCTATTTTTATTATGTTGCGACCGTCGTATTGGAGTTCTCATGAAGCTTTTGCTACGTCGCCCGTATATAAGAGCCGAACTTCAATAATTAATTGCTCAACAATCACGCGGACAAAGTACTTGAAATTTTTCCACGGAGTCGTAACATCTGTTCGCAAATATCCTCAATCAATTTCAGCAAATTCTTACTATTTCGCGATAGCTGAGCAACCTCTTTGAATATATTATATAAAAATGATAAATAAAAAGAAATTGAATAAAAATATCGGATATATATCATATAAAAATAATAAGTAAAAATGATATCTAAAATATGTTCTCAATCGTGTAGTCTCAACAACAAAACGTCAAATACACCCTCCGTAAATTTTTCAGTCTCTATGCCTGGGGAATAATGACTAATAAATTCCCACCGCGATATGTATAAAAATATTATAAAAGTTGTAAATAAAAATAAATTGAATGAAAATCATATCTAAAACATATCGTAAATAAATTCTAAATAAAAATCATTTGAATAAAAATTGTATCTAAAATATATTCGTAATAGCGCATATCTCGAAAGAATAAAATAAAAAGTTTCCACCCCCGCAAATTCGATCCCTATTCTCGGGAAACAATTACTCGAATAAAATATTGCCCCGATAGATCCGCGAAATCGACATATATCTAAAACATATTATGTAAAAATTAATTGAATAAAAACGATCTCGAAAGCACAACATACAAAAGTTATAAATACATATCATTCGAAAAAACACGATATCAAAAATACATTCGTCATCATAAGTGTCTCAAAACACAAAAAACCACCAAAATTCCCCTCTTCGTAATTTTTTTAAATCCCCCCAGGGAATAATTACTCGAACAAATTGTCACCGCGATACCTCCGAGTGCCCAGCTGTATTGTTTTATCCGCTTAGTGTCGCGAGGCGGGGAGCTCGGAAACTCGACCGCTATCCTCAAAAAAAAAGTAGCAACATCCACTTCGTACTTTGTCTCTAAAAAAAACCACTAAAGAAATGAAGAGTCTTAAAAAAAAACCTCCGCCTTGATCCCCCGAGTCAATGTGTCGGAGCGGGGCTAATCCTGCGGACTTCTTGGATGTTGTCCTTTTTTGGGCTCTCCCGTCGTACTCCCGTGTCTCGGCGGGCGTTTATAAAATTGATCAAAACGTGCGGGCTCCGCACACCATTAACATCGGGTGGCACTTTACACAACGGACGTCGGGCACGTGTTCGTCAATACGACGAGCAGAGGGGACGATCCCCCCCCCCCTCCCCCGTCCATGCCGCCGTCCTCACGACTCCTTCGCCTCTCCTCGAAGGGGCACGCGGAGGAACGAATTAAGAAGCGCACGTATGTGCGTGCGTTTGCGCGTGTATGACGAAGGAGCAGCAGCGGTAACAGCAGCAGCCCGACAACTGCTGCAGCTGGCGTTGACCTCTTAGCCCGAAGAGGCCATCGGTAGCGTATAATACGCGCGTTCGGTGTTAGTATTTCAGAAAAAAAAATGAAAAAAAAAAATCATCCAAAGACACAGGACAAGAAGTATGGAAAGAGCGAGCGGGGGAGGGGTTCGAGAGGGGGCGGAGGGAGACTGTGGACGACATATGGTTTGCCACCGGCTATAAGGTCCAAATCGACCCGATGACTTATTCTTCCCTTCTGTATCCCTTCTTGAGCTCCCTTTCTCCCATTCGCCTAAATAAATAAATAAATATATATATATATATATATATATATATATATATATATATATATGTATATATATAATTTATTTATTCATTTTTTATTATATATATATATATATATATATATATATATATATATATGAGATATTCCAAGTGTTTTCGAACGGCCTAACCTGACCTCCTTCAATCTTTTTCAAAGTTAGTGATGTTTTTGTATCATATATTTTGAGTACGTGGCATTTTTTTCAGATTTTTATCAGCTCGCTAACTCGGCTAACTCGGAGATAGGATTTTACACGTGATAGAATTTCAAATGATCGTATCGTAGTGATCTTCTCCTCGTACGAAAAAAATTCCTCTACAAAAAAGATGCGTTTTTCTATGAACTGTTTTGAAAAAAAATTCAAAATTTTCCAAGTACTACCTCACTAAAAAAAAAGAAAAATCTTTCATTTTTTAATTTTTTAACCCCAATGACTAGGTTGATCCTGCTGAAATTTACACTGAATTTTCTTTCATTAGTGTAAAACAACATGTGTAAGTTTCATTCTGGGCTGGGCTTGCGTTCAGTTAATATCGTCGTCTTAAATTTAATGGGTAATTGTTTTTGTCGAATAACTCGGCGATTTACAATTTTCAAGTAAAAATGGTAATGACTAAACTTGTAGGAAATAGAGTGCTTTACAACTTTGGTCATTACAGTTTTTTCTCTACCATCGATATTTTTCGAATTAAACCTGAAAAAAGTGGCTATTGCATTATCTCGTTTATTTTTGACTTTAGGGCCTCAGGACACATATAATTCCCAATGCGTTATTACTTATTTTTATAACTATTCAGTATTATTCATATTATTATTTCGCTGGTTATTATGTTCGGCACGTTCGCTTATTATGCTGGGCTTAAATCGATACCCGATTCGTTTTCGAAATATCGATTATTATTTTTTTTTTTCATCAAAAGTGAATTGCGAAAATATCGCGTAAATATAATTAAAAAGTACATCAAGTTGCTCCTTTTCATGAAAATCTGCAATAAAAGGCGAAAGGGACAAATGGGGGACATTTGGGACAAAAAAATCATTCGAATACGAAATAAAATAAAATTTATTCAAAATGACGGAATTTTTTTGTTTCTTTATAAATATCTCGAAAACTCATCTAGATATCAATTTAAAACCAGCAGAATGTTTTTCCGCGTAAAAAACTCTATCGAAATCCACTTTCGTATTTTGTCGCCACGGAAATAGTAATCGTGTCACAATTATTATGATTATGGTTATAATTATTTTTGTTCGTTTTGGTTATTATTTATTGTTATTATTATTTACTATTGATACTATTATTTACTACATTTCTTCATTATTACTACTATTGTTTACTATTATTCTTGATTATTATTCATCATTGACTATCATGATTATCATTATCATTATTACTATTAAAGTCTATTTTTATTAATGTTATTGTTATTGCATTTTACTTCCCTTATCATTGCTATAATTATTTCCATTGCTGCCTTTCTTATTATTGGTGGTGTTGAGCTCAACGTTGTTTGAAGAGGAAAAAGAAAAAAATAACATTGCATTTCAGCGAAATATTACGGATTTCGCAGGAAAATTAATAAATGCAAACCAATGTTTTTTCTTCGCTTTCAGTGTAAACCATAAGGAAATAAAACGCGACTGGACGCTCCTGGATACGTACACGTTCTTTATTTTATTTTCTCTCGCTACACGCATTTCTTTCCCCGAGACACCTGTTGCACACACCAGCGAGAGTTCAAGCATTAGACCGAGGGAGAAGAGGAAACGAGGAGGTCTCTCGTTAAAGAGGGCTGTATGGAAAAAAAATAAGAAAAAAAAGGGAGAGGCACGGGACACTGTCACCCTCGGGCCAAAGACATAAATTTATATGTCGTATAAAGTAGATTCAGTGATCGTCACATGTTAGAGGGGCGAGGAGGCACGGAGACGTCGGGCCGGCTGCAATCTCGAAGAGCCAAAATTCAAGCTGCGAGGAGATTTCCAGAATTTTAAATGACAGCCTGATAAAGTGTTCGATTTCGAGGGTCCGATTGCAAGGCTATAGGAAGACTCATTGGAGACAAAATTGAGGAATTGTTCGTTTTTTTTATTTCGTTAAATATTTTATTCGATAAGACTTAATGAATTAATTCTAATTAGCTACAAATTTTATCCGAATAAAATGTTCATCAAATTGAAATTAATTGAATAACTTCTCCATTTTCTCCCAATGTTTCTCTTTACAGACTAGTAACCCTTAACATCGAATACTCAATTCATCCGATTCAAATCAACCGATTAATTTCAATTGGATAAAAAAATTATCCGATTAATTTAAAGTGCATACAAATTCTGTTTGAAATTGATCGAAATAAATCTCTTTTGTTATTTCCAATTTTTTTTTTATATTCAATGTTATAAATATATCTTGACATCGTAGTTAGAAACGTTACGTAATATATTTCGCCGATAGTAAAAATTGAGTCCATTATTTCTCGTCGCAGTGGTGACGAAGAAGTTTCACGATAATGTCCCTCAAAGCCGAAAAATTTCCGGTCTCCGATAAAAATCTGGTCTCGGACGAAAAAAAAATAAAACACATTCTGAATTCGACAAATTCC
>OX101791.1:36615380-36677173 GCA_944452715.1 Ophion slaviceki
GAAATGTTGAAAATCGATGAAATGGCACGCTTTGGCCCAGAAGATTAAATTTTCCGAAAAAAATGGCTACATTTTGCAATAGAAAAATACTTAATTTTTTTTTTTCAACCATTTAGAAGTATTGTTTAGGCAATAAGGTTTAGAAGTATTGATACCAAATTTCATCAGAATCGGTCGATTAGTTTTATTAGCTATACGTCACGCCAGTTTTGAAAATGCAGTTTATAAGACCGTGCCTTACCTCTGCCATTTTCAAAGATGAATAATACATTTAAAAATCCATGCAACAGCCAAAAGTAGTAATAAAACATACCCCAAGTCTCAAAAATGGTGAAGAAATCTTTCCTTTACAAAAAAATCATGAAAATTGGCAAATGTTTTCCTCGCTTAAAGGTATCTCCCTTAATTTTCTGTTGATCATCTTGTCCTCTGAATTAATTTATCCAGTATACTTATATTTTAAGTTATACTTTATAATTATATAGTATTTACTTTATAATTATATTTTTATAATTATATTCTTTATATATTTTTTAAATTTTACTTCATAATTATTCACATTATAATTTACGTTATACTTAATACATTGCAGCGCACAGGATTTAATTTCATTTGATGCATACGAGCTTCCTCCACTTCGATTTGTTTCAGACGACATGGATATCGAGTCCCTGTACGATTACGTAGACGAGGAACAAGATTTTTACGACGAAAGTCCCGGAAGCAGAAAAGGCTATCCCATTGATCACCGGGCCCTCAAGGTATGTGATATGTGATTTTAGTTTAATTTATCCTCGTTTCCGTCGAAACCTCCCCCCTTGCCCCGACCATACGTAGGCTAACGATCCCCCAGACGGAATCAAATGCGATATGGGGAACGAAGTCGTGTACGAATTCGAAGGCATGCATTTTCACGAAGTCGACTAAGGCCTCAGCCACTCTAGAGGCCGAAAAATTAGGCTTTTTGGAGATTGTTTTTTTTCAGAAAAACTACCAAATAAATCGAGATTACAAAAAAGGATGTTTATCATACATATCAGTGACTGTATACAATAATTTTTTCGAAGCGATTAATTTCAAAATGGCGGCTGTGCAGCGTTTATCTCAAAACTGCATTTTTAAGTTGGCCGGAAACATAACTCAGACAATTTTCAACCGATTCACTCGAAATGTTGAATATATCTTGAAAAATACATTGTCTATGGAAGTACGTAGGATTATTTTTTATATTGCATAGTTCGTTTGTTATTAACAATTATCTGACGATTTTTAAGGCAAATTTTTGGAAAGTGAAAAATTTCGTCAGATAATTGTTAATAACAAATGAACTATGCAGCATAAAAAAAAAATCCTACGTACTTCCATAGACAATGTATTTTTCAAGACATATTTAACATTTCAAGTGAATCGGTTGAAAATTGTGAACCCCTTAAACGTTTGAGATCGCGCGTAATGGGGGCGAGAGAGAGGAAGCAAGAGAGAGAGAGAGAGAGAGAGAGAGAGAGAGAGAGAGAGAGAGAGAGAGAGAGAGAGAGAGAGAGAGAGAGAGAGAGAGAGAGTTTAGATCCAGTTTAATTCATTGAAACAAAAGTGCACCGGGCTCCCTCGAAACGGGACGGGTGTCTCGACCCGAACGAATTCAATTACAAACGCGAACGTCATTGTGTTTACGGTCGTTGGTAGTTGCAGGAGGGCTTGATAGCCACACTGCGCTTGTACTCGGATAATAAGAGCAAAAGAGTTTCACAGCCACGAAATAATTGAATAAAGCGTACAAATGTGTATACTGGCGGGTGGAGAGGGGGATCGTGCTTCGTCGTGTCATCGAGCCTGGGAACGTGTGATTTGCTCCCTGACAAAAATTACGGTAAACTAACACGCACGCGCATTTCCTCACTCGATCAATTGGAATACATTCGATGTTGAAATGTGTCTCTCAATTGTCGAGCACTTGTGATTTGTAAAGCGTAATTCAACTGTGCAATCGCGGAACGGAGGGAACGTGTTTACAACCTTCGCAAAGGGTAAATATGGCTGGGGCATTGTTCGTTGATTGGCCATTATTTCGTAAATGATTGGAAATCGTTCGTTCGAGTCGAATTATTATTGTTATTTTTATTATAATTATTATTGAGTAGGTATCATCATTTATAATTATGATTATCGAATAATGACGATATTAGTTATTATTGTCGATGATAAATTTTAGATCGAATTATTCTTTTGGATTCCAGTATTTGTAGCATTATTTTTATTATTGAATTGCAAGTGTTGTTATGGATACAATATTAATAAGTGATTAATAATAGTCAGATTATGATGATAATAGTTATTGAATAATTGATACATTATTGTATTGATTGAAAATTAAATTATTGTTGTTGTTGTTGTTGAGTAGCTATCATCATTAATAATTAATTATGATCATCAAATAATAACGATCCTACATTAGTTATCATGATACATGATAATTTTTAATTCGAAAGATCATTTTGGATTTTAATATTTGTTGCATTATTGTTATGGTCAAATATAAATGATTATTACCGATACAGTGTTTTTACGTAGTTAATAATAATCAAATGATGAATAGGTAACAAACGCGAACAGCGTGTACCTTAGGGAAAACAATTTTTTAAGATACAATGATGATAGTAATAATTATTGAATAATAAATGTTACGACAACAATCCATTCACTAAAAATTAAATTATTATTATCATTATTATTGTTGTTGAATAGCTATCGTTATTAGTAATTAATTACGATTATGAAGTAATAACGTGTTTAGTTGTCATTATGAACGATAAATTTTAATTCGAACTATTAATTTTGAATTTTAGCATTCGTTACATTAGTATTAATAATTTTAAGTGGTTATCATTAATCCAAGATTATAAAGTCATTAATAAAAATCAAATGGTGATAATAGTTGTTGAACAATCGATTTTACAGGAAGAATTTATTGATTAAAATTTCAATTATTATTAAGTATTTATTATTATTAACAATAAATTATTGTAATAACTAATCAATTCAAAACTAAATGATCATTGTTGTCATTTCTATCATTATTATCATTTATAATAATTTATTGTTAATGATAATAGATACTTAATAATAATTGAATTTATAATCAATAAATTCTTCCTGTAATATTGATTATTCAACAACTGGAATCACCATCTTATTTTTATTGATTACTTTAAAATATAGGGTTAATAATAATATTAGTTATTATTATAAATAATAATAATGATAGAAATGACAACAATGATAATTTATTGATTAAAAATTCATCTATTATTAAGTATCTATTATTATTAACAATAAATTATTGTAATAACTAATCAATTAAAAACTAAATGATTGCTGTCATTTCTATCATTATAATTATTTATAATAAATTATTATAAAGTCGTGATCATAACAACAACCAAAGAACATAAATTTAAATGACGATTCTTAAAATTATTCGTTTCATTTTCAATAATTATTAATCGTCAATTGAAAGGAAAGTTTTACTTTTTTACATTTTTACAAAATAAATTACGAGCGCGTATGCGAAAAAATAAAAACAAAAAAAAACAAAATGAAATCGAAGGGAAAAAGTTAGGGCAGTGAAGTGATGATGGTGCGGCTAAAAAAAGATGTCTGGATGTATCTCATCGATATAGTTGGACGAGAGTACCGTTGGACGGGCTCGTACGTGGCCGGGGGTCGACGACGTCTTTCCCGCCCGTTTAGGGAATAACTCGCGTTACGCACTCCAGACGGGGCGCAAAACCTGTCCAGACTCCGCGCGTAGCCCTAGAATGGGTGTATGGCTTTTCTCGGCTCTCCGGGCACGCAACGAGAACGAGAACGTACATAAACGCGCGGCCTCATTCGGGCGAATCGCCAATTGAACGAGCGTTAATCCTGCTCGTTTGTTTACCGACGCGCTTGCGATTACTGTACGGAGATACCGCGCGCGTCACGGGAATGTATGGCTGATCTTGCCTCGAAACGAACCTACGTATGATTCGCCTCGAGTCATTCGTTTTCTCTGCATTTCACGTAGCCAGAGGCAAGTGGCTCGTTTGGATCGAACATTTTGATCGGTTTTTTCATCTACCGGGCGCTTTTTCTGAATATTCGATGAAACGATATATGCAGGTCGACTGACTATCTGACTCAAAATAGGACTCAAAGAAAATGATTTTTTTTTCCAAACAAGCCCAAACCGTTTTTCTCGGTGGCAGGACGCGATGTCGACAAATCCAAACAACCCCGAACAATTTCAGTGGCAGAACGCGATTTCGACAAATCCAAATGAACTCAAATCGTTCCTTTCGGTGGTGGAACGAGATTTCGACAAACCAAATGAATCTATTCAAACCCAAACACAGTGTTTTATATAGGTGGCAGAAGGCGGTTTGATAAACCCAAACGATCACATACAAAGCCGAACAAATAATTTTTCTCGGTGGCACGGCGCGATCTCGATAAACCCACACTGTAAAAAATTTCTGTATGAAAATTAATATACAAGTGTAGGAAGTTTTTATGCGGATACCGCTTATGAAATTTCAGATACGATTTTGAAAATCCAAAACAGGTTATTTTAAAAATGAAAGTGTAGTTCCGTAATATTAATATACTTGTGCGTTTGAAAAATAATGCACGTGTAAAGAAATAATCACATCCAAGTATATTGAAATCAAGAACCATTTGCTAATATCAATATACGGGCGTGTATTAAAATTACTGATCATAAGTATTAAGTTTATTTCAGAAATTGATAATTGCAATACGTTTTTATGTAAAAATTATCAAATTAAGACCACTCAATTCATATACTGTATGATGCTTTCGTGATACTTGTGTATATGATTTTTCGCAGCTTTATCCCATAATTAATATTGAATACTTGAATAATAAAATTTAAATGCAGTGAAATCACTGCACGTATGTATTCTTTTTTTCTTTATGTATGTATTCCTGAGACACGGGGTCCTTTTCTTCTTTTACCATCCTCTCCTTTATTCCTTCCATCATTCACAATCCTTCCAGAGTTCCCTACATTCCTTCCAGAGCCCCCCCCCCCCCCCTCGCCGCCCCCCAGGGTGTAGACCGCATCCACTCTTTCCTAATGCACTACTGTATCGCATTTGCACGAGGGCCGAGGGAAACTGCGGAAAACCTGGGCCGATACAGGCGGCCATATTTGGCTGAGTTTCAGTTGTATTACCACGAGAAACTCAGACAAACTTTTTCTCACTCAGAGGTTGACGCGCAAACCAGTGCACGGGCAAATTCAGGAAAAATTAAACACCATTGTGAACCAAATTTACTCATATTACAAAAACTGGAATCTCAAAATAAATCCGCTGAAAAGTGAAACAATATTATTCCGAAAAACAGTCAACGAAATTTCTCCTTTGACTGTCCCTCATATAAAAGATTTTCAAATCAAAATTGAAGACCAAAGCACTGGGGAGATCACACCAATCCCCAACAAAGATGTCGTAAAATACCTTGGAGTACACTTTGACTACCTTCTCAGACTGAATAAACACCACTCTACACAACTAACGAAAGCAAGAAACGCTCTGAGAGCCACCCATAGAATTTTCTTCAATAGAGATTTAGAACCGAAAGCGAAAATAATCTGCTATCAGCTCCTGATACGACCAATCATGGCTTACGCTGCCCCGATCTGGTGGAACGTAGGACCATCGGTTATGGAAAAATATCGAAAATTCGAGAGATCCTGCCTGAAAGCCTGCCTTGGCCAATATCGCACTGCGGAATCGGACTATACTCGACGCATCGATAATGAAACAACATACGACGCAGCCGACATACCACGTTTCGACATTTTTTGCCTCATGCTTACAAGAAATTACTTCAGCACTGCTTATGAAATAGACAATGACCTCATCAACCAACTACCGATAAATAACGACGCAACAATTCTCAGAATGGCAAAAAGTAATTACGCACCCCCGGAAACCTTCACAAACTTCGACAAACTGGGCTACATACAAGACGAGAACAACGTACCAATAATTTATCACATTAAAAGACATTGCGCCAAAAAAGCTATATTTACTGATCCGGATAACATTCCAAGGGAAAACTGGGTTTATTCCATGGCATTGCCCAGAAGAGATCGAGAAAATCTCGACAGACTCAAAGAAAAATACTGGTGGCTACAAGGTGAAGCCAAACACATGGACGAACTGAGGAGAAGAGCCAGAAGGAAAAAAGAACTCCAACAACAACAACAAAGAGCAGCGAACAGAGCCCGCTATTTACAACGACTATAACATCGGCAATTAAATACGTCAGGTGCACCAGCGCCCAAACTTTGTACATATTGTAAATAATTATCGCTCCTCCTCCTCCCCTCCTCGCCCTCTCCCCTCCTCGCCCTCTCCCCTCCTCCCCCTCTTCCCTCCCTCCCCCCAGAAAAGTCTTCGACGAAAACAGTAGCAATGGTTTTTTTATAAACATTTTTTTTACCATAGCACATATATACAAAAAAGAAAGGATACAATATCCAACCACAAAGACAGATCAACGATTTGAAGTTCAAAATACAAACTATGTAAACTGATTTTTGGTTAGAAACGTCATTCGACGACAATCCAAAATTATATTGACCTCCGATACTGTTTAAGTTCTTATAAGGTAGTTTATTACTTACAAATGTATACTGAAAAATAATGAAAAATAAACCACCTTTGTCAAACCAAACCAAAAAACCAACCGCGCGCCCATCTCTGTCCACTGCACGCATGTATTTGAAATTCATGTGATTCTGAGACATCGTCCGGGTCAACAATTATGAAAATCATAAAATGTTTCTTCAATATTAATATACGAACACATTAAATTCAACTTATCTGTGATTTGTTTTTGACAAACAATTGTTAATCTTAGTGGCTTTTGTCTTGGAAATTTCTGAATCGAATCACAGTATTCATGTACTGGATGGTATTATTTCGAGAAGTACATCATCGATATTCCTAAAGATTTGTCTTATATTTAACTCAGCGTCGATGAGAAATAATATCAGATAGGGGTACAATCACGATACTTTCCAATTCCAATTCAGTTCCACATGTATTATATTTTTCAGGCAGCCGTAAATAAATTTCAAACTTGTTTTGTATTTTCAATACTCTGTTTTTTATAGTTGATTTATTATACATCTGTAGTAATTTTCAATTGAAGACACGGATTAATACAATACATTTCTCACAAATTTACAAACTTGTCTTTGAAATTCCATGTTGCATCTATTATATTCTACATCCACGTTAGAATTTCATGTTCCTGTTGTAAATTTACGGTACAAGTGTTTTAAATTCAATTTCATCTACCGAGTTCGTAAAATTCAATTCCTTTGTATCTTAAATGTATTGTAAATTTCATATCATTTTTTACAGTGCAAACAAACCCAAACAAATCATTCCTCTCGATAAAACGTCGCGATCTTGAAATCCCATAATCGAGTCTCGCTTCGTCGAGAACAAAAGGGCCACATGAGAGCAGGGGGGGGGGGGCGGAAGCCAAAACTGGCACTTCGAGTGCTTCGCCACATATCTTGTGTGTCCTCACGAGGCACTTCCGATCCAATACGAGGAAGTCGAAAATGGGAACGCGACTTGCCGTGACGATGTTCCGAAAACCCTTTCTTCTTTTTTGTGACACTGTCATTTTCGCCTCGAAAACAGCAGAGAACAGAGAGAAAGGGAGAGGGAGAGGGAGAGAGAGAGAGAGAGAGAGAGAGAGAGAGAGAGAGAGAGAGAGGGGGGGGGGGAGGGAGAGGGAGAGGGAGAGAGAGAGAGAGAGAGAGAGAGAGAGAGAGAGAGAGAGAGAGAGAGAGAGAGAGAGAGAGAGAGAGAGAGAGAGAGAGATCATAAAAATTTTCGAGTCGAGCAGCCTCGAGAGTCCGTTAAATGTACGGAAGAGTGAGTCAAGCGAGTTGGGTGTTTCCTCGGCCCCTCGAGCCCAGAGCAGCTCTCGGTTCATGAATGAACGTAAAACCGGCACTTTTCTTTCTCTCTCGCACGCTCGGACAATTCTCTTCTCCCGTCTCCTCTCCTCCCCCCCCCCGCTCGCCTCCAGGGTCCCCTTCCTCTCGACGTTCCTTTCATCATCGCTCGCTCGTTCAGCGGCCTCCTCCATCTTCATCTGGCGCACATGTATCGAATCTGCATCTCTTTCTCTCGGCTCTGTCTCTCAAAGAGAGCCCATGAAAGCGTTTTTCCTCTTTCTTCTCCACCCCCCCGCCCTTCCTCCTCCGCCTTTACTAATTTTGATGCATGCATTCACTATGCGTGCTACACGCACAATCGCCCGTAGTACATCGTGGCCCTGCATGGCCAATAAGTGTAGGTGGATCCGCCAACTACGCTCGTCTGAAACGACGAAAATAATGTACTTTTGATATAATAATTAAATCTCTCGCATGGTCGGATATTTTTTTGACATTTCGGAAAGTACCAAAATGCCAAGTCGAAGGATAAAAAAAAAGATCGATTTTCGAAGACGTTTGGTCGTTTGTTATTAACAAATGGATAAAGATGTGGAGGAATCATAGGGTGATAGGATGGAAAATGTTGGATACTATGCTCTGTCCGAATTTCAAGTGAATCGGACGAATAGATTTTGAGAAAAGACAAAATGAAAAATTACGTTTCCATCGTTGGAAGGTACCGAAAATTCTTTTTGTTCTGTTTTGCGTGCCGAACATTTTTTTTCGCCGTATTTGGGCCGCAAAAATCGCTTCAACGTTTTTCAGGATCCTCATTGAAAATTTACAATGCAAATTGGTGAGAAGGGATTCTTGTTAATAACGAAAGTGAAGATATAAAAGAAGAAAACATAATTTTCGTTGATAAAGGGCAAATCGCAACATCGGGCGATCTGACCCTTCACAAAAATCGTTACAACTCGGTCAATTTTTGGATTTTCTACAAAAACTCCATTAAAAGTTATACTTAAAGGAGGACACCACGGTGACGGGCTGAAAAACGTCGTTTTTCCGATTTTTTTTTGTCTACTGGATTATTTATTTGGGATTTGGAAAAAAACGTATGTTAATGAGCATACTTTGAACTTATTTCGTGTAAATTTGTATTGATTGAAATGAAAAATTAACAACGTTAATTTTAAATAAATAAAAATTTTAAATGAAAAAGTTTAATTTCGAAAAAGAAATTACTAAATGGCGGGTGTTGGAAAACGTGTAATTTTGGCGAAATGTTTACCTAAATTGGGGGCTCAAAAAATACCCGAACGGAAAAAACGGCTACAACGATATTTACTGCAATTACAGAAATTTTGGTTTTTTTTTAATTGAAAGTCCGCCAATTACAGCTACATTTATTATTGCCGCGAGGTCGAGAACAGTCGGTTCGAGAAAAACGCCATCGAAAGTTGTAGTATTAGTAGTAAGTAGTTTTAGTTTTAGTTTTAGTAGTAAATCGTAGCGCTACCTGTTCTCGCTAAATCGTCTCTGACTTGGTAAATTTTCAATATTTTCACTTGAAATTCTTTTCCAGATATTGTTGAATATATACGTACTTTGACAAAATGCCCCAAAAATCGATTTTTCACCCGTCCCAGTGGTGTTCCTTAAGGGGAGGTACCTGAGCAAACGGCGAGAAAAACAGGCAAACTTCGGGAATTTTTATCTCAAAAACTAATGTTTCGATTGGATCCGGATTTTCTATTATTGAAAAATATGTACATTGAGGTAGTTTGGGAATTTTTAAAAATAAATTCGTTGACTGGAAGCGATTCAAACGCGATTATCTCGAAACATAGTTTTCAAATTCGGTGCCAGATGTATCTCGAAAACGGCTTGTCCGATTTTGTCCAAATTTGGATACGATATTCTTCGATAGTTTTTCTCGTTCGCCACGTAGGGGTTTTTCATTGGATTGAACCATTGTTTTTTTATGCAATGTGTATGCAATCCAAAATCGTCGGAAATTGCGAACGAAAAACGAACGTTAAATTAAAACGGTCGCAATGACGTCGAAAATGAAAATTTCGAAAAAATCCTACGTAGCGAACGAGAAAAACTATCGAAGAATATTGTATCCAAATTTGGACAAAATCGGACAAGCCGTTTTCGAGATACATCTGGCACCGACTTTGAAAACTATGTTTCGAGATAATCGCGTTTGAGTCGCTTCCTTGTCAACGAATTTATTTTAAAATATTCCCAAACATACCTCAATGTACATATTTTCCAATAAAAAAATCCGGATCCAATCGAAACATTAGTTTTTGAGATAAAAATTCCCGAAGTTGACCTGTTTTTCTCGCCGTTTACTCAGGTACCTTCCCTTAAGCTATTGAACGATCCACCAAAAATCGTATTTTCGAATTTCGAGACTCATGCACAAAACCGATCTTTCCGCATTTTCGAACATTCCTTATTCTTTTCCAATCCCCTCCCATCGATTTTCCATCCAGCCGAAATTTTCCGTTTATTTGGATCGTTCGCATTCACGATCGGTGTGGTATCGGCGCAGATCGGTATGGGCTCCGGTTGCCTCAGCACTTTCTCGCGCTCTGCGAGTGCGTAGCTCGCAGGGAGAATATTAAATCGAACGCGAGTGCGCGGAGATACAATAGTCTTTGGGGGCGAGGAAGGATTCGAAAAGTTGAAGTTTCGATGTTCGAGGCCTTGAACGTGACGGGGAGCAGCGATTGGCAGTTGAAGATGGTGAAAGGAACTTTTATTGCGGGAACGTCTGGCTTACGGAGGCTGGGAAAGGGCTCGGGGATGGCCGATCACTGTGCCGATTGTCCGAATCGCTCTTTCAACGGTTCGCCAAGCAAACGCCCCGGACACCCACTCTCTTTCTCTCTCTCTTTCTCTCTGTCTCTCTCTCTCCTCCTGCTTTCCTTCGACCTGAAGACTGCTGTAAGCTGTATGGTACTTACACGCTACGTACATAACTCACTGTACACTCGGAGAGTATTTTATGGCGTATAGAGCTACCGGTCACGCATTCACGACTCACGCACTTTCGTACGCGTCCCTGAACGTTTCCCTTCAATCGCGATCTTCTCTCTCTCTCTCTCTCTCTCTCTCTCTCTCTCTCTCTCTCTCTCTCTCTCTCCCTCCCCCCTCTCTGTTTTATTAATGTTATTACTTCTCTTTATTTTCCATTCTTTATTTTTATTCTTGCTCCTACTTACTACTTAATTATTATGGCTGTCATTTAAGTTATCGTTAATTATCTTTAACATTTATATATTATATCCAGGCTCCATTACTTTTTTTCCATCTCAATTTTGATTTTATTTCTTCTTTGTCTATTATTATAAGATAATGAAACGACATAATAATAATGAAGAAAATATTCATGACAACAATAATGACGAAAGCAATGAAAAACAAATTTTTACCAATTGCAATGATAATTGAAAATCCATGCCAACGATATTAATAATAATGAAAACCACAATTTTAATAATCACAGCAGCAATAATAGCAATAATGATAAAAATGGCAAATAAACAACAACCCCAGTAATGATTACAATAATAATAGATTTTATACTGATAATATCTGCAATAACAGCAACAACAGTACTACTAATATAAATTGCATTAATAGTAGACCAACAACGACTTCTATAAAAATGATAATAATAAAAATAAATGAAAATAAATACTAATTGTCATAAAAAAACAGATAAACAATATTCTCATTATTATCATTTGCTTTTTTATTATTATTATTCATACTGTAACCATAATTATTGTTAATGTGATAATTTTTAACAATTAACGATATGGACAATAACAGCAATGACAATAATCATAGTGATATTATAAACAATAATAATGGAGAAAAAATATTTTTCATTTTACTTTAATGATATTTTTATTTTAAGGCGTTACCCCCACTTGTAGCGCAAAAAAGGCCCTTTTCATGAATTTTTTTAAAGGAAACTACAAAACTTTTTTAATCGATCAATATACCATCTTAAAGAACACATCTTGCAGAACTTTCAGTAATTTTTTTATTGAAAAATATTACATTGTTTAGTGGCAAATGGCCGTCAATGAAATAATGTTTTTATCTACACGGTTTGCGGTGACCAACATTGCGGCGAAGTGGATCATCTGAAAAAAAAATGCGGATGGATTTAGTCAAATATAAGTATAAACTAGTCTTTAATCGAAGGATTTTAAAAAATATTCATTTTTCACAAAATGGCGGACAGTCAAAGTTAATGGTTCGATTTTAACGAAAAAAAAACGGCCGTTTTTTGGCTATAAAACGGCCATTTTTTTCGAAAAAAAAATCGAACGATTAAAGACTACATTTTTATGTATTAAATAAGCCTGCAAAATTTCAAGAAGATCGGTTCATTAGTGTTCGAGTAATCTTGGTCACCGACTTCAGAAATGCCATTTTGAGAAAAACGCGTTTAAAGTTTCAATTTCAGTTTACACGAAGAAAATATTTTTTTTGTAAACTTACATAGAGTCATGTATTTCGGGCCCATACTTCTGTATGGGCCCGGATACTTATACTTCAAACAAATGCAATAAAAAAAAATCGATTTTTTCAAAATCGCAAGTGGGGGTAACCCCTTAATTCAATCATGATATTATTTATTTATTTTTCATGAACTTCTTTTTATTATTTTTTATTATGATCCATTTGTCTGAATCACAATAGAAATAGATATTAATATTCGTAAAAAATAAACAAATAATATTAACAATAAGAATAAAATGCAGTTTGGTAATGTAAAATAGTTGTGGTTAACAATGTGTAGATTAGCAGCCCCGGGGTTGTGCAGCTATCACTAACGTAGTGGATGCATGGAAAACGTAGACAGAGAGAGTGGGAGAGGGCTGTGCTATTTTTGGCCTGAGAGACTGCACATTCACGCCGTTGCGCCGGTTCACGTTTTCCCGTGCACTTTTCGCGGTAAAATAAACGTCAGGAGGAGCGCGGGGGGTCTGGAGATCGCACGCACGCGTTACGATCCTCGACAAGAAGCAGTGAGCTTTATGCGGCACGATGCCGTGCCCGCGAGCGGGATATTGACCTAGGCCGCATCGTTGGCGATGTCACGAAACGATGAGGGAGGCACATTTTTTTTCTCAGTCCTTCGTATCCCCTGATTTGGATTGAAATCATTTTCATCCGAATCACGTTGCATCGAAAATCATTTTCATCCAAATCACGTTGCACCGGATATAATTTTAATCGTAATCACGTTGCGTGGAAAATAATTTTGTTGGCGAAAAGCAACGAAGATTTTAAGCGTTTCAAGGAGCGTCGAAAACTTGGCGAGTTTTGCGGTAGGGAAGCAAAAACGGAGGGCAGTGTCGGAGATCGTGGAAGGGCTGGCCCTTTTAGTGCCAAATGGCTTCGAGCCAAGAAGGGAGAGAGGTGAAGGAGCTTTCGGACCTTTCCGTTATTGTTGCGAGAAATTTGTTGATCCGTCGTTGCGATAAAGTCCCCCTTGACATCCGGGCAAAGACCACGTTCCCTAATGTTTTTAATTTCTTCGTCCTCGAAAAGAAAAAAATCTCCCTTTTTTGTCGCGTTGCTTCCGGACGTTTTTCTCGTCGTTTTTTTTTTGGTTATGACAAAGTGACGAGAGCAGGAGGGGGGTGAAGGGAAAAATGAAGGAAAAAGGAACATTCAGTGGGAAGAATTGAAGGAGTGCTGGTGGGAAGAATCAGGAGAGGAAGAAAGAGAGAGAGAGAGAGAGAGAGAGAGAGAGAGAGAGAGAAAGCAAATTGTCTGCGGCGAGAGGTCGAAGGGCTTGGCATCTTCGGCGTTTAATTAAGCGTTGTCCGATCCAATTATCGGTGATTATAAAGGATGCATCCTGCGGGAGAAAACCTTCGGATCGATCGCGTGCTTTAACAGATAGCAGAGAATCCTTCGCGGATCGAATAATCGAACAAACTGCCCGCAAGGACGCATTTATTTTTTTGTTTCTTCAAAAAATACTACGAAAACGACTTTCGAGTGTCGCGAAGAAAAAAAGGGGGGGGGGATGCTTTGTCGATTAATTGATTGCGTTTCGTCCACTTCGAGGATTTTGTATAGATATTCGAAATTTGACCGTTCTCAAATTGTTTGCCATTTTTACGTATCTTTGTTACTTATTGGCATATATTTATATGAATTTTCATATTGTTACAATGATATATATATATATATATATATATATATATATATATATATATATATATATATGTCATGGACGTGGATTTCTTTTTAAAATTTCACATAAATAATAGGTATATGATTATTGATATCAGTACTCATTAATGGATATCAATAAAATGTCAAAACAAAATAAAAATAACTCCAAACTTTTTTATATACGTATTAAGGGGTTACCCCCACTTGCGATTTTGAAAAAATCGATTTTTTTTTATTGCATTTTTTTGAAGTGCAATTTGAAGTGCAGTTTTTTTTTGATGCCCGGAATAGATGAATCTATGTAAGTTTACAAAAAAAAAATATTTTCTTCGTGTAAACTGAAATTGAAACTTTAAACGCGTTTTTCTCAAAATGGCATTTCTGAAGTCGGTGACCAAGATTACTCGAACACTAATGAACCGATCTTCTTGAAATTTTGCAGGCTTATTTAATACATAAAAATGTAGTCTTTAATCGTTCGATTTTTTTTTCGAAAAAATGGCCGTTTTATAGCCAAAAAACGGCCGTTTTTTTTTTCGTTAAAATCGAACTATTAACTTTGACTGTCCGCCATTTTGTGAAAAATGAATATTTTTTAAAATCCTTCGATTAAAGACTAGTTTATACTTATATTTGACTAAATCCATCCGCATTTTTTTTTCAGATGATCCACTTCGCCGCAATGTTGGTCACCGCAAACCGTGTATATAAAAACATTATTTCATTGACGGCCATTTGCCACTAAACAATGTAATATTTTTCAATAAAAAAATTACTGAAAGTTCTTCAAGGCCTAACGCCTTAAGGAAGTAAATAAGTCACAAGATATTTTACGACATTTACAAGCGCGTATATACTTTTCTATACACACAATATACGATTAGATTATATATATATATATATATATACGTGTGGAGGAAAGAATCTTAAAATTCTCCGAATTTTGCACGCACCCAATTTCATTAATCCGAGACGAATTTGATTTTTCGGGGGTTCGGCGGCCAGCGGAGGTAATTTAATTTTCGTGAAATTCCGCAACGAGGGGCAGCTGCTCGTCCCTCCGTGTACTTTAAACACCAGAGCCGGTCACTTGCTACTCTCTATGGGCGAGTCGTCGCGCACAGGAACTTGTCGCGAGCGCACACCCGGGGCTTTGGTGCGCGTTGGCACAGCGAGCGAGAGGGACTGAGAGGAGAATATTCGTGCTTCGTTGCACCGAGATCGGCCCAGTAAAGTTACCGGTCGTCTGTGGCGATCGAGCGACAACCGGAAGTCCTCGTTTGGGAACTCGTAAAACGAACCCTCTTACGTACGAGCACAAATTGTTCTCACTCTCTCTTCTCTTACCTCACCTCTTTTCCTGCCCATTTCTCTCTTCCCTCCTCTTTCATTTCCTCTAGCCCCATACCCCTCTCTCTCCCCCCTCTCTGTTTAATTACTGTTATTACTTCTCTTTATTTTCGATTTTTTATTTGTATCATTGCTACTACTTACTACTTAATTATTATGGCTATCATTTAATTTATCGTTAATTATTTTTAAGATTTATACATTATATCCAGGCTCCATTACTTTTTTTCCATCTTCATTTTGATTTTATTTCTTTTTTGTTCGTGATTATAAGATAATGAAAGAACAAACCATAATTATTTCCGCCATTTTGAAAAGATAAATAAAAAACCAAAATTCCATGAAACAGCCAAATGTGGTAATAAAATACCCCAAGCCTCAAAAATAGCGACGAAGTTTTTCCTTTTTTAAAAAAGCTCGTCAAAATCAGCATTTTTTTCCTCACCCAAAGGTATCTCCCCCTTTAATCGGCTCACGTAACAGGTCGCATTAACGGGTTACCCCCACTTGTAGCGCAAAAAAGGCCTTTTTCGTGAATTTTTTTAAAGAAAACTACAAAACTTTTTTAATCGATCAATATACCATCTTAAAGAACACATCTTGAAGAACTTTCAGTAATTTTTTTATCGAAAACTATTACATTGTTTAGTGGCAAATGGCCGTCAATGAAATAATGTTTTTATATACACGGTTTGCGGTGACCAACATTGCGGCGAAGTGGATCATCTGAAAAAAAAATGCGGATGGATTTAGTCAAATATAAGTATAAACTAGTCTTTAATCGAAGGACTTTAAAAAATATTCATTTTTCACAAAATGGCGGACAGTCAAAGTTAATGGTTCGATTTTAACGAAAAAAAAACGGCCGTTTTTTGGCTATAAAACGGCCATTTTTTTTTTCGAAAAAAAAAATCGAACGATTAAAGACTACATTTTTATGTATTAAATAAGCCTGCAAAATTTCAAGAAGATCGGTTCATTAGTGTTCGAGTAATCTTGGTCACCGACTTCAGAAATGCCATTTTGAGAAAAACGCGTTTAAAGTTTCAATTTCAGTTTACACGAAGAAAATATTTTTTTTTGTTAACTTACATAGAGTCATCTATTCCGGGCCCACACAGAAGTATGGACCCGGATACTTAAACTTCAAAAAAATGCAATAAAAAAATCGATTTTTTCAAAATCGCAAGTGGGGGTAACCCCTTAATTCAATCATGATATTATTTATTTATTTTTCATGAACTTGTTTTTATTATTTTTTATTATGATCCATTTGTCTGAATCACAATAGAAATAGATATTAATATTCGTAAAAAATAAACAAATAATATTAACAATAAGAATAAAACTTCTGTAAGGGCCCGGATACTTAAACTTCAAAAAAATGCAATAAAAAAAATCGATTTTTTCAAAATCGCAAGTGGGGGTAACCCCTTAACTTTCGTAACCTTGTTGCATTATCCACCACTATGCACTCGGTTGCGAACGATCGTAATCGAGATTCCGAAAATGCTCAGCCCTCGCTCGGTCGTTCGTCCGAGACGTTAAATTGATTTTGGCCGACGACGTTATTGCATCCCGCTTGTCTAATCGGACGAAAATTGTGCACGTGCCCACGTACGTAGGTACGTGTAGACGTCGATATTTCCGAGGATCGATAATCGCAAGATGACTTTGGACAGATACGACATTTTACAGGCCCTGTCGTCAACCGATCAATTATAAATCGCACACACGCGAGAAAGACTCTCCATTCACAGAATCACAATTTGACGTTCTATTCTCGGAGTGCACGGACCGTAGTATCGGAAAGATGGAAACTGCGAACCGTCGAGAGCAGCCGAGCGGTTGAGAAAATGACAAATTGGCTGAAAAACGAAAAGAAATTAATTATGACGAAGCTTCGATCAATCTGATCGAGAATATTAACGTGCGCAATGCGCCATTGTACATGCCCGTGTATACAACAGCAGGGTAATTGGATATGCGATTTTTTCCATCCGTAATCTCGTTTTTTTATTCCCCCCCCCCCCCCCCCCCCCCCCCCCCACCTCGACGTTGGCGTGATAATCAATTATATCTGGCTTATCGTGGTACCTTCTTTTCCTCCCTGCAATTGCAGTTGGATTTTGCTGCGATCGCAAAATGCGGGAGAGACAATCGATAAAGTAATAACAAATAATAGGGCTCCTGGGGTGACGAGTATGAATTTTATATGTTTATGCATATTTGAAAGGGACGATCGCAGAAAAATCTGGTACGAAGTGATTGACGCGGAGGGGTTGATCGCTTTTTAATACCTGCATGTAGGAAATTGTACCAGCGGCACGAATAAACACGAAAAGGGATCTCGATAAACTTTTTATTCGTATTCAAGTTCAGTGTATATATATTTATTTATTTATTTATTTATTTATTTATTCATCTATTTAGTACTAGTAGTATTTTATTCTGTTCATACACGGAGAGAATTAAAGAGTAATTTTTGTCGTTAATTTCACGGTAAAAATTACCGTGATATATTTCAATGTGGTGACAAGTGAGAAAAACATAATAATTCGTATGCGTCGAGTTTTTTTTAATCACGTTACATAAAATTTCAAATACGGAGCTAAAATTTTACTATACAAGAAGAGTAGCGCGCACGATAATTTTTACCGAGAGCACAATACATTTTCCTATAACACTCATTAAATTTGATAATAAATCTCAAAGTAACTTTTATAAAGACGATACTTTTTTATAGACATTTTTGAAAGACAGAAAATAATAAAATGCACAGTATAATTTCGCTGATATTGTATATTTTTTCAATTTAAGTTTTGCGTATTTTGTCACACATCAAAATTTACGAAAAAAATCTGGTAAAATATTCTATCTGAAGAAGAAATTTTATTTTATTTTTGTGAAAATCTGTGTGTTTACTCAGTAATAATAAGCGAAGTTTCAGGGTTGTCATCTGGTTACCGCTACTGCACGGTGATTTATAACATTTAATTCTCTCCGTGTACCATTTTTAAGGGTGTTTACATAATTGCTCCTCCCTTCTCATTTACATCAATTATTTTACATTTGTTTCCTATGTTTGTATTCCTTGCAGTATGTTGACGCATCCATTTTTATGGTGTTGAAGTTTGCAACGTTGAAATGCAACGAAAGTTCTTTTTTTTTCATTTTTAGTATAATGAATAATTTTTTTTTTATTCCCAAGTTCGTAGATCTCTAATGAGGATGAGAGAAATCGTTTCAGTGATTTTCGTAGCGTAAATCGACGAAAAAAAAAATGTGAGCGGTAAAATAAAAATAAACTTTTGCCGCATTCCAACAATGCAAATTTCATCATCATTCGATTTTGCTCCAATAGTATTGACTTTCTTGATCGATTAAATTTTTTTTGCCTCATTCTATTTTTGTTTTCAGCTCCCTTACATTTCCATTCCACATGGCTTGTCAGATTGCCCATTCACCTACGTTATCCATTGGTATTTAAAATTGATTTTCTCTATTTTCATGAGCCATAATTTATAATTGCTCTTCTTTCATTAGGCATTTTTTTCGCCACCTACCATCCTCCATTTTTATTATTTCGAGTAAAAATGTGCAAAGGCATACGTTGAAACACCGCAAAAAAATATACACGTAAATAAATAAATAATTTCTCCTTCCTCGACGCTCCGTCCAATTGAATGTTCTTTGCTTTTTTGTCGAAGAAAAGAATTCCGGTCGTAAATCAAATCCGTACTGGACTAGACGGAAAATAAATCGCTTCGATGATAAATGCGCGAACGGAAGGCGTGAGAAAACGCGAGAAAAAATTGCACCGTACACGAGCAGGCCGGTGCATCAAAATCGATAAAATTATTTATTTATTCAATGGATACATCGCTGAGCTCCGTTGGAATTGAAATGTTACCGTGAAATTTCCTCGTGGCCGTTCGTTGGGCGGGTTATTTTATTCAGCGCTTGAATTTTAATGAGAATAAATGCAGGTATTCATTTTCCGATTTCCTGTGCACCATTGTCGCTCTGCTTGGACTGAAATAATTTATTTTCGCGATAATTATAGATTTTCGGTATGGTTACGTTTTTTCGTCTGCTTTTGGGAGGGCAGGATCATTTTGGAAGAAATTCTGCGAGAATTCTAATAGTGAACTGAAATATATATACATCGATTAAAAATGTTGCCTGTGATTTGCGACGATGTTTATAGTGATTCGTAGCGTATTGCAAGATACCTGCTATACGCGTATTTGGTGTGTTATTCAAGTGTTGGTACAAGGCGTCAATGCCCGTTTACTAAATGGATAGAATATTTCATAAATCCAAAATAAAATAAAATATGATTTTGGTGAAATTTTGCACTGATCTTTTTTTTAAATATAAGTCACTGGTTAAATGGATTTTCGGCGCAATAGTTTTGTACCAAATTTTTTTTATGCATTTATGTAACCCAAACAAACTTTAAACGCGTTTTTCTCGAAACAGCGTTTTTTGACGGCTTGTTGATAAAATCTTCGAAACTACTCAACCGATTCTTATAGAATTTTTACCACATATTCTTCACAACTATAGCTATAGTGCATATCAAGGATTTTTTAAAATTATCATATTTACTATTTTTTTTGCAAAAAACTGTGAGAAAAACACGTTTTTGTTGTTGTAAATGTCCGCCATTTTGTTATTTTTGCATGTATAACAAATCGTATGATATGCGCTATAGCCATTAAGGGGCTATACCAGTATGAACGCTGAAAATTTGGGTTATTTTCGGGAATTTTTTGGAAGAAAAGTACTCAATTAAATGTTTCGGAAAGTTAAGAATATATTTGGCTAGATTTGACCTATATTCTTTGGTCCTATATATGATTTGACATTCTTCATAGAAAAATATTGAGATCCAATCGACTTATGCGCTGCCTTCGGAGGCGCCAAAAAAAAAGTTCCTCCTCAGCTGACATGATTCCGGCCGATTGAGTAGCTGAAACCGAAAAAGGAAATAATGTTGTTAAACTGGAAGGTATTTCCTGTACAATGACGTGGGATTTTCGAAAAATATCAAAATCTAACAAAATGGCGTAGTTATGAAAAAAAGTCTGTTTTCTTGCCTATAAAATGGTCGTTTTTTCAATGCCAAATCGTCAATTTTCATCCAATCAAAAATATCCTCCGTCATTGTAGAGTAAATATATTCAAGAGTACTCAGTTCAAATTTCAAGTCAATCGGATAATTGCTCTTTGAGTTACAAAGTCAGCAAATTTGGAAAATCTCATTTCGACAAAAACGCGATTAAAGATTTAACTATCGATTTTTGCAAGATAAAATGATTAGAGATACGGCCTTGAAATTTTCACAGGATATTCTTGAAAGTATAAACTGTCAAAAAGGCAAAAAAAATCGATTTTTTTAAAGTGTCACACTGGTATAGCCTCCTAACATACTGAATCTAAAACCATTTGATTTTTTTGTTTCGGATCATCCATCTCCGAGATTTCATTAACAGCGCAGACCTACCATTTTTTAGGACATTTTTTTAACTACCTTTTAGGTCTATAAATAGTGAATTAAATAAGTAAATATTTTAAATGTATTTCGAAAGTATTTATTAAGTATTTATTAAGTGTAACTTAATAAATATTTATTAAGTATTTAAGTGTAACTTTTGTATCAATATTTATAATATATTTTTTTATAGCACTGAATTACCCATATCTATATTGTCGAGCTCTTTACAATAGCGAATAATCATTTCGCTGTTGATAGTCAAACACGCCACCCAAATCGCATGTTTAGGTATACTTTTCGCTTGCAGTCGTGTCAGCCGTGTTATGATTGCAGTGTCAATAAACTACAACGAATTTCACTGTCCCGTCTTTTACCATGGGCGTTTTTTGGAAATACCATTGACTTTCGTCTCAGTTTGACAAAGACGCAAATTTATGGGATGGGAAAAAGCGAGAAATGATTTGATCGCTAAAGAAATCGTTCTTCGTCTCTCACACTATACTAATCGATCAGTAAAACATCGCGACGCTTGTTCGAACGATCGAACGCACGAGTGCATACTACATTGAGGCTACAACTCGCCGTAAAAGGCTCGAGCGGCGCGAGAGTCGGAAATATTTATCTCCAGTGTACATTGGATGTTAGGCGTGTTCCACTCGGTCGAGCTTGCGCCTGTACATTCTTATACTTCTGTATTCTTGCGATCGTAAAATTACGCATTTAACGGCGTAGAAATGTCAACGAAAAAAAAACGTCAAGTGTCATTGCCCTTTGAAACGAACATAAATAAACAAAAATCCCGATTTATTTCTAATCGGGCTTGATTTTTTATTTTATTGAAGTTTATTCATTCTGCACATTATGAATGGTAATTAATTTTTTAATTGGTCAAGGGCGATTACTTATGTACATCTTTTATTTGATTTAATTCTCGAACTGATTGAAGTTTGTTCGTTCTGTCAATGATTGATTTTTATGAATTGTTTTATTGACTGTACTTAATTCATATTGGCAATTACTAATTTTGATTAGTTTTCAAATTCATTGAAGTTGGTTCATTCTGGCACTTGATCATAATGATTAGTTATCAAATTGATTGAAGTTGATTAATTCTGCTAATTCGTGATTATAATTAAACTTTTAATTAGTTGAATTTGATGGACTCGGTAAATTATTAATTTTGATCGGTTCTCGAACTGATGGAAGTTTAGTCGTTTTGTTGATGATTCATTTTTATCAATTTTTTTTTATTGACTGATGTTGATTAATTTCGGCAATTATTAATTTTGATAAATTCTTAAATTTATTCAAGCTGATTAATTCTGTCAATTGATAATTTTGATTAATTTTGAAATTGATTGACGTTGATTAATTCTGTCAATTAATAATTTAAATTAATTTTCGAATTGATTGAAATTGATTAATTCTATCACCTATCAATTTGGCCTTTTTTCGAGTTTACGTACATTTAAATTAAAAAAAAAAAATACCAATCACAAATCCTGAGAGTGGGACTCTCAGGATTTGGGTTCGATACCCCGGATACCGTTTTCCTCGGTATCGAAGGAAAGAATTCCATACTTTTTGGAGGTTTACCCGGGCGAGAATATAACTGGAAATTCCGCAGGACGTCCACTTGCACGTCAGGTGTATGTACGTGTAAAGAACTATAATTACACGTGACCTGTAACTTTTAAAGTGGCGGTACATGACGATGTCGCCAGAGGCTGGTCCCGGTATTCTTTAAATATATCCCGCCCCACCGAGACCCCGCATCCGGTCTTCCAGAATTATCCATAACTCGGTAATTGATAATCGAATTATATATATACACGACGGCTAACTCGCGAGGACACTCTCTGTTAAAAACTGATTTAAAAGGAGAAGCAAGAAAACACGAGGGAGAAAATGAAAAAACAGTGGATTCAATTTTGCACAATTGGAAAATATATATTTTTTTCAATTTTTAATTTGATAATTCACTTTTTTCATTTATTTTTCAACCCGTAATTCAGTTCTCATTCTTCGTATTTTATCATCGCTGATGCTTTTGTTCAAATTATTTTCAATTGCCAATTCAGTTTTCTTTTTTCTTTATCGACAATTCATTATCAGCCTCCATAGTTGTTTTTTCTCGTGACTAAAATAATAATCCAAAACGCCTTGAAAATTAATACTCTCAAATTCTATCTCTTATTATTTTATAAAACCTTTTTAGTCAGTACTAATATAATAATAATGAAAAAATACGTCGAACTATTGAAAATTGCCATAATAATGTTATAATCAACTCATTCCTCACTTTCGATCTAATAACAATAACTACTCTACATCGAATTAATTCGTGGCATTTATTTTACAATTAACACTTTTTGTGCGATTTCTCAATATCTTTGTAAAAGTTCCAAATGATCAATGACAAAATCGGATCGCAAAAAAATGATCGATATCCATCGCTTCCGTTGCGATACAACTGCTATAGAGATATCGCTCCGTGCAACACAGATCGACCATAAAAAAAAGGTGTATCCCTCAACCCCAAAGGAATCCTGGTCGAGTGAGCACGCAGGGGCATCTTCCTTTCAAGCTTTCATAGCCTTCGTCACTCGCGAGACCACGCGGCTAAAGCGAGGCGCTGCGAAAGGAAGAATGCCAGGGTGGGGAGACAAGACACATATGCGACATGTGCATGTGCATTCGACACTCCGTTGCTGGATCGCTCTCAAGCCCATTAGGGCATTGAGAATTGAGGAACCTTCGCGACGGCTCGTCGTGTATATATATATATATATATATATATATATATATATATATATATATACATATATACTCACACACACACATACATATACACATACATGCATACACACACGCGCGCGCGCACACACATGCACGCATATGGAAAGGACATTTAAAACTCGTTATATCTATGTAACGTTGGCTATCGGCACATCCGGCGACTTTGAGGACAGTTCTTGAATATTCTTCAAACGAATCCGTGATTTTTGGCGACCGGACGATTCTGGAAATAACTTTTATGACAAATATGCTGACATTTATTTGAAGGGGATTTTGAAGACATTGGTGTTCACGTAATGTTGAGTATGGGGACAATTGGCTACTAGGATGGCCCTTAAAGTGTCTTTAGTGTCATAAGGAATGACAAATATGCTTACATTTATTTGAAGGGGATTTTGAAGACATTGGTGTTTACGTAATGTTGAGTATGGGGACAATTGACTACTGGGATGGTCCTTAACGTGTCTTTAGTGTCATAAGGAATGTCATAGGGCAAGGTGGTTATATATATATATATATATATATATATATATATATATATATATATATATATATATATATATATATATATATATATATATATATACTCTCTCTCTCTCTCTCTCTCTCTCTCTCTCTCTCTCTCTCTCTCTCTCTCTCTCTCTCTCTCTCTCTCTCTCTCTCTCTCTCTCTCTCTGTGTGTGTGTGTCGGTGTGTGTGTGTGTGTGTGTGTGTGTGTGTAGATGATGATGATGATGATGATTAAAGTGCGCACATACAATGTATCTACTTTACACCATAAATTCTCGTACTGTGATGATAGTCCGTAAATAATAATAATAATAATTATTATTATTAGAGAAATAAAAATAAAATTTATCGAAATACATTTTGATAATAAAAATATTTTTAAAAAATAAAAATAATTATATAAATAGTAAAAAAATACGAAAATAATAATAATAAGAATAAAGGAAAAGAAAAAACACGCATGCGTTACTCGATCCGCGAAAGGCCTTTTTTCCCATTTCTCTGTGTTTCGCTCGGCTAGATTAGCCATACATATATATATATATATATATATATATATATATATACGTACGATAATGCAACAACGCATCAGGACAACGCGCAGTCACGTCGCGACGCCCGTCGAACAATATTATTTGTGGATTTCCTCCTTTACAGAGTGTCGAAAAAAATCGAATCAACCGATACGAGACGTGTGTATATATATATATATATACACGGCGGATAAAAAAGTATTTGCACCCATCGCTTCTCGGGAATAAGTCTTTGAAAAAAAAGTTTGCGTTTTTTTTCTCCATTTTTCGAGCGAAACTTTGCATCATTATTGTTAATAACCAATGAAAAAAATATTACGAATAAAAACGTCGGTCAAGACTTAACTACTATTACACTGGACAAGTGTACCAAATTTCAAGTCAATCCGTTGATTGGATGTAGCAAAATCGTGTACACCGTTTTGAAAAACATAGTTCCGAGAAAAACGCGTTTAAAGTTTCACTAGCAGTTCAATCGTTGTAATAATAAGTTTACCTTCAATCTGCGATTCCCGCACCATATGCTGGACCTTCCTCTCCAATTTGAGTTGCGACTATCGATTTTTCGAAATTTTCACAGTAGCCTAACCCCTTTAAAAAAGTTTTTTTTTCCTAGTGTTTAGATTTTTTTTCGTCCACTTCTCGCCCATGAATTGTACGCTTTATAATTTTTTAATTAATCTCGCGAAAGCTCCAGCCTGCCAATGAATATTTAGTGGTCACTCAAGGTTTTCGAAATTTACAATTTTCGCCAAAAAATAAATCTCGCATGCACTATCAATTCCTTGTAGCATAAAAACAAAATAAACAGCGAAGTGTTACGTTTTCTGTATAATTTATTATAATAATTTGTAACAAACGCCGATTATAGGATATGTGTTATTATGTATTATTGTATTATGGCGTCGCTCGTCACAGAGTACAGCTACGATTGGTCCGCAGTTTGACTAACGAGACCAACTGTGGAACGCATTACGATGCGCGGAAAACAGCTGCCATTTCAGTTTTACGAATTGAACTACCTATAATTTTGTTTACGGACAAGAGCTTTTAAGAATTATTTTATGAGAAAAAAGATTATCATTCTTGGGTTACAAGTGTGAGGTAAATTTGAAAAATCTGTTTCTAAAGAAAAAAGGATGAATTGTTTTGAAAATTTTTAAAAGGGTCAAATTTATGAATGAGAAGAGTTAAAAAAAATTGGCGAAAATTGGAAATTACGAAACTCTTGAGCGACCACTAAATTATTCATTGGCCAGCTAGAGTTTCCGCGAGGTTAATTTAAAAATTATAAAGCGTGAAATTCATGTATGAGGAGTGGACGAAAAAAAAATCGACTTTTTAATGAAAATTTGAATTTTTGGGAGGCTCAATATTTTTCGACCGCTCGCAGCATTCGCGACAATTTTTTTTTCTTCAAAGCTCAAATTAGTGCCAATTCGATTAATTTTTTTAATCTGATTCCATGACTCTAAAAGACACCCTGAATTTTTTACGCTTTTCGAAACAACCCTTCGTAAAAAAAAGAATTCCCAAGAATGCGTGATTATACGTAAAAATTTTCAAGTTATCACCCGCAGTGGAAGTATGATTTTTCTGTGCTTGCTGAGCGAATTTTTTTTTATTTTTGTCAACGTTAATCGCTCAGAAAGGACAGAAAAAATCATATATACACTGCGGGTGATAGCTTCAAAATTTTTACATACAATCACGCATTTTTGGGAATTTTTTCAGATTTTTAATTCTGGGCGTTTTTTTCGGAGAATTTTTTTTGACTATGGGTTGTCTCGAAAAATGTAAAAAAAAATTCAGGGTGTCTATGAGAGTCATTGGAATCAGATAAAAAAATAAATAAATCGAATTGGCGGGGGTCAGGGAAAAAGTCGACCGGATTCACGTGGAATACCCCATATTTATATATGGTTTACGATGGGCAAGAAGGGTGTTTTTTTTCTAAATGGTTACAAAGGCTTAGTTTGTGTTATTCCGTTGTTAGAAATCCTTTATCTTCGTGCTAGATAGCAAAAAAATTACACCTTCCTTAGCGTGTACGTCTTGCCTATCCAACCACACGTAAAATTAAATACCCTAAACGATTTTTTATCTCCGATGTCGCGCGGCCAAAAAAATTCAAAAAATTCGTAAAAACTCAGTATAGTCTAGACCATAACATATATTTTTTTAAAATTTAATCTTGGATCGTGGCTACCAATCCAACCTCTTTAAAAAAAAACACACAGCTCCCTTATAATTGTCACCCTGCCTGTGTTACATTTCCACTTGTGATGAACATTCGGAACCTCGTGGCGACCGCTTTCTACGTAACATCCATACTCCTGTTTATTCAACGTTTCACATAACGACTCTCAGTTTCCTCCCTCCTCGTGTGTATGATTGCCCCGTCATTGACTTCCGTTCGAGGACCGTCGCGATGTACATCGTGATATCAAAACACAATGCCGTCTAATGTATCGCGTGAAATGTATTTTCATGTTGGTGCATTGTTCATAATTTTCATCCCAATAAGCGTCGTTTCACGCGGGCACGCCGCGTCCACGTTCAATTCGAATTGGACTCGGCCCGTGGGGCGGCCAATAATGAAGGGAGAAGAGACCCCTCGAGTGACCAGAGAGAGCGACTCGAAGGTCTCTGACCCTCTGATACGAGCTTTTCACACGTATCCTACACACTGGACAATGGAAATTTTGACACTTGGGTCGAATTTATATTTCGCAAATGGGACTAAATCGAATATATTCACATATTAGTGGTATTTATTTGTGTTTACATTTATTTTCGCGTTTTTAAAAATAATTGTTTATATTATTATTTTTTAATTGGCATTTAGGAAATTTGTTTTTTTTTTTTGGAATCGGCGTTGCGCAATTTGTTCTTGTTTTTTTTCACTTAGGCAAAATTTATGCGTCAATCGCATTATTAATCGTATCGGCGAGTTAATGAGGGAACCAGCCAAGGAGATAGAGCTGAGGGAGGAGGAAGAGAGAGAGAGAAGACGAGACGATTCTAGTTAGACTGAACGTCGCCCACGCAACGTTGGGAAGAGTACACGTGTTGTTGACCGATAAGATATACACGAATGACGAATCATCGGACGAGAAAGATTCGAGAGAGAGAGAGAGAGAGAGAGAGAGAGAGAGAGAGAGAGAGAGAGAGAGAGAGAGAGAGAGAGTGAGACTACTTTGCTATGGATGTTGGCGAGCTAATTCGAAATTCGGACGAGGAATATGTGTGTGCGTGTATTCGCTTAGTTTTTATTAGCAATAATAAGTAATTGAGTTGAAGTTAATTTTTTTTTCGGCTATTCAAAGTTTCTTCGTTTGGATTCTTCACAATTGCCATCTTAAATTGAATATTTCTATACACGTATATCTATATATATTATTCAATTAGTTACTTATTGAAACTAATTATTAGAAATATTAAATAAGAATGAAGTTATTAATATTAACACTTATTTATTTAAGAGAAAGACATGAAAAGTAAGATATGAAATTCTACTAGACTCACACACACACACACACACACACGTCTAGCTTTTTAATGAAAATAAAAAGTTATTTGGTTTGAATTCAATGTTTCCCGAGTTCCTTATAGTTTTTTTTCTCGACTTTTAAAAACATTCTCATTTTCAAATACTATAAAAATGCACCAAGTTTTATAAATTTATATGAAGTTTTATTCTATTCTCAAATACTGAAATTCTGTACAATTCTATTTTACAAATTTCAATTTTTATAAAAAATGTACCTATATATATATATATATATATATATATATATATATATGTGCACACATATATACATATATACATATATAGTTGTAGTAGTTCATTTTCTCGTGTACCCATTAACGGTGCTGACAATTGATATGAAAATACACCTATTTCAATTTCTATGAAAATCAATTGTTTACACGTCTACATGCATATATATGTGTATATATATATATATATATATATATATATATATATATATATATATACACACACACACACACACACATCCATATCTAGCACTCGTTCGCGACGACCAGCAAAGGCCCAATTAAAAAGAATTCCAGAACAAGTAGTGAATAATTTTTGTCTTGCCTACATCCATCCCTCTCGTAAGCAACAGTTGGATTTTCATATAATTTTGATTTTCTTCTTCAAATGTGACTCCGCTTTTCCTCGAAATTCAAATGAACCGATGCAAACAAAAAGTTCACGAAAAAATGAAAAACGTCAGCGTAACAATAAAAAATACAATTTCCGAAAATAATACCGATTCGACGGTAATTTTCATTAGGAGGATGGTCCGTTGGAGAAATCTATCCGCGTCAATAATATCATAATAGTTGCGACATTGTTTCACATCGAGTTCGATAGGAGTGAACCTAGTGAACTCTTGACGCGAATCGAACGTTGCGAGGCTCTATAATGATTTATTCGCCAGATTGTCGAGCGCACTTTTCGAATTTATTTCCCTTTTATTTCGTTATCTATTTACCGTGGGAGAAGTCGAGCGACAGAGGGGGGGGGGGGATTCAGCGGACTATTTGATGTTGCATCGGCGAATCGATGCTGGCGAAGCGCAGCAAGTTTGGGGCCGCGGGTAAGAGAGAGAGGCAAGGTGAGGGGGGGGGGGGAGATTATTCGCTTATCAGAGCTCGTCCATATATAGGAATAATCGTTACGGCGAAACGACGGGGGGAGCGTTAAGAGGAAATTCTTTTTCGTTCTATATATATAGCCGCCGAGCCCGCGGCTCTCCTCAACTTCTCTCCTCTCGTAACACAGTGAGATCGTTGTTCGAGGAAGCGCTTCGGGAGTCTATTTAATTAAGCCCGACGTTTGAAACGATCGATCACATTATTCGCGCTCTCGCTTCGCCCTCGATGTACCCCAGAACGTATGCAACGAATATACACTTGGCACAAAAATCAAAAGAACGGAAAATGGATTATACTTTCCTTAAGCGATTTACCAAACGCTGTAACGTGGTGGATGATCGTATAGAGACGACAAAAAAAGAATTTTCAAGCTTAAAGTCTCTCGTTTGTATTTTTCTATCAACATTTTTTTTAAACCACGATTATTGAGCAGTTAAAATAAATATCGCGAAATAAAAAATTCCGGATTTTTTCTATTTTGAAAGTGTCTCAGGTCAGGGGATTTTTTTTTGCGGGTGAGCTTGAGCGTTTAGCTTTAAGGGGAGATATACACCTAGGAGCCGGAAAGAAGGTCGTTTTCGTGAATTTTTTCAAGGAAAGCTATTTGAAATTTCGAATTTGGGTTTTAATTATCTAAAAGTATATACATTCAATAATATGTTTAATTTTCTTTATTTAAAAATATCAATAATATACAAAGATTTTGTATGATCCTTGGAGCGTCGTAAAAAATCTGCGTATACGGTACCCACTGGCCTTTCTTCAAAAATCATCTGAAAAAAAAAACCAAAAAGATTATTAAATTAGATACTATAATCTAGTACTTGTCATAGCCGATTTTGAAAATATCGATTTATGACAAAATGGCGGACGTTTGAACATAAATAGTGATTTTTGGGCCAAAAATTAGTTATTATTTTGCCTATAAAACAAAAACTAAGCAACGGGAAAAAAAATCCTATGACAAGTACTAGATAATGGTGTATAGAATAACCACAAAAACCCCCAAGGCAATCGGTTCATTGGTTTTCGAGAAATTTTGGGCACCGATTTGAAAAACGTGGTTTTGAGAAAAACGCGTTTGAAAATTTGGGAATGAACAAATCATGAAATTTGTCAACTTAAATGGAATCATCGATACCAGGCCCATAGTGTAGGTATTCTACGGTCGACGGAATATTCATAGCTTCTAAATCCTCGACCTCGACCATCTAGGTGTATATCTCTCCTTAATTTGGTTTTTGAACGCTCGCTTCACGAAAATTTGTTGCTGAGATATCGGACGTTGAACGAAAAGTTGCACTTTTGTATTTAATCATCGATATCTCATGAACTAATGATCGTACAGCAAATGGATGAAAATTAAGGGGTCACCTCCACTTGCGATTTTGAAAAAATCGATTTTTTTTGCATTTTTTTGAAGTATAAGTATCTGAGAATATGTCCTGAAAATGTCAAGTCGATCGGAACAAAATTGACTGAGATATGAGCGTTGAAACGAAGAATCCGTTGTGTAAACGACCGGCTAGTCTGCCGTCTGGCGCCCTTTTCTCAAAATTTCTGAAGTCGGTGACCAAGATTACTCGAACACTAATGAACCGATCTTCTTGACATTTTGCAGGCTTATTTAATACATAAAAATGTAGTCTTTAATCGTTCGATTTTTTTTTTCGAAAAAATGGCCGTTTTATAGCCAAAAAACGGCCGTTTTTTTTTTCGTTAAAATCGAACCATTAACTTTGACTGTCCGCCATTTTGTGAAAAACGAATATTTTTTAAAATCCTTCGATTAAAGACTAGTTTATACTTATATTTGACTAAATCCATCCGCATTTTTTTTTTCAGCTGATCCACTTCGCCGCAATGTTGGTCACCGCAAACCGTGTATATAAAAGCATTATTTCATTGACGGCCATTTGCCACTAAACAATGTAATATTTTTCAATAAAAAAATTACTGAAAGTTCTTCAAGATGTGTTCTTTAAGATGGTATATTGATCGATTAAAAAAGTTTTGTAGTTTTCTTTAAAAAAATTCATGAAAAAGGCCTTTTTTTGCGGTACAAGTGGGGGTAACGCGTTAACGTCGCTGTCGTAGCGCACAGCAGTTCCGCGAGCTCTTCGTCCGACCTTGAAAATAGATCTCGTGGTTCGTCGAGTGTCCGCGTGACTCTGCGCCCGTTCGTTGCGTCCCTTGCCCGGCTTGGTCGAAAAATTCAAGCTCCGCCGGTTGTCAATTGAGCAACGTGTGTCGGGGAACGAAAGAAACGTTGCGAATCCCACGAGAGATAGAGCGCGAGAGTGAGCGAGAGTGCGAGTCGCGTATCGCTCGTATATTGTTTCACCACGCCGCACGAGAATCGCGCCGTGCGTGTCGCGCCAGCGCGCATGGGCTCGGAGAAGGGGCGTGGCCAATCGAGCGCGGAGTGGGGATGAGCGGGGCGCGCCGCGCGGGCTCAGGCGCGGCGTCAGTGTATCGCCGACTGGCGGCGGTGACGGGGAGGCTTGATGCTCTCGTTTCGTCGTCTCGCCGCGACGACCGGAGCGCTTCATTCAGCGAAACCGACTGCTCGCATCAAGGTCAAGCGGTCGCGTCTCCTCCTCCCATACTCCCCTTAACGTCCCATTCATTTCTCCCGCCGACACTCCACCACCATCGCACTCGCCACCTTCTATTCCCGATGTCTGCTCAGAGTCCCGTGTTTCGCACGGCGAGCGCGATAAGCCCTCACGCGACACGGGCCAACGGGATTACTTCTGCAGACCCTACCAATGAACTTGAGAGCCCCGAAGAACGGGCCTCGGATTTGGAAAGGCCCAAAAGGAGAATCTAGATGCTTCGTATCAATACCTATCAGAATAACCCACCCATGTATGTCCAGGATCTTTTTAGTTTTTGAGAATGTAAGAATTTTTCGTTTTTTTTCTCGATTTCTCCTGTTGCATAGGTTTTTTTTTCTCTCTTGCGTATGTACTTTTCTCTTAGACGTCTTTAAAAGGACTCGGAAGTCAATTAGACCAGTATGAGTATTTAAGGCGTTACCCCCACTTGTAGCGCAAAAAAGGCCTTTTTCATGAATTTTTTTAAAGAAAACTACAATACTTTTTTAATCGATCAATATACCATCTTAAAGAACACATCTTGAAGGACTATCAGTAATTTTTTTATTGAAAAATATTACATTGTTTAGTGGCAAATGGCCGTCAATGAAATAATGTTTTTATATACACGGTTTGCGGTGACCAACATTGCGGCGAAGTGGATCATCTGAAAAAAAAAATGCGGATGGATTTAGTCAAATATAAGTATAAACTAGTCTTTAATCGAAGGATTTTAAAAAATATTCATTTTTCACAAAATGGCGGACAGTCAAAGTTAATGGTTCGATTTTAACGAAAAAAATCGAACGATTAAAGACTACATTTTTATGTATTAAATAAGCATGCAAAATTTCAAGAAGATCCGTTCATTAGTGTTCGAGTAATCTTGGTCACCGACTTCAGAAATGCCATTTTGAGAAAAACGCGTTTAAAGTTTCAATTTCAGTTTACACGAAGAAAATATTTTTTTTTGTAAACTTACATAGAGTCGTCTATTCCGGGCATCAAAAAAAACTGCACTTCAAATTGCACTTCAAAAAAATGCAATAAAAAAAAATCGAATTTTTCAAAATCGCAAGTGGGGGTAACCCCTTAAAAAAACTTTTTATCATTTGAACTTTAGTGGCTGATCTTCTAAAACTTTTGATGAATATCTAAGGCATTCGCGTTAGTATTCAGTCGCTTGTTTTTTTATCTCTTAACAGTGCAGTTCATAACGATAATCGAGTAAAAAGAAAATCGCGAGGAAAGTACATTCACAAAAGAGAAGATTTTGTCTTAATTTTTATTTACAATCGAAAAATTGTAAATTCATGTGTTATATTAGCTAGGCTCGAGTAGTTTTAGCCGCATTTAGGTATTTTTCTGTTGACGGGTCTACTTGGGGCCCAGGACCTGCCCAAAATGGGTCTAAGCTTGGGACTCAAAATCAGGTATAAAGTGGGTCTAAGCTTGGGGCCCAAAAAGGGGCCCACATTTGGTCTAAGCTTGGGGCTCAACACAGGCCTAAAATGCGTATAAGCTTGGGGCCCAGAAAACAGGTCGATTTTCAATATTTGTTTCCAGTGAGAGTATTGGGATGACGAGGTCGGGATTTTACACACCATTAATACATACTCGTGCCAAGTTTGGGTTTTTGTTCCGTTAAAAAATATTGATAAACAATGAAGTTATTATTTTTTCAACGCCTCCCGCGGGCCGGGAAAAAAAAGAAATTTTCGTGAATTTTTTTCTGCGAGTACGTGTGCAGGTTTTCAATTTTTTTTAACTTTAAAGATTACGATTTTAAGTACTTTTTACAATTTTTGTATTGAAAAATATTTCCAAATGTGGTAGATACAATTGTTTGTGCAGACCGCTGTTTGAAAAAAAACGTCCTTCGCGGTGACCACTGCTGCTCGGAAACAAATCATTCGAAAATATCGAACGCATTAAGTTTTTGCATGAAATTATCTAGTCCTTGGAAGAAAGATCGAATGAAATATTGATTTTTGAACAAATGGCTGCAATCCAAAGTGAAAGTATCGATTTTTGGTGAAAAAGGCTCTATTTTCGTTGTTCAAAAAAATAAGCAACGTGTAAAAAAAATCTTCGTTCAAGCACTGCTTTTTGACATGTACAAGATGCTTGTAAAATTTGAAGTCGATAGGTGCAGTGATTTTTTCGATATCGTGGTCACCGATCTTGAAAAAGTCATTTTGAGAAAAACGCGCTCAAAGTTCAAACAATCCGTCGAAAACCAAAAATTGATATTTTCAAAAATATCAACTAGTTTCAAGCCCTCGATGAAAGTTGCACCGTTGCTGCAGGCCCAACCGTAGGTGCTTCTGTCAACTAGGCTCATCCGAAATGAACAATAAAAAAATCGTACGACCGAATACTTTTCTGAAATTTTGCAAATTACTCAAATGACAAGCGGTACAAAAAAAAGTTCGTTTTTCGGCAAAATAAACAACTTCGGTGATTTGTTATTAACAAATGGATAAACACGTGAAAAAAATTATATTTGACGATCTTCTAATTCGTTTCTCTTTTCTCGTTTCCTTTTGTTCTGGGTGGGCTCGTGGTCGGGGATGTTTGTGTGCAGCGCGATGCGAGAGGCACTTCCGGCATACTCGGTGGTTGCGGCAGTCTCAGCGGGGGCGGTGTGATGATGATGATGGCGAAGTACATGAAGCAGGAATTGACATCGGACGCGGAAGAGGAGGGCCTAGTGCCCACCCTTCAAGGCAGATTCACCTCGATGAGGAAGGTACCGTCGCTCTCGGATCTCTCCGATCCTGACAGCTCGCTAGGTGAGTCCTCGATATCCTTGTTAATACGCATGTCCCATTTATGCACGTTTTCAAGGTCATTTCAAGGTCATTTTTTTTTTGGACAGCGCCATTTTATTCCACGTAAAAATGATTTTTGGAAATTTTTTAAATGTTAAAAAAAAGTGTTCGCAACAAACACGTAGCAATTTTGAATATTTACACGTGGGTTTGGCCAGCGGCTCCGCTCGCGTCTTCAATGAAACTTGTTTTTCATATACTTTTATACGTAAGCCTAATTACATAGCCAGAAAGAAAATGGAGGCAAATAATGATCGAGGGTAATTTTTTGGATAAGTGACTTTTTCGAAAAATATAAAATACAAAAATATAAAAATATAAAAACAAACACAAACAACCTCAATCAAATCCAATATAGGCGTCGAAATATTCAAAAATGTCCTAATTCATCACGTGTTTTCGCGAACTTCAAAACCCCATAACTTTTTATGGGGGGTGAATTTCATCTTGTCCCGACTGAATATACTCATTTATAACCCAATAAATGAGAAAATAGGAAAAAAATAATTTTAGGCCCATTTTTCGGAAAAGTCACTTATCTAAAGAATTACCTTTTATATAACTCACAATTGATAAACGCGAGTTACTATTTACCAAATAATACTACCGAAAAAATCGGGATTTATCACACCCCCCCCCCCCCCCCCCCTCCGCCCAATGAACTTTTAAACGTCAACCTTGCGAAATTTACTCCCCTTTTCGAGATTCCTGCGGCAAATAAAAACGAAAAAATGAAAAAGTTTGCGACGCTCGTGCGATCCGCGTACTACCAGGACGGCAAGAAAGAGTACCATATTTAAAGAAAAAAAAATCGTAATTCTAGCACGCTCGAGAGTCAGCGCAAACGGACACGATACTCACACGAAATGTGATGTCGAGACGCAGCCGAAGTGCCTTTTTTTTTATTACGCCGTATATACAATATACAAGCAGGAACGGGGATATTTCTCGAGCGAGGCTTCACTTTTCACTCTCGTCTTCGCAGACTCGCGTAGTCTCGCGATTCTCTTTTCGCGCTGCACGTCGTGCTGAAAGAGAAAAAAAATTAAATGAAGATAATTTCTCGTCCACCGAGTTCACGTCTTTCAGATTTTATTTTTCATTTTTATTACTCCCCCATGTAGATTCGTTTTATTTCGGTACATACGTATCACTTACTTACGGTCGGTGAAAAGAAAAAAATTGCGTGACTCGTTTTTCCGGAATAACGGGTGAAAAAAAAAACGTTTTGCAGTTTATTTTATTTGGTGATTTATTTCCAAAGTGAATATCGCATGTTAGCGGTAATGTAAATAATGTATGTCAATGGAAATTCCCAGAAAACCGAGAAAAATATGATAGTTAAGGCGTTACCCCCACTTGTAGCGCAAAAAAGGCCTTTTTCATGAATTTTTTTAAAGAAAACTACAAAACTTTTTTAATCGATCAATATACCATCGTAATGAACACATCTTGAAGAACTTTCAGTAATTTTTTTATTGAAAAATATTACATTGTTTAGTGGCAAATGGCCGTCAATGAAATAATGTTTTTATATACACGGTTCGCGGTGACCAACATTGCGGCGAAGTGGATCATCTGAAAAAAAAATGCGGATGGATTTAGTCAAATATAAGTATAAACTAGTCTTTAATCGAAGGATTTTAAAAAATATTCATTTTTCACAAAATGGCGGACAGTCAAAGTTAATGGTTCGATTTTGACGAAAAAAAAACGGCCGTTTTTTGGCTATAAAACGGCCATTTTTTTTCGAAAAAAAAAATCGAACGATTAAAGACTACATTTTTATGTATTAAATAAGCCTGCAAAATTTCAAGAAGATCGGTTCATTAGTGTTCGAGTAATCTTGGTCACCGACTTCAGAAATGCCATTTTGAGAAAAACGCGTTTAAAGTTTCAATTTCAGTTTACACGAAGAAAATATTTTTTTTTTTTGTAAACTTACATAGAGTCATCTATTCCGGGCATCAAAAAAAAACTGCACTTCAAATTGCACTTCAAAAAAATGCAATAAAAAAAATCGATTTTTTCAAAATCGCAAGTGGGGGTAACCCCTTAATGATTTTTCGAGTCCTCTTCGAAAAAAAATGTAGCGTATTTTTTCGTGACGAGGAGTATTTGCCAGGAAAAATTGAGCATTCTGGAAAAAAATCGCAATTCCATTTTGACTACGGCAGAACGAAGATAATTGAGTTTCGAATACGAAATACACTGCTGAAAAAACTTTTTTGGTGCATCTCGTCGTCGAAAAATCAACGATGAATTTTAAGATGGATAAATTCAATTTAATTCCATTTCCAAAAAGTTTTTCACGAATGTTTCGTATTCGGAATTTAAATTTCTTTATTTCGCTGAACTCAGAGGGGAATTTTTATTTTCTTTCCCATAATGCTCGAATTTGACGAATACTGCTCATCACGAAAATCCATTATAGTTTTTTTCGAAGAAGGCTCAAAATATACTTTTCTCGGTCGCGAAATCTCTCCCTAGAGATTGGGGAGAATGTAAATGTCAGTCGCGTTTATTGGACGTTGTCTCTCCTCTCTCGAGATCCACAAACGGGCGTTCGCGAACGATAGTTCATTTCACATCCGAATTTAGAACTTTCTTGAATCCCGTCCAAAATCCAAAACGCATTGCACGTCGCGTTGGAAGTTTCTTCGGATCGTGAAGTTCCGAAGATATTATTCGCACACTGTACACACACCGAGAATTCTTGACAGTCCATTCTTATACTTTTGCGCCGAAGAACCAATGGAGCTGAACAACTTGAGTTGTCCCTTTAAATTCTTCATCTCTCTCACCTCTCTCTTTTTCTACGTGCATGCGTTCATTAAAATCGTCAAGATTGGCGTAAACGAGGACATTAAAAGGCACGTATGTATAAAATGGCATATCGCGCGCCGGACCTGAGAGAAACGTAGGCCACTGCGTTCACGTCCATTTATTGCGTTGTGCATTACTATATTCTCTGTCCACACTATATATATATAGGGTGTCCGAGAACTGAATGTGATCCCTGAAATGGGGGGTTGGGGGTGAAATTCTGAGTCGATTGATATAAGCATGTGTGGGTCTCGGATCAACCCCTGAATTATTATTCATTTTTAAAGGCGGGCCAATCAGGTGCGCCCGATGAGCCGGCGGTATCGCTCACTGACGTACGCCGGTTCACCGGACGCACCTGATTGGCCCGCCTTTAAAATTGAATAATAATTCAGGGGTTGATCTGAGACCCACACATGCTTATATCAATCAACTCAGAATTTCACCCCCAACCCCCCATTTCAGGGAACGCGTTCAGTTCTGGGACACCCTGTATTAATATACAGGGTGGACTATTTAACGTGATCACCCCAAATATCTCCGTTGCCTTTAGAGTGACGAAAAAAAATTCAGGAGCCTATTTGATTGATTTCGAAGGGCTGATACAGTGGTGAAAAATTCATTTTTGTCAAGGTCATAGCTTTTGCGTTCTCAAGGTCATCAATGGTTTTTCAAATGGGAACATGTTTCTTTCTTTATTGAGACGTTGTAGCTGATATTCAGACGCAACCAACGACACAATATCATGACCTTGAAATGATTTTTCACCAAAATATTTTGGGTTTGTTTGGATTTGTTTTCGTCACTCTACAGGCAACGGAGATATTTGAGGTGGTCACGTTAAATGGTCCACCCTGTATGCATACAGGGTGTCCTGTTGTGAATGGATAATCTTGCAACTGTCGATAGGTCAGATCATGTCCTACTATATGCTGGAAGTTCAGTTTAGTAAAAGTCCCACGATTTTCGAGATAAAAATCACCTGCTCTTGGTTTTTCGCATTCCATTTCTACAAATGATAACTTTTTTTGATTCGCTTTTTTTAAATAGCCTTGGTTATTTGTCTTATCTAGAAAAGTTTTCTTTTCAACGTTAAATGTTAAGAAAACTTTATGAAAAAAGATCTTATGCAGAGTTTTCATACAAACCAATTCGAACATCTGATTTTGATAACTTGCGGTGTAAAAAAAATGTACTACGCATATCGTGCCAATTACTTTGAAAAGTTGCTCAGTTATTGTCGATTATATCTGCAGAAATGACATGCGAAAAACCAAAAGCAGATTTTTTTCAAAAAATATCATGAAGCCGAAAATCGCGAAAACCGTGGGACTTTTACTAAACTGAAATTCCAGCATATAGTGGGACATGATCTGACCTATCGACAGTTTCAGGATTGTCCATTCATAGCAGGACACCCTGTATACATACACACGTATCGTGTTCTCGTAACCGTGGAAGATTGGAACGAGAGAGCGTCCAGCGTGTAACGAGTAAGTATGCGGTGTCCGTTTGTGACGAACGAGAAACACACGCGTGCAGAGGACACTGTAGGGAATTTACTCAGAGTTGTGCTAGCACGTATACACTTTAACTCTCAGTAATTCATATACATATACATAGAAATATAGCCTGCATATATATATATATATATACACATATATGTATGCAGACAGCATTAGTGCGGTATATAGTGTGTCTAAACGGTAAGCCAACTCGGGCCTCGAGAGCACGATCAAAATATAGCGAGAATTTACGAATTGGATAATCAGCAGCATCCTCATTAAGGCCCCCCCACTGAACGCCCCCGCCTTCCCTTCTCTGCTTCCGTATGTGTGTTCTACAATGTATTTATATGTGTGTGCGTGTGTATGTGCGTGTCTATATATATATATATATATCGTAAACATTAGAGTTTTGTTATAAAAGCGATGTATTTTGAACAACAAAATTTTAACGAAGGTACTATATAAAATAAAATAATAAATTATAAAATTATATATATATATATATATATATATCATTTTATGGAGCTGTATAGTACCTTCGTTAAAATTTTGTTAAAAATCTACCTTTTTTAACATAAAACTCCATCGCGTACGATTACATTATACAATTTGTGTATTTTAATAAAATTTTGCAATTATCCAGGGTGATCAAAAACTTTTGACCGGTACTGTGTGTATATATATATATATATATATATATATATATATATATATATATATATATATATATATATATATATATATATATATATAGTTTTCGATCCCTCTCGATAATTGCAGCATTTTATTAAAATACACAAATTCCGAACCCGTCATATCTACGTAATATCGACTAAAAGCGTATGGGGCTGTTTTGAGGACGGTCCTCGAAGTCCAACGTCTTCAAAGTCACTTTTCCAGGCACATGTAGGGAAAAGTGATTGTGAAGATTTCGAGGGCTCGTGTATGTATATGTGCATATGTATATCAATGTGCGCACGTACACCGGAACCGTATTAGTCCGAGAACCAGAGTCAGACCCTCGTTGCGCTATCTATATATATATATATATATATATATATATAGTTGTCGTGTTGTTGGATCAGCCTGTGTGGGTCGCCGATTCTATATATGCGACAATCTAGTTTACAAACGTCAAGCGGAGACACTGACTCCGGAGCCTCCGCCAATCGAGACATGTCCCCCCCCCCCCCCCCGCCCGCCTGTCAGAAGCACCGAAGCTCCGAGTGGACAATTCGTAGCTCTTGGAATGTTGGGAGCTAAAGCTTTTTGCAGGGCACCCAATGAAATTTTGAAAATGCACAGTTGGATGCTGTTTGACGCCGGGGGGTGCGAGGAGGGGGGAGGGGGGGCGTTAATGTTAACATTTGGGGTTGTTGGCGATTTTGAGGAAATTCAGTTTCGCGGATGTCGGGGACGCGGGGATTGTCGAAGAGACGCCGGAGATGAAGATACGAGACGGACAATGACGACGAGGACAATAACGTGCAGCTGATGATCTCGCCTATCTCTCGCACTCCGTTCCTCCTAGCCTCTTCTTGGCCCCCGTGCGGTCAAGTCCGCCAGGACCGTACCTCAGCGTCACGGAAGGGTTGAGATGACATCCTGTGCTGGCTCGCTGGCTCGCATGTCACGTGTCACACAAAGAGGGCGAACAGGACAAGAGATGGCTATGGGATCAAACGTAAAATCACGTTTGGTCAATTTCGAACGTGATTTTTGATGCACGGAGACCAATGACAGGAACGAAACGAAGAAGGGCGAAAGAGAAACGAAACGTTTTTATTCGAAAATTGTTAACGCAATTAGGTGTTTGTATGAAATATAAAATTGTACGTGTGTTATTTTTATTTACGTTTGGGTTATTCATATATATATATATATATATATATAATACGTAATTATACAAATACATATATATTATACATATATTATACATAAACAATATTCTTACGTGTGCGTTTTTGTTTGGGTTTGTTTGGGTTTATACATATATAAAATAACAATAATGCTAATATTTTAACTTTATATATATATATATATATATATATATATATATATATATATATATATATATATATATATATATATATATATATATGAACAAAATCGTATATAAAAGAATATTGTGTGTATATATGTATATACATATATAAATAAGTACACTTTTTACGTACAATATTATTATACACATACATTATTTTTACGTATACGTTTTTGTTTTAAAATATTAGCATTATTGTTATTTTATATATGTATATACACAATAATATTTCGGAACAAAAACGCACACGTAAAAATATTGTTTATGTATAATAATATTGTATATAAAAAGTGTACGATTGTATATAGTGAGTATATATATATATATATATATATATATATATATATATATTGTTTGTATCGCAAATGGACAATGCAACCTCCATTAAGGCGAAGTAGAAGATGTACCGCGTGACATATGAGTGCGAGAGAGATAGCTGAAATTTTCGAACAGAGATTCTTCAGAGATGAATAATATTTAGGGCAAAAGGAAATCATCAAGCTCTGCGTCAGGGAATTCTCCAGAGCCTAATGCTTTGTTTTTCCTAAAAAATTTAACTAACCATAAGAAAATTGGGTTCGAAGATTTGTGAGGTTATGTTGTCTTTGTACATGCCCTTTATAATGATTATTACTTCGACCTGGATACTAATAATTTTCGCAATGTAATTATATATTTATTTGTTTTATTCATTTACTTCCGCCATTCTTGCCCTACTGGGATTTTGAATGTTTTGCATCTGCAATGCAATTATCGCATCGCTGGAATGCATTGCCGGAATGCAACGAAAAATCTTCGTGATCCTTCAAGTTCTTTATTTTTATTACAATCCGAAATCTTTTCGTCTGCAGCTTTCGGTTATAATTCTTTAATAAGGATTCTCAATTTTTTTATTTTTAAAGTTTTATCTCAAACTGATCTTAGATTGATCTTTATAAAAGTTCAATTTTTTACAATACAACGAGGATATAAAGTTTTGCAGTGGATTTCGTAATCTAAATGTTTCAAAAAAATACGGCGTTACGATAAAAATATGTTTTCGTTGTGTTTCAACGATGCAAACTTCAATACCACATACGGACGTCAAGAGCCATATTGCAATTTTTTGCAATATGGTTTTTGATTTTGCAATTTTTCGGTGTATTTGAGAAATTGCAAAAAAATATGATATCCTTGTAGGAAACATAATTATGTTGCAAATTATTTGTAATTTTTTGGAATTATTGTTTCGTATTTTTTCTTTTACGTTTCGTTTTTTTTTTTTCAAATTCTTTCTCAAGGTAGGAATACGTGTATATTTATGTATATGAAAAAAATTGCGCGTGTATACAAGAGCGTGTACGTATCGTGTGCCCGACCCGATTGAAGTTGGCGCGAGTGTACGTTGAGAAAAGAACCACATCCGGTCTGTGTGTCTTTCGACAGAGAGAGAAAGAGAGACAGAGAGAGAGAGAGAGAGTGACTGTGAGCGAGAGAGAGACTGACGGGCAGTGGCGGGGGACCTCGACGTGCACCATAGCCGTTGGCGCGTGTTTCGCTTGTCATAGTATGAGAAAAATCTTCGCCCCCCCCCCCCCTTGCCCCGCTGTATTCCGGCGAACCCTCGGTCGCCGCGAGAATACGAAAAGATCAGCAACAAACCCCCTTCTTTTTTTATCTCTCGCTCTCTCTCTCTCTCTTTCTCTATTTTCACTTATCTTCGCTTTTTCTTCTCTTTTGTCTCTCTTTGCAGCGCAAAACCGCGAGGGTGAAATAAAAACCATTCGGCGACACGATACGTTTCGCAGTCCTGCGCGTTCTACTGTCCTAAGACGCGGCTTTGCTTGCTTTTTCAAATATTTTGAAATCTTTGGAATTTGAGGGTTTTCGTGTATGACGCACGTAAGATTTTTTTTTTGTAATAAGCTTTTTGGTCGTTCTCTCTCTCTCTCTCTCTCTCTCTCTCTCTCTCTCTTCCTTCTTTTTTCTCTCTTTCGAATAAACAAGTCTCCAGGGTGCTTTTTTCACGTGTGACTGTAATCATATATAAAAATATATGTCCGCCGACAAAGAGAGAGAGCGAGAGAGAGGGAAAAAAGAAGAGAGAGATGGATTAATTGATTGACAATTTTTATTATGTCCTAGTTAAACTTTCGGGCAAATACAAAATTACAGATGTAAATAAAACCAAATAAATAAAAATACCAACAGAAACAGACATTTCATGTACAACAAAAAATAAACGGAGTTTTAAAATATGCGAATTTGATATAAATATAAATCATACAAAAATAACCAAATATTAAAGAAATACGGATTCAATGCAGTAAAAAATTATACGAAAACCACATAAGCTGATGAAAAAGGATTCCATAGAAATAAAAAAATAAAGTGTGCAATTTGTAAAGAGATAGATTAAATACAGTGACAAGAAATAAAAATGCAAGCAAAGAGTCTAATTATGAACATAAGATTAGCCTAAAAGTTAAAAAAAATTGGGTGCAAAGAGAAGAATACCAACGAAAATTCGAAAATTGAAGAAAACAAAATGAAAACAAATTAGAGAGAAAGAGAGAGAGAGAGCGAGAGAGTGAGTTTATCGCACTCTCACAAATGTCATGCGCGCGGTCGTATAAAATTGATTTTTTATAGATGCATGAATAAATTATACACGAAAGAGATATATATATACACACACACATACACATAATAATAAATCAAAAATAAAGAGAGAGAACAAGAAGGTCAAAAAAATCTTATTCCAGAAGCTACGTCGCGAAACAAGTCAGTCATCTCGATGCGGCGCTTACATTATCAGGACAGAACCGATAAATGCAGAAGCAGTCCCAACCAAGCTGCATATCGACCTATCTCTGCTGAATTATTCAATTTTAAATATATATATATATATATATATATATATATATATATATATATATATATATATATATATAATCTGTGCACAAGTGTCCTGCACGCATACCTATAAGACGATTGTCCATCGTAAAACAGTTTGCAACTGGAAACGTGTGCGTTGAAAAGGATCGCTTATACGGTGATTACCGTACCATTCATAAAAAAAACGATCCTTCGCTGTTGATTGATCTACATGAAACGGATCATTCAACGATTTTTAAAATCATTTCTTCATCGCTATTATTATTTGAAAAATACGCAAAAACGTTCGAATGATTTTCATACCGTAAATCAGCCAGAACGAAATTTTATCGATGGAAAAAAATGAATTTTATTTTTTGGAAATTCAATTTTTGACCGGAGATCAGTATTGAAAAGTGTCTTGGAAGCAAGGGTTGAAAAAAAGCGAGTACCAAAGTATACTTCATACGCAATTGAAATTTTAAAAAACCAAAGGGAAAAACTGAAAAAACAATATAAGCAAAAGCTACCGGAAATGCTCGTGATAAAGTCGAAAAACAAAGAAGCGAATAAAAAACATTCTCGAATTTGTTTTCTCTCTGCTCGCCCGACCAGAATGGACGGTTCCATTTTTCAGCTTTTGTGCACGACGTATTATGGCCTTAAATACGCGATGTCGCCGATTTTCGAAGGTACTTTCCTAGACGCGGTTAAAAAAAAATGACGCATATATCGACAACATTTTTTTTACAGATCATTTATGCACATGGTTAAGTAAATGTAAAAGAAAAATCAGAAATATTAACAAATGGCGGAGATATACCGTAATAAAGCAATGTATTTTTTTTGCGCGCGCGTTGTTGGCGAAAGAAAAAAAATCAACATATTTATAATTGCACAATGAATGTATCATCTGTGTGAACCAACAAGACTATTAAAAAAAAATGATTATAATAAAAATTCGAATCTTAAAATTTTTTTACTCAATTTTCTGTCGGTATTTTTTATATTTTTTTGTGTCATTGAAATTTTTGTTTCTGTGCTTCACACGATAGGCGATGATACCGAGAATATGTTGTAAAAATTTCAAAGCGATCTGTATCTTCGTTCGAGAGTTAGAACTTTCGCAAGGTTCAAAAAAGTGAATCGTGGAAGAACGGCTTTGAAGTTGGCGGTCGGGCGCGCCGCGCGGTATCCATTATAAATGCAATCTCACCTTATTTTTGGAATTTTTAAATTCTGTAACGCTTAAAATATTCCTAATCGTTCAGGCTAATCGAATCGAAAACAAAATAAAAATAATTTTTTTTTTTTTAATTTCGCGTATATAAGGCCTTATGTACGGGCCTGTAGACTTGCGCGTGTCTGTACCGTATGTTCTATGGCAATTGTAACGCGATTCTTGACGATAGAGGTGGACGGCTCTCGCCGCGATGACAGCGATACTTTAACGCCGCGCGTTCGACCCAAGTAGCAAGGAATGTTTTATGTAAATCTTCTATTGTTCAGGAGAGAGTCGGACAGCGCTACGTTGACGTAGGCCAAAACAAATTTGTTTCTCGCACGAACGTCCGATGCTTTTTTTCCCCATCCTTCTTCTTCTTCACTTTTCCTCCTGTTTTTTTTATGTAACGTCGCGTTTAGCGACTCGGTCGCCGTGCGTGTCCCCGGGCAAATCGTACATCATTATCTCGCCTCTCTCTCTCTCTCTCTCTCTCTCTCTCTCTCTCTCTCGTTTGGATGCTTTAATTAAAAAAAATCGTAGTATCAAACGCTTTTTCCCAAGAGTACATGATCGTATTCGTGTCTATATATTTAAAAAAAATATATATTTCTCTTCCGTTTTTTTTTCGCCTCGTGTGTGTATATATACAGGGTGTCCCTCTTATCTGTGCCATCCGAAATAACTCGGTAATTATCGACGTCACGAAAAAATGTTCCAGACAAAAGTTGTACGGTGTGAAGGGGGCCGTCAAATGCGACCATTTTTTTAAATTTCGTTTTACGTGCTGACGCACAGTGAAGGTCACCTCTACTTTCTTAAGGCGTTACCCCCACTTGTAGAGCAAAAAAGGCCTTTTTCATGAATTTTTTTAAAGAAAACTACAAAACTTTTTTAATCGATCAATATACCATCTTAAAGAACACATCTTGAAGAACTTTCAGTAATTTTTATTATTGAAAAATATTACATTGTTTAGTGGCAAATGGCCGTCAATGAAATAATGTTTTTATATACACGGTTTGCGGTGACCAACATTGCGGCGAAGTGGATCATCTGAAAAAAAAAATGCGGATGGATTTAGTCAAATATAAGTATAAACTAGTCTTTAATCGAAGGATTTTAAAAAATATTCATTTTTCACAAAATGGCGGACAGTCAAAGTTAATGGTTCGATTTTAACGAAAAAAAACGGCCGTTTTTTTGACTATAAAACGGCCATTTTTTTTTTTCGAAAAAAAAAATCGAACGATTAAAGACTACATTTTTATGTATTAAATAAGCCTGCAAAATTTCAAGAAGATCGGTTCATTAGTGTTCGAGTAATCTTGGTCACCGACTTCAGAAATGCCATTTTGAGAAAAACGCGTTTAAAGTTTCAATTTCAGTTTACACGAGGAAAATATTTTTTTTTGTAAACTTACATAGATCCACCTATTCCGGGCATCAAAAAAAAACTGCACTTCAAATTGCACTTCAAAAAAATGCAATAAAAAAAATCGATTTTTTCAAAATTGCAAGTGGGGGTAACCCCTTAAATGGAATGGTACATTTTTTTTCAACCGTCTTGCGAAGCACCTCGAGCCGCATAAAAAAAACATTAGGGGGTCAAAGTCGTTCCAGGTCATTTCGAACACCTATTAACATTTTTATCATCGATACTGACCTCGAATGACCTTGAACGACTTTGACCCCCTAATGTTTTTTATGCGGCTCGAGATGCTCCACAAGATGGTTGAAAAAAAATGTACCATTCCATTTAAAAAAGTGGAGGTGACCTTCACTGTGCGTCAGCGCCTCCACCGAAGTAAAAAAAGATTGGTCGCACTTGATGGTCCCCTTCACATCGTACAACTTTTTCTTGAAACATTTTTTGTGGCGTCGATAATTACCGAGTTATTTCGGGTGGCAGAGATAAGAGGGACACCCTGTATATATATACACACGAATGGGGAATGAACGGGAAAAAATGACATAATTGGACTTTTATTTAGTAGACGATTTAATCAATTTTTACTAACCCGATTATTTGTACCGTGTGTTTATTTTTTTTAAATTTTGGTCTCATCTTCCCAACTTTTTCCTTTCTCGCTTATCATGGCTTTGCTCATGATCGGAGTAGTGGCGAATCGACGCAATGATCACATCGCGCCCAACCACACCTATGTGTATATGCTGTGTAACGAATCGCGTCGCCAACCTTTCGGTTTGTCATTCAGAGAAGCGATTTCTTCGATTCCTTTTTCTCTCTCATCGATATATATATAAATATGCAATTTCTCATATGTACAGGGTGACCCGAAAAATGACGTCCATAACTAAAATCTATTTCATATACTGATAAATTATTATATATTAATGATTTATTATTATGGACTATTACTATATATTAATGGAGATGCCCTGTATCAATATCTATTCGAATCACCCCCATCTATGTCCTACGATCTTATTTACTTTCGAAAAAGAAGCATTTTCTTTATTTTTCTCTTTTCTGTGTGTATTCTCCTCGCGATTTTTTTTACTTGTGTTTTGCTTACGACGTGTACTGTTGAGCAATGAATGAACGACCAAGTGAGCACTAACGTTGATGCCTCGGTTTTTGATGACAGGTTAAAGAGACAGGTTCGAGACGATCAGTCACTTAAGTTCAGATGATAAAAACAAAATACTTGCACTAGTCTAAATCACTCGCAATTGCTTCTAAAAGCTTTCAAGAGGAAAGCACACACACAAAAGAGGAAAATAAATAAAAACCTATGCTACAGGATAACTCGAAAAAAAGTGAAAAAAATATGTTTCGTTCTCGGCAAGTAAAGAAGATCGTAGAGCATACACCGGTGTGAATCGGATAGGTATTGATTACTTATTTTCAATCGTTTACTCAGTACCCATCCGAATCACCTCCATGTACGTTCAATGGTCTTTTTGACTATTCGAGAAAAAAACGTATGTCACAAATGTTCAAGTTTTCCCGTAGCATGAATTTCAATATTTTTGCTCTCTTGTGTATTTTACTCTTAGAATTCGCACTACTATAAGGATTTTCTTCCCATCTCAACTTACTGGTAATTATCAATAATTATCTAAACCAAAAATGTAAGTATATTGATAATTGCTAATCTTACTTTTACTTTCTCATTGCGAGCCATCTAAATTCTCCTTTTCAAGTCACTTTTCTCGCCGCCCTTAATATACATTTCAAAAGTCGATTTCGAAGCCCTTGGACTTCGAGGACCGTCCTCGTAGTAGCCGATTGTCCCCATGCTCAGCATTAGGTAAAAAAGCAACAATTCGCCTGAAAAAAAAAAACCTTACGGACAGTCCTCAAAACAGCCAGATGTGCTGATAGTCAATGTTACATCGATACGGGTCCAAAATATCCTATCGCCATATATATATATATAGAGCGAGAAAGACGAAGAGAAAGATGGAGAGCATAAAATTTATTCCAAACGAACGAGTACCGGATGAGTACGCGCACGCAGAGAATCCTCGCCCGAGACGACGACGACACTACTCTGTCCCTCTTATACGTGCCCTGAGTTTATTACTGGAAGGGCGTAGCAATAGTAGTGATGAGCACCCGCGTAGCGTCAACGCTACACAGCAGCCCGTGTGTGTTAAGCGGGAGAATTTTATTTTTACTTGCCACCGTTTACTCTTTTTTCTTCTTATTTTCGTCTTTATTTTTTATCGATGTGTACCGCGAACCTTCGCGTAGAACGCGTCTGTTGTCTTCTGTCGTCGCGTCGTGTGTAGACGCATGGCCGTGTGTAAATATATATATATCAGTGGAGACACCTTATACGGTAATTCTTTGCCACCGGGAGCACGTGTTCGAGTTTACAAAAAGCTTTACTGATTTATTTGAGATTATTGTGGCGCGTTGCTCGGGAGTCGTGCCGAGTGAGTGAGTGAGTGAGTGAGTGAGTGAGTGAGTGAGTGAGTGAGTGAGTGAGTGAGTGAGTGAGTGAGTGAGTGAGTGAGTGAGTGAGTGAGTGAGTGAGTGAGTGAGTGAGTGAGTGAGTGAGTGAGTGAGTGAGTGAGTGAGTGAGTGAGTGAGTGAGTGAGTGAGTGAGTGAGTGAGTGAGTGAGTGAGTGAGTGAGTGAGTGAGTGAGTGAGTGAGTGAGTGAGTGAGTGAGTGAGTGAGTGAGTGAGTGAGTGAGTGAGTGAGTGAGTGAGTGAGTGAGTGAGTGAGTGAGTGAGTGAGTGAGTGAGTGAGTGAGTGAGTGAGTGAGTGAGTGAGTGAGTGAGTGAGTGAGTGAGTGAGTGAGTGAGTGAGTGAGTGAGTGAGTGAGTGAGTGAGTGAGTGAGTGAGTGAGTGAGTGAGTGAGTGAGTGAGTGAGTGAGTGAGTGAGTGAGTGAGTGAGTGAGTGAGTGAGTGAGTGAGTGAGTGAGTGAGTGAGTGAGTGAGTGAGTGAGTGAGTGAGTGAGTGAGTGAGTGAGTGAGTGAGTGAGTGAGTGAGTGAGTGAGTGAGTGAAAAGATTTATTTTCTTCGAATCACGCGTCACGCACGCTTAATACATAGAACCTTCGCAAAGTTTTGTTGTATTTGCAATCGGTACGAATTTCCTATCCCGACTATAACGCGAGATGGCGATAGGTTTTCTTTAATTTTTTTTTCGTTAAAATTCGATTAGCAATGACAATTTGTGAGTGATTTTGAGGAACTCGCGAGAGGGCGGAGTGAAGGAGCGAGGGAGGACGTTGGGAAGAGAGAAAAAGAAAATTCCGCATCTACAGGGTGTACGACTTGAATCGGCACGACGAAATATTCCAAGAGGGATGTATTTTAGGAAAAAATGTTTCGAACAAAAGTTACTCAATTTTGAGCAACAAAAATGATGGTATTGGCTATTTTCCATTCGCTGCTAATTTTTAAGGTTGTTTCAAGGTCAGGTTAGTTTTTTCAATGGAAACCAATATTTTTCATTTCGTAATCATTTTCTGCGTAAGAAAATGCATAACTTTCGTCCGAAAGTTTTTTCTATTTGACTTCAAATTAATGAATATTCGGTCGAAAGAGAAACCCGATAAATCGATAATAAATATTTCGTCGAATATTTAAACTATCTAGAAAAATAAACTTTCTGACAATAGTTATCTATTTCCCTACGCCGCAAGTAATTCTGAAATGAAAAATATTACTTCCCATTTGGAAAACCTACGTTGACCTTGAAGTAACCTTGAAAATAGGGACCAAATGAAAGTCATCCAATGCCACAATTTTTGTCGCACGAAACTGTGAGACTTTTGTTCGGAAGGTTTTTTTTTCGTAAATTGCATGCCTCTCGGAATACTTAGTGCCAACTTGAATGGCACACTCTGTACATATGGCCGGCTAAAAGCAGAAGCAGCAAGGTGGCCGGCACATTGCGTGAAACGTGTAACTGCAGCAGCTGTGCGTGGGGTTGTTTCTCGTGCGATTCCATGCACTGTGTATACACGCCCGTTGCTCGGTCTCTGTTCTTTCCGATCGGCCGTTTCTTCGTCGATATATACGTGAAACGGCGCATCGTCGGCAGAGCCTCCGAAGAAGTGCGGCCCCTCTACCAGTCGAGTACCCTCCACCTATCCATCGGCGCGCGGCCAGAAGAGAACCTTTTTTTTCGTCCAGTATACGGGAAAAAACCATTTCGGGGCGAAATCATCGGATTTCCGATAGATGTCCGTGGAATAATGAAATAGATTTCTCACGCTCGCTTTTCTCGAAGCAGACACTCGTTCGGTGGTCCTTCCCCGCGTATACAGTCTCTTGGTTTACCCTTTTCGCAGTCTCTTATTCTTGTCTTGTTCGTTGTGAGTGTATAGGGATGGTGAGAGGGAGAGAGAAAGAGGGAGAGGAGAGAGAGAGAGAGAGAGAGAGAGAGGGACCATACAGTCCCAAGTCAACAGTTTTGGAAACCCCTAACATAAGTGAGCCAGCTTGTCTTTGAAAGCATTGATGGGACTGAGGAACACTAAAACGTTGTTTTTTTTTCAAAGCAAATAACGTGTGGGTGGGTACGTGCGCGCACACACACACACATCCATTGCCGGTTATAAATGTACCTTAATATACACATATATTAAGATACATTTATAACCGGCAATGGACAACGATTGAATTTTAATTGATTTTTTCTCGAAATATACACCTATATATATTTCGAACAAAAATTAATGAAAATAATAATAATAATAATAATAAATAAAAAACAATAGTAATAATTATTAGTAATATTAGTAATTATTTTTTAATTGAGTAATTAGTAATAATTATAACTAATTAAGTAATTAGTAAAATTAGTAATAATTATTAGTAATTAATAATATAATATAATTATAATTACTAGTAATAATAGTAATAATGACAAAAATAATAAATAATAATAACAAATAATAACAAAAAATAATAATACATAAGACAAATGATAATGGAAAAAAGATAAAAACACATACAGTAAAAAAATGTTTGTGTATGTTTAATTTTAATTGATTTTTTTTTCGGAATATATATATATATATATATATATATATATATATATATATATATATATATATATATATATATATATATATATATATATATATATATATATATATATATAAATTTCGAAAAAAAAGAAATTAGAATTCAATCGTCGTCCATTACCGGTTATAAATATTCCCGTCTCTCTCTATATATTGAGGTACATTTATAATCGGAATGGACAATGACGGAATCATAAACGATTTTTTTCTTCTCCAATACGAAAAAAAACATCTTCCACAATGTTTCGATGACGAAACAAGTGTCAACAAAAAGGTGGACTTGCCAGACAGAAATGAGCAAACGTCTTTTTTCTCACACGCACATATGTGTATGTATTTATTTATTTATTGCTGCGCTGATTATGTCGGGTGGAAGGGCATTGAACATTGCCCCATGCTCTCATAGTACTCTCGCCGTAAGATTGAAATCTCAAGAGTTACTCGTTTTTTTCTTCATCTTCGTTCTTCCTGCGCAATTATTTATTCTTATATAAAATAACAGATTATTTACACGTTAGTTTAATCACACATGTTGAAAAGAAAAATGTCTTGCGCGTTTTTGTCAACGACATTATGTGGGGATTTTTCTTTACATTTTGATGACTCCTTTCCTTGCAAAATACGGACCAAGAATTGACGATATTTCCGAGCTCATTGAGACGCAGTGGCTCATTTGATAAATTAATTTTTCGATACGTTTTCGCACACTTTTTGGTATGCCTGTGGCTAATAATGAACTCGCAGTGCGGTCCGTAAGCTCGGGGTAATTAGCGTCTACCACGTTTTTCCCAAACGATGCACTTGCCTGACGACTTATCAACGAGAAACAGCAGCTGTGTTTTTTCTTATATTTCAATTGAATAATTAATTAGTCGTTCGCAATTAATCGAATTCTGCGATATATGTACGCATTCATTTGATTCGATGAATTACCACGTGTGTTGTTCTTCTCTTCTTTTTTCTTCCCTCTCGGTCTCGCTCTCTCTCTCTCTCTTCCAATCGACTGTCACCGCAAGATTCCCTCGTAAATCACGCAGCTTCGGAAACGCGTCGCCAGATGCCCTCGCGTGTTTTGGGCCGCAGCACCGACTACAGACGCCCTCTCCCCCCCACGTTTTTTTTCCTTTCTTCCTTTCTTCACCATTTCCATCCTCTTCGTCGTTTTCTTTCTCTTCTCCTTTCTCACGCGGAATCTCATTAAAGCGGTAGGATGCCCGCGACAATTGCCTCGACGAGCTTCTCCACTATACGTTCGTACACGAAATGAAAGCGGAATCGTTGCATTTTTTTCCGATCAATTTTCATACCCGTACACAGCCGCAACGCTATACGAAAATGTCGAAAGACGTTGCCGACGTCCTCTGCACCTCGTGCAACGAATCTCGAAACGAATGCCGTATTTATTAATTTTTTTCTTTTTGGGTTTTTCTTCGTTTTTAGACCTCTCACGATTTTGAGGTTCCATTTGGGGAGTCGTATTTCTGGATGGGAAGCTTCAAGATTCTGTGAAGTAACTTTGAACAATGATCATATATATTTGATTGTTCTAGCAATTCTATCTCAATAGAAATGTCATATATATATATATATATATATATATATATATATATATATATATATATATATATATATATATATATATATATATATATATACATAATGCAGGTAGTAAATTTACTTTGTTTTTATTCTTAGTCTTTGAAAACTAAATGATGTATAAAAAAACCGGTATTATTTAGGGGATGGCTCAACACATATGTTTATATATATATATATATATACACACACAAATACACATTTATTTATCAGTAATAAATATGATATATACACTTTTTGAATAAATTTTATAACTATCGTAATATTCTCTTTACATGTCTATACAACGAACGTTATATATATATATATATATATATACACATATCGATAAAATGTTTCAATATTCATAAAATTGATTAAAACCTTTTTATTTAATTAAAAATTTATTGATTTTTTTCTGTCCAATCTACAAGAGTTAATTTAAATTCAAAATACATTTATTCATCTATCTCATAGATAAGTAAACAATCATTTAGAACATTTATTTTAAAATGAAATAATCCTTATACATTATGTAAATGTGCGTGTGTATACACACACACACACATACAGTCGAACCTCGATATAAAGAATATTTGTCCAGTCCCTTCCGATAGCCACACGACACCTTGATACAACATAATAATATACATTATGCTCTAATTGCTAACTGCTCGTAAAAATTGCTTGAATTTAAATCATTCTTCCTTTAAAAAACATCCCTATATTTATAATACTAATATATTATTGTTAAAAAACATTTTAAGGAACATGCTCTCGATATAACGAACTTCCCTAGACATTCGTTATATCGAGTATCTAGGGAGTACAGTGTGTGTGTGTGTGTGTGTGTGTGTGTGTGTATATATATATGAGATTTCCATCGACTATTGCACTTGGACTTACGCGTTTTATTCGCGAGTGAACTGGATCTTTGTATTCACATTTGGTGATGATGATCTACGAAGAAGCGATACGGAGGCTGCGACCCTTCGTGTGTGTGTGTGTACACACACACACTCAAACACATTATTCGCTCTCGCTCGAGTTTGTGAATCATTCATGAAGCGTCGGGCTCGAAGTTATTTGAGGAACCACGAGATAGGACTAGTAAGACGAGAGTTTAGGAAACTGGTCTGTTTTCAACTTGTATATGAGGGGATTTATTTTCTCTCTTTCCATATATATATATATATATATATATATATATATATATATATATATATATATATATATATATATATGGAAAGAGATCGTTAGAAATTATATTTCATGTGTCTATATATATATATATATATATAGACACATGAAATATAATTTCTAACGATCGTCGATATACGGCTCCCTAACGTATCGATAGAGCAAGAAAGACACAGTAAGTAGTGCGAGAACTCGCGAGAAGGAGAGTGAGAGACAGAAAGTTGAGGCAACACAGATGCAGTGCGCTGTGTTTCACATCGGTCGGTAATTTATCCGCGTTTCGAGCTTCGCTACCGCTTGCGCGTTTCCGTCGATCGATGGCGCCACTAAGGTCGCCCACAATGCGCGGCGCGATCGTCCCACCGAGCGCCCACTATCGATAAACAAGTTCACTACCGGGGCAAAAAAGTGTCAGACGCGCCCGACCAAGCCAAGGGGAGCTGCGCTCGCCTCGGAGTCGGCTAAATACGTTCGACCTATGGACTTGATATCTTTTCAATAGAAAGAAAAAACAGCATTACGGACGTTTGAATTTTCCGGGCATTCGTATGTCGCGAAGCGGGCCCCGATGCTCTTGCTCGGTCGTCTATTTTGATCCTTAATATATATATGCTTGCCACATCGGCTTCGTTATACTCGGCCGAACTCGCGCAAATTATTGTGCAAATTGGAGAGCAAACATATGCAAAAAAAAAACGAGCGACGCAACGAGTAGGGAAAACAGAATGGAAAGAGATCCAGCAAGATAACGGGGAAGAGCTGATGATGAAGGAAACAAAGAGCGAGAGGGTGTGCTCCCATATGCATGAAAGTTGATTGCACGAAATATCATTTTAATTAATGCAATTTCATTCATAAAATCGCAACAATTCATTCTTTTGTACATATTCATATAGTCTATGTATACTTTTATGGGGAAAGGATATTTTTGAGCTCGTTACATCTGTGCTACGTTGGCTATCGACACGTCTGGTTGGTTTGAGAGTACTCCTTAATTTTCTTAAATTTCTTTCCAACGCATCGGTGATTTTGAGGACACAGGGTCCTTGAAATAACCTTCATATCAATAAGCATACGTTTATCGAACGGTGATTTTGGGGACATGGGGTCCTTGAAATAACCTTTGTAGAAAGACACATTTATCAAATGGTGATTTTGGGGACATGTGGTCCTTGAAATAACCTTCATATACGTACACGTAGATTTATCGAATCATGATTTTGGGGACAGACGGTCCTTGAAGTAACCTTTATATAAATATACGTACATCCATCGAACGATGATTTTGGGGACATGGGGTCCTTGAAATAACCTTTATACAAATACACGTATATGTATATAAAGGTTATTTCAAAGACCACCTGTCCCCAAAATCACCATTCGATAAATGTACGTATATGTATACAAAGGTTATTTCAAAGACCACCTGTCCCCAAAATCACCATTCGATGAATGTACGTAGATTTATCGAATGGTTATTTTGGGGACAAACGGTCCTTGAAATAACCTTTACATAAATATACTTACATTTATCGAATGTTGATTTTGGGGACAGACAGTCCTTGAAATAACCTTTATAAAAATATACGTACATTTGTCGGAGTGTGATTTTGGGGACATACGGTCCTTGAAGTAACCTTTACACAGGTATACGTACATTTATCGAATAGTGATTTTGAAGACATTGATGGCTACTCTGAGGACGGACCTCGACTCTACTGTCTCTGAAATCAGCGCCACCTGTAAACAATATATTTCGTCAGCTCCGTTTTGCCCGAGTCTATTCTGTAATACGTTCCATATCATACATTTTTCATGCAACGCATAACTCTCTCTCTCTCTCTCTCTCTCTCTTTTTCTCTATGCCACACGCATGCACACAGAGACGCGCACGCGTACACGCGATTTCGTTCCATTCACAAGAGACATTTCGCAAAGTAAACAATTGCGCGATTCAGTCTCGCGCTATGGAACTGCTCGCAATGTGATCGTACGTAGATAATGGAAATGAAATACGTAGATGGAAAATAAAATGAAAAATGAAAATGATGTAGAGATCACACGACTATGAATCACCGCGTAGAGAGAGAGTTAAAAAGAGAGAAAGAGACAAAGGGGGGGGGCACGTTTTCTATCCGGTTTGGGTTCCCGTTGTGGACACTTTGTTACGTGTTCGATGTCGAACATACATCACGCCTGTTTACACAATTGTATTAATTCTCAGCTCTGAGACATGGATCCCGAAAGGTTCGAAATCACGCGTGATTTTTCATCGGTGACAAGTTTTCGTACAGTGTGTTGGGAGAAAGAAAAAGAACAATTCGAAATAGCTTGTCGAAAAACTAAGAAAACAATAATTATAATTATAATCATAATTGCGATTCTAAAAAATTAAAAAATTATAAATAATAAGATTGAGTTAGGGTATAATGAAAAGAATTAATAAGAATGAACAAATTAATCAATAATCGAATAAAGGACTTGAGGGGTTAGGCCACAGTAACGGGTATAAAGTCATGTGCGAATTTAACAATTTTTTTCGTGTGAAAAAGTGATTCACTGATAAAATTAATTACATATCTATTTAGTATGAATATCAAGCTGTTGGAAAAAATATATAAATTTTTTTCGATATACAAAATGACCGACTACCAACATTTTCTTTTGTTATTTTTTTTTTAGGCGCTCGGCGGCGTGAAATTTAGCATCCACAATTTTTGACCTACAACAAAAAACGAAAATTCTCGTCAATCTACATTAGAATACCCAGAGAAGTACGTACGGAATTTAAAAAGTATTGTTTTATTCAAAAGTTGTACGCATTTGAATTGAGTTGTAGGTATTCGAATGAATTTTCAGTGATAAATTTCGTGTAAAACTGCTTATAAAATGAAAAGTTTTCGATTAATCAGAATTTCCGTACGTACTTCTCTGCGAAATGCAATTAGGAACATAACTTTTAAATTTGAAGTAAATCGAGTGAAAATAGTTAAATTTATTTGTCACGCCAATTGGAAAAAACTGTTTCGAGAAACAACGCGTTTAAAGTTTCAGGTACTCTGTGGCCGTGCCAGAGGTGGGCTTACGTTATACGCTAAAAGTCGGTGAAAAAAAATTCTTGCTATGAATCGAATAGTAACTTATTCTTATAATGATAAAGCACCGTTTTAACGAAAAAAAAAATCGATTTTTTGAAAATTCTACTGTGGCCTTACCTCTTAAGCCTCAGGGAGAAAACGGTAGCGAGGATCGATAATAATCATTGTAACGATAGGAAAAGCATAGTTACAATAATGATGGTAATAATTATAGCGATAGATACAATACTAATGATGATGATGATGATGCTCATAATGATGATAATAGGAACAAACCAAGAAACAAAAGAAAGAACAACAACACAATAATGATGATAATAATTATACGATAGGCATAATGATGATGATGATGATGATGATGATGATGATGATGATAATGATGATGATGATGATGATGATGATGATAATAATGATAATAATAACAAACCAAGAAACAAAAGAAAGAACAACAGCAACAACATAATAATGATGATAATAATTATACGAAAGGCATAATAACAATAACAATCATCACGATGACGATGCTCATAATGATGATAACGAGAAAAAAAGAAGAAACCAAAAATCAACAGCAACGACACAATAATAACGATAATAATAATGATGATAATAATTATCGCGATCGATACAATAATGTTAATAATGATAACAATCATAATGATGATGCTCATAATTATGATAACAAGAACAAAAGAACAAACATAAAAAAAGCAACAACACAATAATAATGACAAAAATGGCAATGATGATGACAATACTTATAGTGATAAGTAAAATAATAATTTTAATAACAGTAGATCATGTTAATAATGACAAAAATCATGATACTAATAACAATCATGATGATGACGATGCTCACAACGCAAACAATAATAATAATAATGATAAATAAATAAGGTAACTAAGCCTGCGTTACGTAAACATTTGTACAGCTCTTGTGTAAAAATCACGAGCCCGTGAGCAATTCTTCGAGCACACCCGCTGGGGCCCACCGTATACGGAGTCGCCAACATCACCGCGGGGGGGCGATGGGGCAGGGGGTGTTGTTAAGCTCGCGAAAGAAGTGAGAGAGAAGGAGAGATGCAGGCAGATAGACAGAGAGAGACAGAGAGAGACAGAGAGAGAGAGAGAGAGAGAGAGAGAGAGAGACAGAGGGAGAGAGAGAGATGGCAAGCGCAATCCACAGCGCAGCAGAGTCGAAGGAGGAACAGGTACAGCAGCAGCAACAGGTTGCTCGTGACGTCACCGTGGCGCCACGCGACTCAACTCGGCAATTCACTCGACGCTTTCATTCATGAATGAGCACTACGCGGCCAGAGATCGGCCGAGGGTGAGAGACAGAAAGACAGAGAAAGAGAAAGAGAGAAAGAGAGGGGGGGGGGATGCGGGTGGACCAGGAACAGCAGGACATTTCTCGCCACCTCCTACCCTGGTGTTCTTTGATCTCATTCCACACTTGGATTCTCAAGTTCAGTTTCTCATTGCTTTTTTCAAAATTATACTTCTCATACCCCCCCGCCCCTCCTTCGGCCCTTGTTTTACAGCTTTTTGTTCTCACGCTCGCGTCTTTCGGGCGAGTTGTCGATCATCGAGACAGAGAGCACTGTTGCTCTCGACCGGTTTGCAAAATCTTAATATCGGGTTGGAACCATATCTATAGATATAAGTCAACACGTATACCGTAACTATAAGACGTCGAGTGTTCAAAAGCCGAAGGGACGTGAACAAACCACAACGCTCTGCTCTTCGGATTCTCTGGATTGGGCCATTTCGTTTGTTCGGTGCATGGACATGGGAACGTTTGCTCGTTTCGTTCTTCGCGTCAGATCGAAACGCGTGGGATCAAGAAAAAAAGAAGAATTGTTCTTATTGGATTGGCAACAAAGTATGTATGCGGGATGCATGAAGTAACCGAAAATATACTCCACGTTATATATATATATATATATATATATATATATATATATATATATATATATATATATATATATATATATATATATATATATATATATATATATATATATATATAAAATTTAATACATTCAACTTATAAATAAAAATATAAAAATGAAATGTCATAATAAATTTTGTTTATAAATGATAACATAAATTTTAATAAAAAAAAGAAAAAATCAAGTCTTGTTTAGATTTTTATGATTTTACAAAATATTTTTCGGCAGCTTAAAATTATAGATATCTAAATAGGCGACTTAAAAATGATTGACGGATTTTCGTAACGAAGATTGGGCACGAGGAAACCCAGCAGATGAAAAATAATCTTTTTCATTGCACTCCAATTATGCAAACTTCAATCTCATGAAAAATCAAAATGTAATTTTGAGTTTAGATCAACGAAGATAATTAAACGCCACATACGAAAAACTTTTAAAAAAGGTTTTTTTTTTAAATGGAATTGTATTTCATTAAGGAGGTACCCCCACTTGTAGCGCAAAAAAGGCCCTTTTCATGAATTTTTTTAAAGAAAACTACAAAACTTTTTTAATCGATCAATATACCATCTTAAAGAACACATCTTGAAGAACTTTCAGTAATTTTTTTATTGAAAAAGATTACATTGTTTAGTGGCAAATGGCCGTCAATGAAATAATGTTTTTATATACACGGTTTGCGGTGACCAACATTGCGGCGAAGTGGATCATCTGAAAAAACAATGCGGATGGATTTAGTCAAATATAAGTATAAACTAGTCTTTAATCGAAGGATTTAAAAAAATATTCATTTTTCACAAAATGACGGACAGTCAAAGTTAAAGGTTCGATTTTAACGAAAAAAAATCGAACGATTACAGACTACATTTTTATGTATTAAATAAGCCTGTAAAATTTCAAGAAGATCGGTTCATTAGTGTTCGAGTAATCTTGGTCACCGACTTCACAAATGCCATTTTGAGAAAAACGCGTTTAAAGTTTCAATTTCAGTTTACACGAAGAAAATATTTTTTTTTTGTAAACTTACATAGAGTCATCTATTCCGGGCCCATGCAGAAGTATGGGCCCGGATACTTATACTTCAAAAAAATGCAATAAAAAAATCGATTTTTTCAAAATCGCAAGTGGGGGTAACCCCTTAATTCATTTTGAAGTACATCTTTGATCATTTTTTTCTCGATGTCCAGCTAAGCGAAAAAAAAGTTTTTCCGGAGTGTTTCGCATTCGGAATTTACTTGTCTTTATATAGAGATGTATATATTTTTATATGAATGTGATTGTATACGTTGTACGTCTTCAATTGTGATATATGTGTATATATATGTTAACATACATATACAGGGCTACTGGTTATTGTTCACGATCCCATGAAAGGGTTGCAGGACATGTTTTCCGCTATCAAATAACCCAGTAATGCTTTATTCAAAAGTGGACCATTTTCGAGATATCATTATGTTGATTTATTTTTAAGCGAGGACCAGGCAACTTTGAAAATAAATAAAAAAAAATGTCGTATGGAAACAATTTTTTTTCAAAATTATTCGTAGTTTGAGGACACAGTGACAAAGAATTATCAACAATAAAGTAAGAATAATTATCAGATTTGCAGAGATTTGGAGCCCCAATTTAAAAATGTTTGCCGATTATTCTCATTATACTGTTGATTATTCTTTGTTACTGTGTCCTCAAACTACAAATAATTTTAAAAAGTATGATTCCATAAAACAGCTTTTTCAAAATTAATTTTTGAAGTTGCCTACCCTTTACATAAAAAAAAGAACAATATTTCGAAAATGGTTTACCTTTACATTGAGCATTACTAGGTTATTTGATAGCGGAAAAAATGGACTATAACCCGTTCACGGGACGGTGAACAATAATCAGTAGCCTTGTATATATTAGGTGAAGGAAAAAGTTCACAAAAAGGCATGAAATTTATCCGTCACCTGATATATGTATGCAGAAATATATATATATATATATATAATAATTAT